>NKYR01000037.1:0-323691 GCA_003184365.1 Evernia prunastri
CCACCTCTTGACGAGTCACCATTGAATTGTCTTGACTTGTGACAAAGCTATCTCTGAGGTAGACCGAAGAATCGAATGAGTGCCATTGAAGCAGGCTCACAGTCGACTCGTGCTCCTGTGTTGTCTGCGGAGGTCGATCAATGTCATGCCATTGAAGCAGGCTCACTGTCGCTCTGACTGTCATTGCCTTTGAAGCAGGTTCACTGTCGACTCGTGCTCCTGTGTTGTCTGCGGAGGTCGATCAATGTCATGCCATTGAAGCAGGCTCACTCTCGCTCTGAGTGTCGTTGCCTTTGAAGCAGGCTTGCTGTCGACTCGTGCTCGGGATGAATTGTGTTGAGGTCAACTGATGTCATACCATTGAAGCAGGTTCACTGTCGACTCGTGCTCATGTGTTGGCTGTGAGCGTCGACTAATGTCATGCCATTGAAGCAGGCTCACTGTCGCTCTGACTGTCATTGCCTTTGAAGCAGGTTCACTGTCGACTCGTGCTCATGTGTTGGCTGTGGAGGTCGACTGATATCATACCATTGAAGCAGGTTCACTGTCGACTCGTGCTCATGTGTTGGCTGTGAGCGTCGACTAATGTCATGCCATTGAAGCAGGCTCACTCTCGCTATGAGTGTCGTTGCCTTTGAAGCAGGCTCACTCTCGCTCTGAGTGTCGTTGCCTTTCAAGCAGGCTTACTGTCGCTCTGACTGTCGTTGCCTTTGAAGCAGGCTTGCTGTCGACTCGTGCTCGGGGTGAATTGTGTTGAGGTCAACTGATGTCAAGGTTTGTATGTGGTGGTGCAAGTCTCCTAGTTTCCTTGCTGCTTCCTCTTGAAGCGAAGTTGTGTAGGTCTCGTAGTTTTCCTACTGCAAGTCTTCTAGCTACTTGCTCTGGATCCTCATGATCCAGGATCTTTTCGCCTCAGCGATGGAAGTCTCCTAGGTTCCTCCCTTCTTCCTCTTGAAGCGAATTTGTGTAGGTCTCGTAGTTTTCCTACTGCAAGTCTTCTAGCTACTTGCTCTGGATCCTCATGATCCAGGATCTTTTCGCCTCAGCGATGGAAATCTCCTAGGTTCCTCCCTTCTTCCTCTTGAAGCGAATTTGTGTAGGTCTCGTAGTTTTCCTACTGCAAGTCTTCTAGCTACTTGCTCTGGATCCTCATGATCCAGGATCTTTTCGCCTCAGCGATGGAAGTCTCCTAGGTTCCTCCTTTCGTATGTCCGGATATCAAGGATCCAGGGACCTTCTTGCCGGTATGTAGGTCTCCTCGTCTTTATCCTACTCTTCCTAAGAAGCGGCTGTAGTACCTTGACTACAGGAGACCCTTCAGTGACGCTAACCGGGCTCATAACCTGTTGAAACAGGAACGATGTGACTGTCAATAGCATTGATACTAGGTAACGTACACGGTGGAAAGAAAACTCTGATGCCAAGACCATAGGGCTAGACCCTGAAACCACTAGGTGCTAAGTGCACTTTCAACAATAATGTCNCTGTCAATAGCATTGATACTAGGTAACGTACACGGTGGAAAGAAAACTCTGATGCCAAGACCATAGGGCTAGACCCTGAAACCACTAGGTGCTGAGTGCACTTTCAACATAATAGATGAATTATATAATCTCAGATAGTTGACTCACTAAGGGACTAACTTCAGAGTAGTATAACATAATCAATCAATCAAATCACAAATCAACAGCTCAAGACTGTACTTAATTCTAGAATAGATTTGACGAAGCTATATAAGAGAGGCTTGTACCGAAAAGAGAAAAAAATTGTACGCTGTTATGAAACTCTTCTGACTTCTCCGCCCCCAATATTCACCCATTCGACAACAAGCTGACTCGCGAGATGCGTCTTTTGGACACTGTAATGAAGGACACTCTGGTAGAGCAGCTCACAGAACACAGTGCTTGCCCTTCACACGCGCAAGCTACAGTGTGAATTCGGACATTTACCCCACAGACTCAACAATAACGCACTAACCCTCTTTTCTTTCATTCGCATGTGGCATGGCAACGACCTTTCTAAATTCACTTCAAGCGCTATCTTCCCGTTATCAGCGCAGGACACTTAGTGCTTGTAAATTTGAAGAGCCTCATTCTCGAAAACGGTCGGATACTTTTCCTGCGCGGCACGCCGTCTCTCGAGCGTATGGTTGACGTTGAAGATGACCAGTACCAGAAGGACGAAAAGTGCAACGACCATGACCCCCAACGGCGCCACTATGGAGAAGAATGTAAAGCCATAAGATGCGCGATTGAACATTGTACTGTCTTTGAGTTCGGTCGTGGCGAGACCGACCTGCATGGCCGTCAGAACAATAGTGACGTAGACAATAGCTGTCAAAACCCAGGCAAAGTTCTGTGCTATAAAGCTAGAATATCCCTGATAGCCATATAAGTAGCCTCTGATGAACGTTTCAGAATCTATCGTATTATGGCACAGACGATAGATCCAGTTGACTCGTGCAAGACGAAGTTCACCGTAGAGATATCGAGGACTAATGCCCTGGAGCCCAGCGGGGTCAATACTATTAAAAATGGCCGAGCTGAATGAGGTCCACTGCTCCCACATCAGATCGCTGCTGACTAGATTTTCGCGTCGAGCAATCACAAAATCACTCTTCTGGCGAATCAGCCATAGGTATGACAACAGAAAGCCTCTCGCGTTTTGGGGAAGATCTCGATCTTCCGGCAGTGCGTCTTCCCAAATCTTGTGGCATAAGAGATAATCTGGCAAGGGTTTGAGGTAGAGGCGGTCATCTCGCCATAGCAGATGCAGATCTGCTCGTTCCGTGATGACTATCCTCCGACCCAGCATAAGCTGATGGTGGAGTGCTCGTGCGCATTGAGGGAGACCGGCAAACCATAAGTGCTTGTGGACCTTGTTCAGACTGTCGACATCCAGATCGGCTCTCAGATACTTCCACAGATCCTTTCCATTGGCAGGGCCGACCAATTGTAGAATGCGATCTTGACCTTGGTAAATCGCGGGCAGGATTAATGGCAAAGGGGACCTACGACCTGGCTGACTGGATGCTGACTGGCTGGACTCACAGGGTGGCGATTGGGTAACAGGTGAGTTCACTGTAGTAGAAAAGAGCTCGTGTCCTTGTTCAAAAGGGACTGGCATCGTAGCTGCACGTTCTTCGCGTCAGCAAGAAAGAGGCGAGATAGGCTGACACGCCCCCCGCCAGAATTGATCGCCGATTTCAAGGTGGTCGATAGGGCTGAAATCGGCAATAAGTTTCGGCAGGGCCGAGTGGACTTGATTGGTTGATGAATAAACTGCACTGAGGCGGGATTCTGAAGCTGAATAACTCTTCAACTATTTGACGTGCGCTTTTATTTTGTATTAGAGAACTCTATGAATACTCGAGTAGAATAATCTATAAGCCAAAAGTTTTGAGATTAAGGCTTTCGTTCTCGAGTTATAAAAGTTGGTAGAAAATACCTTCTGCCATTGTTCGCGGGGCCTCAGTGCAGTTTATTTCCCGCACCCCGAGCCAGCTTGGCTGGCATAGCGACCTAAGGGCGTTTAGTTCGCGGGTCAGCGAGTGCACGCATGATGCTGTACAGCAGTCAGCTTCCCTAGAGTCAAAAACCTGCGCATCACGGTGCTCCACTTGACATGTGAGGACTCATGCTTCGACTGGTCACCTCATGGGGATATGATGTTTCCACATGACCAGGTCGTTGAGGGCCTGGAATGCTGCAATAAAGCAGGGTAGCGGTGTATCCTACTCAGGCTTGTCCCCACGTAGTTCTGATTCATTACCCACTCCATCTCCTGCTCTTGTAATCCGCAGATGGAACACTTTTCGTCGCCACATCGCTTTAGAGAGCACGAGAACAAGGATTTGTGCACTGTTGCTCACACTACGAGAACAAGGGGGTTGACAATGAGATTATCAGGACGCTCGACGTTAGAGTTCGAACGAGAACACGGCGCATACTCGCGATCTTTCAACGGCATTCGAGGAGACTCTTCCACAAAGAACGTTGCTTGAAATGGGCTTTAGCACCACTCTTGATAAATAACCGTGCCAAAGTGGATTCCTTGAAAGAAAAACATCAATGGTAGTGAGTGGTTTTGTATTTGTAATTTACGGACTTGAACGTTACTAGCGCGGAAACGATAGTGCCGCGAAACCGAATGGACTTTAGATGAAGCTGAAGTAGCTTCCGCTGGCCTCCTCTTCTGAACTGCTATCGGAACAGAAAACTAGGCGTGGGCACTTCTCTATCGCGTATGACGCAAGCGAGTGATTTCCACAGGTCGGTGTCAAAAGTTGGGTTCTCAGCCATATTTAGGATACGGCCTTCTCGTATGCCTCCAGAGTATTCTTGAGGAGAGATAGTCGAGCAACATACTCATCACACACCTGGACTGGAACATCTACATTACAGCCCGGTAACTCAGATCTATCGCTACGGCGAACCCAGCAACTGAAGATTGATGTTATCATCATTTGAGTGAACATATCTATGAGCATGCTTCTATCACTAGAAAGCCCCACATATCTCGAAGTGGGGAGCAAATCTACCCACTGCGTCCCCCAAAAGTCCTGCACACTCGCGCGAGCACGAACTGGCGGCTACAGCTCGAATTCCGAACGTCTCCGCCCAGTCATCGATTAGGAACGGATGCCCTCGTCCTAGAGAATTAGACTCAATCGTTTGTAGCAAACCAATCCCACTCCCACTTACGGCCCTCTCTACTCTTCACAATAAGCCTAGCGAGAGCCAGACGCTACCGAGAGTTAAGTACCTTTGATACACTGAAAAACCCTCGCCACCCATACCAGAGAAAATCGCATTGCAACAGAGAACCTAGCTTATAGGTATGGCATGCTGCACGACAAAACTAGCTCAGGCGTGAGTACATATCAATTCAACGGCATCATCTACATTGAAGATGAACTTGAAATGGATACTGAAGGTACGCAGTGGTTTTGTTGGATATGAGGTCTGTGCTATGGGAGTATTATGTTCGACAGATGTCAGATGAATCGAATTAAGCTGAATAGGCATCTGTAAGAAAAGCAGATGGCAATTTGATCTCAAGGGGACGAGCAAAGCAACGCCTCGCCCAACTATACAGACATTCAGTACACATAACACCTTCAGCAAACGGCACTCACAAGACTCAAGATACAGCACTGAGCTTCCAGACCAAGAGACGCGCAGCCACTCTCAAAGTCGGCAATAGTACTAGTGTCCACGGGAGCTGGAGATGCGATTATTGCTTAGCCATCTGCTTGCACAACAGAGGAACAGAGCTGGAGAACGAAAAGGTAAAACGTACGGGCAGCGCATTGTATATCAGCGATACCCAAGACACTGACGGCGCAGCATTGAGGCTGGGACTCGAGGCCAGAACAAAGGGCCGTTTGTCGTTTTTCGAGCTTGGAGGCGGGGACGGTCATGGTGGTACAGGCGCCGAGAATGGCGGTGGCGATGAAGGCAAGGAAGTGCATATTTGATTGCCGAGGCGTAGAGGGCTGGCGAGGGCTGTTTCAGGGTCTGTGAACGTTTGGTATGTGAATTGAAGGATGGGTGATAATGAAGGTGCTCAGAAGATGTGGGGATCACGCAGCCTTTTTACAGCAATCTGGGTCAGGCAAACCGCGGTCAAGGTTTGTGGAAACGAAGGCACAATGACGTCCACCGATCCGATAGGATACGGGCTAGGGTATACTGAGGCGAGCTGCAGCATGCAGTAAGACTGACGAAAAGACTGGGCGCTGATTCTGTTCAGATGCTTGGAGAAATTCCTTACGTTGAGTCGATTTCAATATTCAGTTTCATCATGAGACAAGTTGGATGACATTCAAGCTTCGATAATACGTTGCGGCATCGTGAATGGTGGACGTCACGCGGTGAAGGCTGCGCCGGTCGCTATCCTGCCACTGTTTTGTGAATTTCCATAAACCTGAAGCCGGACGCATTACGGGAAGTTGCAGTTCCCAGTGCTGCGACAGGACGTGCCGCTCCACATCAAGTCATTTCAAGCTTTACGTACCAAGTGTGCTCTGGTTACGATCTGGGTACTATTTCGTAGCCATAAAATACTCAGGACCAGTAATGGCGGTTTTGACTTGCTTTTAGGGGTACCTTCTGTAGCCTCATTATAGAATCCATTCTATGTCACTGGCGACGGTCCTTGAACTCACACAGGCAAAATTGCTACCAATTTCCATTGAGTCATCATCACAGGAGGATCATTCCATTTCTTTCGTAATGCCACGAACAATGCTTTGTGCTTTGCGCGCCTTTGTACAACTTCGAACATGGATCTCCCTGATGTACCCCCAATTCGCACCGATTTTCCTATCTCATCTACTCACCCATCTGTAACAAGTACAGCCAGAAAAATCAAGACACTCGATACACACCATCTCAGATCCATCGACCAACCAACTATGTCTAACCCGCAGACCCTGTCTTCTTCCTCCAAGAAACCGACAACATTCACAGACCTATCTGCCGAACTCGTCACGTCGATCTACAAGCACCTCGACAAACCTTCCTCGATCACCACACTCAACAGCACCTGCCGCAAAAACTACATGGTATGGCAACTCAACGCCACCACCATCTCCAGCGCAGTCATCTACGACAAGATGTCCAACTTCTCCACCGCGCCTGAGTTGTTGAACATCCAAGAGAAGATCCAAGACGTCGATTTGACAACTTCCCCTCAACCCACCGATCGCCTTTGGGAAATTCAAGAAGAAGCCCGAGACGCGGTGCAGAGAGACGAAACGGGTGACTACCGAGGGATCTCTTTGCGCGACGGCGGCTATTCCACGACTCTTGTCCGGAACAAAGCGCTGATTTCCAACGCGAAAAAAGCCGAGCATATAGGCAAATTGCAACCATCGGGGATGTTCCTCCATGGGCGTACGTCGCCCCATGATAATATGGAACCGTGGATTTGGAGCGAGCAGTTCATCTCCGGCTTCTATGGCGTGTGGATGCTCACTACTCTGGTCTTAGGTAAAGCCATGGAAGAGCGATTGACGTCGATAGGGAGACGTAGCATTTGCGACATGATGGCTGTGGTCAAATGCCTCGTGCTCGACTGTGCTGATAACGACAAGATTTACCTAGGAGTCTCTCATCGCTTGAGGGTGATGGGAAAAGAGCCGGCATCGAGGTGCCAGTTTGATGCGAACTGGGTGAAGGCCAGTCTTAAGATCAGTGAGGCTCACGGTGGCGATTGGGGTAGGTTTATGGCTGGGGAGATGCGGAAAATTCCTTGGGGATGTAAAGGGAATTTTTCGACCCTTGGGGTTACGAAAGAGGATACAAGCAGCGGGAGTGAGGACTAATTTGTGATAATATTATTGGCCATTTTCCTTTTGCTGTTCATAGCCAACATACTCACATGCTTCCACTAGTCTATTGGACATACCACCAGTACCCAATCTTGTAACGGACATCTGCTGTCCTTCGATTGCTAGCCGCTATTGCTACTCAACGCGTTATTTTCCACTTGTTTGTCCAGATCGGTCGGCCAAAGACTTTCTCGAGTGAAACTTGATGCTATGGTAGTTCGATTTGGCATGTTTAGTAACTGGCCACTCGTTGTGAATAGTGCTCGGTCCAAGACTGGGAGCCAACAAAGTCCAAAGTTTCCTCAAGTCAATCTTGTATTTCACAAATATGATCAGGATAGTTTCAAACCCGACCAGAGCCTTGATGGCGTCCCAAAATGACAGTCGAAGCAGCGGAGAGATAAACTGATTATTGTCTCTGATGGTGACGCAATAGTTCTGCCGCTTAATGGAAGACCGTTGCCAAACACTCAGTGATTCGCAGATCTTGCCGCAGATACTCTGAATCTCCGGATCATGATATCCAGCTCTGAACCTCCCCCAATGAAATTGCCAAAGGTCAATGTAGATCTCAACGTGTACCATGGGAGCCGCTACCTCATAGATTAGAGCTTGTGATTTTGTGTTCGAGCACGGAAACGTGAGTTAGAAGGCGTTGTGGGGGAAAAGCCCTCTAGCATCTCATGCTGAACGGCCTTGGACGCGTTGATGATGCCAAAGTCGGGATCGGAGGTGCAGAAGGCTGTGGCCGAGATGATAGTGAAGGTCTTTCCTCTGGTTTCAAGGGTGAGATATGAGTAAATCAAATCCCGAATCTCACGAGGGAAAGCGAAGAAGGTCATCGTTTCCCCATCGCTTGCCATGGCTGAAGACATTTAGATGAAGTTTGACGGGAATGAGGGATGCTAAAGCAAAGAGTAGAAAGTTACCGAGTACTTGATGACGCTAATGCTTCATAAGCTACTAGTGAAGGAGACATGTTGTGTTTATGATTTTTCATGCGCCCACAGAATGAAAAGGTTGTTTGCTTTATATTCCACTGCTTTGCTTGAGGTATATGGAAGAACACATGGAACAGTAGTACTATTTTCATCCATCTATGGACACAGAGTTTTGAATTCCAGCATCGTCTGGAAGGGCGAAGGCACTACACGATGATGGGAGAACTAAGAAGCAGAATATCTGTGCCGTCTTTTTGTCTCTTCTCTGCCTCAGCTTCATGCTCGACATTGCTATATCTGCATGCGCAGGATTCCAGCTGGTTTCAAATTCCATCCTCACTAGAATATCCAGCGCCCTCCCTCTCCGCTTGACAGGTGGCAGACTCTGCTGCAACCATGGCATCTTCACAAAATCTCAGCACTCCTAAATGTCCCGCAGAAGAACGTGTCTGGCTCGCCGTGTACCAGATGTGGCTTGGCATGCATCAAAACCTGTGCAAAGCTTTCAACAAACAGTTTGGACCAGCACGGGAGGCGAAAGGCATCTTGATCCACGCAGCCGTAGTACGCGATGCTTCAGATGAGGTTCGGACAAAGCTGCTGGATCTAGCGAAAAGTTTTGCGTGGTATGAGGATCCGCCTCAGGAAGGGGAACGGGGCTTTGCGTCTATGAAGAAGTTTGAGAGGCAAAAAGAGGCAAGAGACAGGCGAAACCAAAAGAAAAAGAAAAATCTAGACGATTCAGAGATGAAGTTTGATTCGATGGATTCGGATGTTGGAGCTGCTGCCGATGAGGAAGAGGTCTCGTGAGCATCTAAAGACTACCAATAGAACATCTTCTTCACTGCTAACGCATGTTGGCAGCCCTCCACCTTCACCAAAACAGACGACTACCGAAACACCCAACGCTGCCAAGGAGGAGACTTCTCCGGTACCTAACTCCAAACACAAATGGGGCTCGGACAAGAATAGTGGCATCTTGATTTCCAGCTCGGACGCCAGCCCTCCACCTTCACCAAGACAGACAACCACCGAAACACCCAACGCTGTCAACGAGAAGACTGCTCCGATATCTAACTCCAAACACAAGCGGGGCTCGGACAGGGATATTGCCATCTTGTTATCCAGCTCCGACGTCAGCCCCAGTCATAGTCAAAACGGATCAGCCAGTGTGGAGGGAGTTGCCCGCAGGAGGAGTGAGGAAAAGATGAACTAAGGCAGTAAGTACGGGACCAGCGGTGAACAGTACAACGGCTGCATGAGCATGTTTATTGGAGGTTGAAGGCATGAGAAGCGGACAAGGGGGCTTGAAGCCTTTTAGCTAGTAGGCTTAGGAAAGCGAGAATTCTTAGCCAAAGTGCTTCGCCCAATATTCATCTGTCTACCTATCGATTTAATTTGAATTCTCTAGAATAGTGCACGTTCTCCAATCGTAATTTGTGGGGGGACTCTTTCTGTCTTGATTATCGTATTCCGGACTCCCAAGATTGGATGAACGGAACACGAGCGATTGTTCTGCAGTGAATGCAAAATCATGCTATTGTCAATCTATTCGACTATGATCTATCCGAGAATGCCGCGCGATGTTATGAAACCTTACGCCAGCCTGCTATGTCTGAGATCCTTCAGGAGCTGTCGCTATCATCCTCGTCGCCATTGCCTTCGTTGCTACCTTCTACGATACTATCGTCTTTGTCGCTGTCGTCTTGGTCGCTATCATCCTCCTCGCTGCTCCATTCGTCGCTGATATCTTCGTCACTACCATCTTCAGAAGAAGAAATAGCGGTCGGCGGTCCCAGAAAAATCTCTTGAACATTTAGTTCCTCGCTATCGTCTTCGCCGCTTTCATCTTCACCACTGTCATATTCAGAAGAAAAGAAAGTGGTCTGCGGTCCAAGCAAACGCTCCTGGACACTTGGACGATCTGCTGCTTGGAACTCATCGAAATAAATCATTCGCACATGATCCCGACTAGGTAAAAGTTAGCATTCCATTAGACGAGCAATAGAAAAGATAGGAAAATACTTACTCCTTCTCTGTAATACCAGACTCACGAAGTCTATCGAGATCCCAGAAAACATAGCCCCAATCTCTCAGACCCTTCACACTATCATCTTTGAGATATGGTGGTGGTGCTCGTGGATGAGCCCACTGCCACGCGTCAGGAATATCGAGTTCAATTCCCGTCTTGACTTCGTACTCGAAAGGTGGATCAGTCTTCGCCAACAGGAGAATGTCTCCCCGGGCAGGATTGCGGCCCAAGCATTCGAGAGCCTTCGTGATGAATTTTTTTTCCAAGTGGTGGATGATATCGCGAGGAATGTGTCGGGTGAAGAGAGCCCTCTGCTCTTCACCAGTCGCTTCAGATAGTCGGCGGACGTAAGTTAGTCCGAGTGACATCAGGTGTTCTATATGATCGTCCTGATAAGCTTTTCCATTACTGGTGAAGAGCCAGACTCCGGATCCCCATTCAGCGGATTCGTAATCGCCATCTCGGTCAAACATGAAAGTCTCTGGTGGTAGAGTAGCAAAAGTTTCATCCTCCAATCGACTGCAAATCCCACGCAGTCGACGGTATAGGTAATCTCGAACGCAAGCAATTTCAGTGACCTGAAAATCCGGGAACTTCTGAAGAAATTGGCTTGCCTGCTCTGCGGGAGTCAGAGATGGATCAGCAGGGCATGCTCGAAGATCGTGGCCAAGGTTTGGAGAGCACCGTGCAAAAAGATGTCTGTGGATTTCGAAGCGACAAAAGGCTCTCTGGAGCCTGCCAATCTCCACTTGTGAAAGTTTGGAGTATGGGACAGGTTTCTCAGGCCAGTACTCTGTCAATATATCGGATTCCTCAGACCGACCCAACCCCTCCATGATAGGCAGAGTGTTTCGGGCATAGTTCTCGATGAAAAATCTGAGATTGCTAGCGAGCTTGCACAGTGTCACTGACATGGGTATGGAAAGTGGCTTTCCATCGTCAATCTTGCCTGGGTAAGACTCGCACAATTCTGTGACAGTATCACGCGTCAAAGGTTGCGCGAGCTGCGATATTTGTGCGAAAAAGATGGCGTCTGAGATCACGGTTGGATGGAACTGTCGACATGCGACGGCAGAGAGAACGTTATCCTTGTTGGACAGGTAGACCTGGTAAAGGCGAGGTGATGCCTGAATGAGAGCATGGAGATGTTCGGGAGTATCGGCGTTAAGTAGGATTTGTAGTTGAAGCTCCGGTGCGAGCGATTCCAATGCGCACTCTTCTGCCATGGCCGTGGACTGCTCTCTTCAAAGTTGTAAGAGCTGAGCTGTGGTGAAAAGGAGGAAATGCTGAGTTCTTGTAGACGGTGTTGCAAGAGGTCTCTGAGATTGCGCTGGAATGTGAAAATGAATGTGAAAATGTGGGAAGATGATCCTCTATGGTAGGTGTTATTATGTCAGACCCTGAGAACAAAGAACAGTGAACAATCAAACTGGACGCCTCAAATTTCTTTGTGTCAGCACATATGTGGATCAGGATGAAAGCACCGTTTCACATTGGCCAATAGGATTCCGTTAGTATATTTCCCAATAGCAGGTTCGGAATCAGAGACATCATTGTTTACCATCTTTGACAATAGTTACTCAAAGTACGCAAAACTTTGTACAAATAATTTCGATGGACAACACCACACGTTCTTCATTGTGTCCAGGCTCGCCATAAATATGTCTCTCCCCACTGTGAGTCTCTCCCCAGCTACATCTCATCATCCTCAAGCATTGATACCACTACTTCAACATGGATTCTGATGGCTTTGCAGTGCAAGGCCGTAGGCGAGGAGACACAACCCGCGGTTATGGCCGCGATCGAGACCGTGACACTTTCGAAAGAGAAGTTCCAAAGTACTCAGGTTCAGCCAGAGACTTCGATAGAGCTCATCATCAACGCTACGGACGAGAGGGATTGGGACCTGACGGTAAGCACCACCATGGATCCAAAAAGTTCCCTCATGGCAGCGACAGGCAGAAACTCCACAGCCACTACAGCGCTAGCACGAACGCGAGAGACACCGCGCGCAGCGCATACGAGAAAAATCTCGCCGCAGCTACTCGAGAGTACAACATGATGGAAGAAGAAGAACAAGAGTATTACAGAGACAACACGGGTGGCTTGGCCCCACATCAACACGAACGTCTCGACCCTCATGCAACCCAATATAGGGACAAAAGCAGGAAGTAAGATGCCTCTTTGATTCTGATCTTGAACAAATGCTGACCAAGCCACAGTAACGCACATGGTCGAGAAGCATTTCTACGTTCGCATCCTCATGGCTACCACAGCAAGCAAGAGCAGACACTCCATCACGATTATGCGGGCAACGCATACGGCGAGTATGAGTATGCGAGAGACCGCCAATCACATCATGAGAGGCACCGATCGTAAGTTTTCGCCCTTCCCCTCTTCAAATGTTGTAAAACTGACCAAATTACAGGTACTCGAACGCCGATACGAGAAGAGACAAGTACGGGAGACCGGTATCGCACCGTTGAGAACTCCATTCCCATCGGAATAGCGTTGGACAGCTAGCCGACTGTTACGAGTCCGGGAGAACAGAAGAGATAATACGTGCAAATCTTGACATGGAGTTATTGGAGTTCATAGACTGCTTTACTTACATCATGCTCTGTAGAATGCGTAATAGAATGCCAGATAGATAGAATGCCATGATTCTTTTTTTTTGCTTCCTGAAATAAGCAGCCGGTCTACCACCTTGAGTGCTTATAAAAAGTTTCTTGTCCAAGTGAATGATGCGACTCAGGTGATCAAAATGAAGCAGGAATTGTAACCAACCTTGGACTCACAAAACTCTTTCCCCTTGCCAAGGGGACTTTTCCATTCGGGCGAAATAATCATAGAAATGTGCCAAGAATGTGTATTGACAGTGAAGTTGATCGTGAAGAAGCAATACGAATGTCGATGGTAAAGGTGTTCAACCCATCAAAAGAGGAGAAAGCGAGGTGAGCACACGTATCAACAGCCGTCCCTACACAAACCCCATTCGCCCATTCCGCCCCTCTGTCCTTGCCCAACCGCGAGGCTCAGTGCATGCATGTAAAACATCCTCACAAACGCGTCGCAAATCGGCGGCGCAGAAGACACAAATCACCACGAAAAGGTTGGAACGTACCACTTTTGTCGCAAAAACCAACCATACCAGGGCGCCGAGCCGGAGTCGTGCGTAGTGTGATATTGGAAGGGGGATAAAATAATGATATAAGGAACCGGCCGGATCGATTCCTTCTTGTATTCCCGGTGCATGACAAGCCATCTTCTTTTCTGTCCGACGTTAGCCTGCCACCCCAGCTTTTGAGGCAGAACAGGGGCGTATCGCGTTCCACACAGACAAGATTTCTACTCTCTCACACCGCCATCGTTAGCAGTCATACCCACTAACATCGCGAGCCAACTGTCCCTCCACCCCTCCCCGGGCCCAACAGCCGTTGACTTCCCCGGCTCACCGTTGACCCTGACGGCCACAAGCACCAAAGCAGATGCCACGCCGATCTCCTAGACACAACTGGAAACTTGACCACAATGGCGAGATCGAAAACAGCCGCGCATGAAAGCGAAAGCGCAAGCGCGGGCTTGGAATGCGTGAGTACTTATGAAGAGAGCGTCTGGCTCAGCGGGAGCGGTTCGCGTTCAGCTCGTCGACACATCCGAAGGGTGAAATCTTCGCTAGTGGATACTGATGGTGGGAATGCCGGCGTGATGGTTGTTGGAGACGAAGTGGCAGGCAGGGAGAAGAGGATGGGAATGCCGTGGAAGGTGATGGCTGTGCTGATGTTCACACGTCCGTGTATGATGAAGTCGAAGCCTTCAGCTTGCAGGGCTGAGAGGGTGGAGGGGCGTCATTACCGAGACGACAAAGGCCTATACGGTCAGCGAGGTGGAAGAGGGTGGAATCGTTCTGAACAATGTGAAAGTCATAGAGCGAAAGAATCAAGGTGGAGAAGGACGCCAGGGGTTCGGAAGGTGAAAATTGGCTCGAAACGCAATAGGATGAAAGACCGTGGTGGTCGCCGACTTGTAAAGGGTGGTGGAAGCCAGGCTGGTAGCTTGAGATGTGGGGGAAGGTTGGGGGGAAAGGAAAGCCTGGAGGAATGGAAAAATGGAATGCAGAACCTGAAGGAATCTTCACGAAAGGAGTCTGCACAAGGGATTGCCGAGACGAATGAATCCATTCATGAATCCCACCATCACCAGGGTAGGTAGGTAGAGATGTTAACCGAAATCGATATGAGAATCTGGCGTTCGCGAAAGATAAATATGAGAGAAAAATCCCCAGGTCACAAAACTCCGTCGTCGGGCTGAACCAGCCCACCTTGCCAGGTCGTGATGGAAAAACCGCTAGATCAATTTCATCATCGCGCACCGCTCCTCCTCCTCCTCCTCTTTGTTCAGCGGGAAAAAAAAGTGGGGGTAACCAGACCGACGAAAAGAAAAGAAGAACAGGGACACCCCCCTGGCATTACTTACACCCTTTCATTCATTGCAATTTCATCCGCCTTCCATCCCTCAGGGAAGCCGGGACATCAAGCCCACCAGCCCCCCTCTTCCTCCTCTTCACGCCCCGCTCTCAGTCAGTCAGAACCTCCCCCCATCCCCTCCCCCTTTCCCCTCCGCGCCCCCTCCCGCCTCACCCTCCCCCGCCATCGCCGGCCTCCCCTCTTTAACCCCGACATCGCTATCCCGCCACACCTCGGCCATGTGGTCCCCCATTGGCCCGCTCGTCGCGCTCATGCCCGTCTCGTTCTCCAGCTTCGGCCGCACATCCGCCCGCAGTCCCGTCGTCGTCGTCGTGACGGCGCCGCTTCCTTCTTCGTCTTCGGACCTTGCGTCCCGGGCAACGGGGTTCAGGTCGATCCCTTTCGCCTCTTCGATCTGGGCGGGGGCCGGGATGTGAGGGTGGCGCGACGATGGGGGCGCGGGGGCGTTGGGGGATGTTGGCGCGGGGGTTGTTAGGGGTGGGGGGTCGGGTGCGAGGGCTGCTGCGTTTGATGGGGTGGGTGCGGCGGCGGGATGGGGTGGTGGGGCGGGGGGCTGGTCTGGTGGTTGTCTGTCAGTTCTCTCTCTCTGTCTCTCTTGTTCTGCTGAGGGGCGCCTGGAGCGAGAGACGGAGACTGTACCAGTATTCGTCGCATCCCCGACCGCCTCTGTCCTCCTGTCGCTTGTGGTCGGGGCTTCTACAGGCGCCGTGGCGGGGGCCGCTGTCGTGGACTGGGTAGGGGCGTCATCGTAGGGGGTGGGGTCGGGCTCCGGCTGCGTTGGCTGCTTCTTCTTTTTCCGGCGGCCGAAGAGGCTGCGGAGGCCTCTTTTGACTTGGGCTAAGGCATCTAGTGCTGTGAGTTAAGAGGTAAAGGCTTAGCATGTTGTTTGTTTTCGTAGAATAATAAGAAAGCTGGTAGATTAGGACGGTTGTTCTTGGCTTGGGTTTGGCCGGGAGTTTTCTTGGCAGCATGGGGTGGTGCTGGCTTACGGACGCCTGGCATTTTGATGACCTCCACCTCTCACGTCCTGAATGTCGAAGGACAAGACGAAGTCCTGAAGAAAGCATTTTTTTGAAAGGGAGGAAAGTGGGCTTAGCTACAAATAAGAGGAGGAAAGTGGAATTGTTTGATTGTATAATTGCTAAGATTGGTAGAAGGTGGCTGTGTGAATGCACACACATCTATTTTTATCATCCAAGCTCCTGAAACATGCAGCCCCAACCAGTCAATGGAGCTTTTGACTTTCTCACACCGCTATTATGGACCTGTTCCCCGCAGTTGATGTGAAACGATTATCAATCCTAATATCTCTAGGCGTCCAATGCATAGCCCAAGCGGACAAGTCTCATTTAAACCGTCGCCTCTGCATCTGCATCATGCATCTTGCCGACCATGTCCGAATGAATCCATATGCAGGTCATTGCTGTCTAAAGGGGAATGCCGGAGTAATTTGGTCCTCCATATCACGGTCATGACAGGGTATGGTGATGGCGGACAGGCGAGCTTGACGGGCATTTGCGGACAAGCTCCTATTCACAAAGGCCGAATCGAATATGAAATTCGTTACCAACATGACCATGTTGCCTGCTTCCGAGTATACATATTTGACTTGCTCCACTTTCAAGCGACTTTGCTTCCCTTGCTCGGGCTAGAGCCTCCACTGGACCTCTTCCTGTCGCTCGTGGTGTCAGAGCTGCTGCTCGAACTCTCTGCTCCACCCTCTGTCTCTCCTCGTTGCTTGCTGACTTCTGGGTTTGCAGGACTGACGTCAAGTGGGTTGTTCTTATCCTGGGGAGAAGACGTGTTAGCACCTTTATTCGTAGAGACGTAGTCTGTGCGGAGAATTTAGGAGCTGTCGAGCAGCCCAAAAACAACCACGCCGTGCGTGCGGACTAGATTTGCTTACTGTGCCCTCTCCTGTGCCTTCGCCTGCTTTGTGCTTTTGTTCCTGAGGGTCTGTGATATCTGGATTGAATGCCGCATCCTCCTGCCTAGCACCCTCATCATCGGTTGCACTCTTGCTGTACTCTGTGGCCTCGGTGTTGATGCTGTCCTTATGCTGGGAATCTTTTCTGGGGAGAGCGAAGGAAAGCGTTTGCGAGAACTGGCGGTGAGCTGGTAGGCTGAACAGTGGCTGCTGAGAACGGGCTCGCTGCTTTACCGTAGAAATGCGGGTGTGCGAAGGAGCTCGCAGGCGGCAGGGGCGCACCATGCTGAAGAGGAATGCTTTGGAGGTTGAAGAAATCATAACTGGTGAAATGAGATTGTAAAAGATGGTAGGTATGGGATTGGTCCGATCTCCGTTCTCCGTTCTCCGCTGAGGGATTTTGGTTCAATTCTTCTGTAAGGCTGGCAAATCGTGGGAGGTGATGATTGGGCGGAAAGGTGAGGGGGGGAGGTTTTGCGGAGCAGCCTTCCGAGACTGGCAGCAAATGAGAGAAAGATAATGGATAAGAAAAGATGTCAGTGAATTGCTTTTTGGTTTTGTTTTCTTTTCGCCCGTAATCGGTTGATAGGCGTGTGGTGTATGTATTTCAGGGTGATAGGACGATGAGAAGGTATAGAAAGGTAATTTCATACAAGCACAAACAGATGCTGTTACATCAAGATGCCCTCATTCCGATACGTCACCTTTAACGCTAGACTTAGAGTATACTCTATTTAGCCGAGTTCAATACGTGAAACACTGTACCGGAGTAAAGTAGAAAGTCAATTAAGTGACCCACAGAACCAACATCCGATTCCCGAAATCTACTTTACGTATGTTGTACTTACATACTTACCTTCCGTACAGACGCGCGATCAAAGGTCCTCAGTGGTGCAGTCTTATCACGGGAATCTGCGACGTGGAAGATCCTTCTTCATCTCTGCTACCAGTATGAGTTGTTTCACGGCGCCTTTATATTCACGGAGGCTTCGTACAGTTGCATCAGCCACAGTCCCCAGTCCCACAATTCTCGCTGTGTCCGAATCTCATTGAAATCATTGCCTAGCCTCAAACTTGCTCACTGTCCGCCGTCCATCTTTGGTTCCTACAGAAAAGCGCCACAAATTCTCGCCTACTGAAGGCGTTGCTTTTGCGCCGTATCTTGAACAGTATGCTCTCTTTCATAGAAGGTTTAGTTGGTGTAGTGGTGAAGGAGTCACTATGATGCTTTCTGGCTACTAGAGGGCGTTCGTTTTACCTCCGCCTGCCCCACCTCCTGGAGATACGGGCCGGTCCTCTTGGGTGCGCGAGCCAAATGCCAAATGGACAACGGAGATAGTCCCGACAATCCCATTTGCCTAGAAGAAGCCTGCCTGTTGAATACCAAATGGACAACGGAGATAGTCCCGACAAGACCCATTTGCCTCGATTTAAGCCTGCCAGCTGGTTGAAAGCCTGAAAGACCTTTTGCTCCTCTCAAACACGCCAATGTAGCAAATGCAGAGGGCTCGGAGGGCAGTCTGAGTCCGTCTGAGTCTACGAGTAAGCGAGATTACTTTCGGTTTATGATGAGTTCATCGCACCTTGAACTTCAGGCTCTCGATCCTTCAGTAAGCATGCTTTGGTATTTGGACACGACACTCAGCATTACCTTTGTGCAAAGAACTTACTCTTTGAGGGTTGCAGTTGCATCTATCTCAGGGTACTCGCACAGAAGGTCTGAATCTGACCTCATCATCATGAAACAGTTCGGCGATTATTTGACAGCTTTGAAGACGGCTTTGGCAACGTATGCCCCAACGTTGCTCACTCTACTGCCCAATCATCTCTTAATAAAATTCTGACGACGACGGCTTAATCTTTATGATGCATCAAAATCCACGACCATTCGTCCTCGTCTATTCGCGAACATGCGACACCGTGGTCTCGGGTCTTGGCGCACGAATCCTACTCCTAGCTCAAGTCTCGGTTAACGAAGCCAGTGACGCGCGTATCTTACTTATAAAGATAGGGGGCTCAGCATGAAACGCGCGACTTCACGATTAGAAGTCAAAGCTCATCTTTGCTAATCTTCATTTTGCCGAGACTGAACACTTATTAATATGCTACCTATGTTATAGATATTAGATGGTGGTTTGAGATTGCAATTCTGGTACGGGAAAAGGACTAATGACTTTGGATTTTTGAATCATGACCGGGTGGCTGGGATATACCAAACTTCAAAATAGGCTTGAAGTTTGACGAACCTCCACAGAGCATATCAGAGAGCACATCAAAGAGCAATTCCACTCACATGCTTTACCTACTTTAGGCATGAGAGGACAAACCGTTCGTTCAAGAGAAGGAGCTCCCCTCGCTTTTCGAAAACTTTGCGCACAAACATGCAGTCGCAGTGAGTTCCCCAATTTGCTCCTTTCGTAACCTCCTCTATTCACAATGTAATATCATTCTGTTGATCATGGCTCACAGTACCGCTCACTCGGATAGGTCACCAAGGTTTCACCTGTCGAAGCGAGTCATATGTTTCGTTATTGCCTGCGTTATCCTGATCCTGGTACGGTTCAATGCTGGCACTGAAGGACTGTTGCGAGAGACTTTCAAATCTTTGCCTGAGCAATCAGGCAAGCCTGCTGCATCTGCTACATCAACCTTGGCTGGCGACGAAGAATCAGACTCCGATGCCCCACTACACAATGTAAAGACTGTATCAACAACGAACCTTTCCTCACCAGCGCCATTCCCTAAGCTTGCGCCACCCGATAACGAAGAGTACATGGCGATTTGCATGGCAGGTGAGTGCCTGGAACTCGTTCACAAAAGCCAATCCAGAAGAGTACTAAGTGCACCTCGCAGTGAAGAACCAATCCATGGATCTCCCTGAATTCTTCACTCACTATTATCACCACCACGGCATCCGTCGCTTCTACATTTTTGACGACGGCACCGACCCCCCACTCTCCAGTGCATTCTATCCCATCCCCTCCTCCGCCATTACCTGGGTCTACTTCCAACCTCATCTCCAGTCAGAAAACCTAGGCGATCGAGCAGGTATACAAGAAAAATACTACACCGGATGCGTAGATATGTTTGGGGACAGGCACACGTGGATGGGATTCCTTGATGCGGATGAGTTCTTGGAAATGACCGGTGGCGAAACGCTGTCGGACTTCCTGCATGAATGGGGGCGCAATGACACCGTCGGTGCTGTTGGCGTGAATTGGCTTGTACACAGCTCCGCCGGCTTGCTCACCCGTCCCGCAGAAGGCCCTCGCAAAGCATTCAACCGGTGTATCCTGGACGACCCCACCAACGACAACCTCAAGGTCAAAACCTTCGTACGCACAGCGCTCTTCGACGCCATGTGGAACTGCCATTGCGTCGCCGTGTTCAAGAATGGAGCAATCCAGGTCGGGGAGCATGGAGACCTGATTGACCCCTCTTGCGATCGGAATCCAATCACAAGGGATAGATGGGGCTTGCATCATTATGGACCAAAGTCCCGGGAGGAATTCTTGCAGAAACAGGCGAGGGGAAAGATAAGGGGTGGGAGGTCACCGGAGCAATGGTGGGATAAGATTGAAGGTTCGGAACAGAGGGATTGTTTGGAATTGACCAACTATGTCCCATAAGTAATTATTGGATGTGCGAGACGGGATGTTTATAATTGGTGTGCTCGGAGTTCCTGAGCGGACGAAGAGTCAAACAGTGGAGTTCTTGGCGTTCAGAGAGCTAGTCCGTAATCGATTTGAATGTTTTCAAAGCATTGTGCTGGACCGGCCCAAAACACTAAATGGGTACTCCAGCTGACAATCTGCCAAAGCCCATTCTCTGGAAACGCAATCAACGCCCTTGTGGTCGCCAATGGCCTGCCAATGCCACCAGCATCGTCTCTCCCAAAAGTGACTGCACAGTATCACTCGATCCACCTGATTATTCTCCCTCCCAACGACATTTTACGTCGCACTGACCTGGTCCTTCAAGTTTCCAGCTCACCACCTTGCCGCGAATCAAGACCAACAACGAGTCATGGAAATGGGTTCTCTGTAAAGACTATGATTTTCTATTTTAGACGGTGTAGTCGTATGACGACTTCCGCGGACAAATCCGATCGAACTCACGGAATAGCTACACGTTGACTGGCTCGCGTCGCGGGAGCAACGCTGAGTGAATATCTACCACTCCCTCCTGGATGAGCTGCAAATGGCCCACATGGTTGATCAGCGGATTAGCTGACTTTTCTCTCTCGGCTTACTTAATGCGCAGATGTGCGTGGGGAGGGGCGGTTTGGACATTCAGGACAAAGGGTAAGATCGTAATCGGACAGGTCCTGGAAGAAAAAATTCCGGCAGGTCCCCGACGTTGAATTGAAGAAAGCTCCAGTCCCACAGACGCGATCGGGGCCGACTCTCAGCGGCGGAGGGACCCCTGTCCGACCTACGTCGACTACATATCCCCGCAAGTCCAAACTTATACCCACGCAATCCAGATCCACAACGAAACTCCCCTCCACACGCGCCGCCCCTTCCCCCGCCCCGACGCCTTCGCGCCCATTCCCCGCCCCGAGCCCATTCCGACCAGCTCAACGCCGGTCCCGTATGCGCGCGCAAGGAATCTCGAACGTCGCCCAAGACGCACTGCGGACGTCCTATCCTGGCCGGACGCATGGTGGTGGCTGCGGTTTGAGACGGGGTGGTTCTGGAGCGAGGGGGTGTGCTGGTGGGGATGGGGATGGGGATGGGCTGGATGGGAGATGGGTTGGATGGGAGATGGGTTGGGGGCGGGGTGGGGTTTGAAAAAGGGGGGAACTGGTTGAGCAGTGCTGTGGGGAGGGGAGATGGGATGGGATGGGGTGTTTGATGTATGGTGGGTCGAGGCGTTCTTTTTTTGGCGGTTGGAGGGGGGTGTGCGGGGGTGGTGTGGTGGATCTCCTGAGGGGGATTGTGGGTGAAAGGTGCGTTGAGGGGGAAAGAGGGGGAAGGTTGGGGCAGGTTGGAGAGGTAAGGGTGATGGTGGGTGATGGTGAGTGGAACGAGCTCTGGCGTCTGGACTTTTTTACAATGTCGATGTTTAGCATTTTTTTCCCCCCATCTGTCACCTCGTGTTCGTCTTGAACCGTTCCCCGTACGCGTCATCATCACTCCCGTCACCACTAGCTACCACGACGCGGAGGCCGTGCTGAAACAAGATCGCAAGCAAGCCGCAAAGGTCCGCAAATGTATCCCGACGTTGGGCCTCCGCGCACGGTCCTTCCTTCCCGCCCAGTCTGGTTGCATTGTTGTCCAATGAATGAATGAATGAATGCATCGTCCTCCAGCGCGGCGTTTATGGATAAGGGCGTCTTTCGCTGATGGTGGGGAAGTAGGGAATGACGGTGGCGTGATTTAGCGCTCAGCTGGCGGGGTCTGGGAGGGTTTGGGAGGGATTTTGCTGGCGAGTTTGGCTCGGGAGGTGTGATGGAGATGTGGGTGGATGGGGAAGGGTGGTGTTGAGATGTTCGTGGGTTTTTGCAAGAGGGAGAGACTGTGCGGGTTTGTATGGAGTGGGGTGTGTGTGTGTGAGTATGTATGTATGTATGTACAAAAAATAAAAACAGAAGCGACTGTGCCAAAACGCCGTGAGATGTGCCCTCCTTTTGCTTCCAGCATATCCCGTATGTGCAGCATGTATCAGACAACTCCGTGCAGACAAACGCCAAGTGTATGGTACAAGATCCCAAGAATCACAACGCTATGTACAATTTGAAGATAAAGAGAGTGTGGGGGAATCGCAGACCCAAGACAATGTGCGCCGACGCTATGCTTGAAATGTAGAAGGAGATAGCGAAAATCCAAAAAGACCGTGAACTCCAGCGCTATGCATATTGCAAAGAGAGTGTGTGGAAGTCTCAGACCCAAGACGTGCGCCGACGCTATGCTCGAAATGCAGAACGAGAGAGCAAATCCGACAAGACTATATACTCCGGCGCTATGCATGTGTTAAAGAGAGTGTGGGGAAGCCGTAGATTCCAAGACCGGCGCCGACGCTATGCTCGAACATCAGGAAGAGATGGCGGAAATCCGAAAAGACCGTGAACTCCAGCGCTATGCGGCGAAATCGACAAAAATGTTTTATGGTGCAGGATTTCACAGAGTAAGAACCGGCTTACTCCTCCTTGCTCCACCTCCGCTCCAGAAGGCTCCGCTTGCCGCCCGAGGAGCAAGCGGTGCACGGCGGGTCACGGTTGGGCTGGTTGTTGCCGTACTTCCCGTTCCCCTCCTTACCCGTGGCGCCGCACGCCGTCCCGACGCAGCACTGGATCGAGCCCGTCGCCGGCCCCACCGTCGCGCCGTCATCGTACGGGTACGTGTACGCGGAGCCGGCGCAGGGCGCGAAAAAGGGGTCCGGCGGCGAGCACGCGTTGCACCAAGGCCACGCGCCGGCGGAGCCCGCGTACGCGCCCGGGTCCCGGGCTGCGCCGGGCCCCGTGGGGTTCTTGCAGACGCCGTCCTGCAGGTTCGGGCAGGGGGGGCTGTCGGGGCCGAAGAGGTCGAGGGCGCAGCCCGTGGCGACGTTGTTGGAGGTGCAGACGACGGGCAGGGTGTAGCCGAGGATGTAGCTGACGTCGAAGTAGCCCGTCGGGTTGGTCTCGAGGATCGTGCCGTCGGCGTGCGGTTGCCCGTTGGCGCCCAGGTAGGAGATGCCGACTTGGCCGTTGAAGCCGGCGCCGAGGTCGGTGCAGCCGGTCGCGGGGCCGGTGCTGGCGCCGCCGTTGAAGGTGTAGTGGGCGTTCTGGGCGTTGCCGGACCAGGTGATGGAGAGGCCGTCGGAGTGGCCGTCGCAGGCACCGTTGGGGATGGCGAGGACGCTGAGGGGGCCGGCTAGGAGGGGCAGTAGTGCCACGAGTTGATGGACCTGCATCATTTTGGCGGTGATGATTGAAGCGATGTTAAATGACGGACAAGGGAGTGTGATGAGGTGGGGTTTGTGGTGGTTGTGGTAAATTGTTAAGTGAGTGTAGACTGTGCAAGAAAGACAACCAGTGTCTGGAGTTTAGAAGTATATACAAGGTGACACAAAGGAAATAAAACTGGATGTATGTTAAGAAGGAGATGCTGTTGAGTATGAGTTATGACAGTGAGCAAAGATGGGATATATATACAAGTACAGACCTTGCAGCGACGGTGGACATGGTGCTCTGGTACTGAGTTGCCACAGCATGTGTGGATGCGTTTCAAGATTCCTAGGCATCGTAGGTAAGAAGCAGTGCAATGGTCTGCGGTGCTCCTGAAGCTTCCTGACTGCTATTACAGGTATGAAGCAGTGGATGCCTTGACAGGTACTTGCGGCTTATCGACCTTAGCCATCGTGGATGTGTTTCATGTTTCTTGGGCTTCATGAGGGATGGAAGTAGCGTGACTTGATCGTGTGGTTCAGAATCTTCCTCACGTCGATGATGATAGTATGAGGGGCTGGACGCCTCCAGGAATTCTCGAGGCTTCTCGATCTTAGCCATGATGGATCGTGTCTCGCAAGTTATATTGAGGTGAGCAGGAGATGGAGCATTGCAAAATGCGATGTTTCTGCTGATGCCGAGGCCTTATTGGATTATGACTCCTCGGGCATAGCCCAGGTAGTAGAACGATTCGATGAAACATCTCCCGCAGGATCTGTTAGCCGAAGAGCCTCAATTAGCAATAACCACCTCCTCGGCGCCAAATGAGATGACTGGAAGAGATAGAACGCTTCGCTTGAGCCATGTGTTATCCCGAGTCAACTGCGATACGACAATGCTTGACGAGCTCGTTCTTGTGTTAACCGGTCTACGCGCCTGTTGATTTGCTCTCTATCTGCGTTGAACCTGATTAAAGTGAACTCATAGGCGCTGAAGGCTGCACTCTTGATCTGGGTGTTCCAGATTTAGAGAGCTGTCACCTGCTAAGCGCTGCGCAATGGGAATACAAAAGGAGATCCATCCGCTGTGGTTGAAGGTATTCACACTTTGAGGACCTAAGAGTCACTTGATCAGATATCATCGATGGCTGTGTCAATGGACTAGATAGGTCCCAAAACGGGAGGCCTAGACAGACGTTCTACAATAGCAATCTGGGTAGCGGAAGGATCCGTGACAGATTCGCACTGTAAATGTGCCTGCATGAAGAGCTCCGCCATCAATGGGCTGTGGCACAAGCTCCTTATCACTCGTCTCAAGGTCTTTAAAAGGAAAATGTCCCACGTGCGCCACGCCTCTTCCAGCTCTGAAATCCTACAGGATCGGGTAGCCTCGGTACCATCCTTCGCTCGTGCCAGAGCCTCGCACGACTCTCAAAACGGGGACTCGAGATGGATGCAATATGAAGCACATACCTGGAGACAGTCCTTCTGGCTTTCTATTTTCTCAACGGCAGCTGCCTAATTTCGTTTGTCCTAATCCAATCGGAAATTTTCTCGTATGCAATAACCGTTACCACAGGCAGCTCGGCTTGGGAGCTCTATCAGCGACAGCGCTATGGGAAAAGGTTACCACATAATAGTGATAGACCGTACGAGGAGGAAGAAGAATTATTACGGTGTAAGGGTTTTTGTGGTATTGGTGTCAAGGAAGTCCTCTCATGCTGGGCTCTTCCGAGATACGACAGCGAGGTGATCGCTGCCAGAAATGACTCGGCTGGGTTCTTTGAAAAGTCAACCTCGCGATGGCTGAGTCTTTGTCGTAACTTGCAGCGATGGTAAGAAAGATGGAAGTCTTCATACCTTAGCTCTTCAGCGCTAGAGGGCTACAGTAGAGGGGCCTCTAAAAACGGATACTCTAACACTTAGCGCTCTTTGCTATAAATAGCCACACCAATTGGAGTGCGCAGGAAGGAGGCTGGTCGTTAGGTACTCTGCATACGACTCTCACTGTGGCAATAGCGTATTCTATTCGCGAATTTACAACGGAGGCTCCTCTGTGTGTCGTATTGCTGACGTTTTCAAGCCGTGGATGCCGAGGATTGGATGGTAGATCAAGTGGAAGAGGGCAAGCAGCGTCGTGGCAGACCCTTAGACGCGCAACCACTGACGAGAAGTGCAGTCCTTACGGGTTACTTGGGATCTACGGCATGTAGTATCGTCAGCGAAGATGCCGGTGGCGCGCTGCGATCCAAAGAGAGAGAAAGAGCAAGAGTAGAGTCAGAGCGATCCCACGGAGACTTCATCCTCTGCTTTCGCAAGAGTCACAGTGTCGCGCTGAGACGCTGCTCCGATATTCCTTGTAATCGGCTTATGTAAAGGTCTGACCGTTGCGTATCAGAAAGAAGTAAAGACTGCTGTGGGTGAATCCCGGCTGTCAAGGTCACCACCCTACTCGTACCTGGCGTCGCTGTTTTTTGCATCATTCTGTTATGGTTGGCTGACATGCCTTCATCCTCTCCAGAAGTCCCAGGCTGCCATTGGAAACCGCAACCGTAAGCGTAAGAAATTGTTCCTATTCTGGTATGTCCTTACCTGACGGATCGACAACTACGACGAGGTTGGGTGGCTGAGGAGACGAAGCGAGCCTTGGCATCGGTCTTATTATCGTTTAACAGGCTCGTGTTATTCAGCTAGGTACGAAATTCTGATCAAAGCCTTCTGATTTCGTTGTTGACGCAAAGAATAATGCAAGCCTCTTGGAACTTACGAACATGGTGGTTGCCCGGTTCCCAGCCTCCTCCCGGCCATCTCGCGTCTCCTGTACACAAAATACAGCCAAAATGCAGGCTCTAGAGACATTTAGGTAAGGCGGAGTTACGATCTCGTCTAATTGGAACTAAAGCTCGCTAAAATGTTCCCCCCTGTCCACAGCATCCGATTGATGGATGTTTAAGCGGGATACTGATGGCGCCCTGACCATAACGCGTACAAAAGTTCTGAGTTTTGCACTTACGGAAACTACAGGGGCTGCCGAAATGCCTCTATTCTAGCCGAGGCCGTCAGCCAGCCAGCCACTCAATTATTAGATTCACAAACAGAGTCAATCATCAACGAAGATTATATAATGCCTCAACCCTCACAGAGCTCCTTCCTGCAACGTCAGCGTCTCATACGGTATACCAATACAAAACCCTCTACCGCTCCCCCACCCAAACACCTCTGAGCTTTCCGACACAAATCTATTTCCTACTACCATGAAACCCTCCACCCTCCACCTTTTCCTCGCCTTTCTTCCAGCTATCCTCGCCGCCCCAATGCCGGCTGCGGTCCCCGTCGTGGCCGGTCCGCTCGCGAGCCACAACGGCATCTCGTTCATCGACTGCGCGGAATGCCGTTACGGGTACGGCGCTCTACCAGAGGGCTTTTACACCTGTAAGGCGAATGTCCAGGTGTACTGTAGCCCTTGAGAAGGCCGGTTTCCGTCGACAGGAAGTCGAGAAAGATGTCGGCTCGATCTTTCGAATAACAGCACATGTTTTTGGTGGGGTGATCGTCGCCTCGGGGATGCGGAAAAACGAGCCGGTTCCGTGGAATCTGTTTACTGAGCGTGCGCAAAACGACGGCGACCGCTGCTGCTGCTACTCATCGCCCTCCCAATGCTGGATTATCCAACGCGACAAGGCTCCGCGTACGTCCAGCGCCGGCGGTTTCGCAAGGGTTCGTGATGGACTAGACAGCTGGTCGCTGCATTCACGGTCCGAGGTTTCAGATGAGGACACGGTGGTACCGTTTACGATAGCGTCTATTCGCGCGACTGGGGTTGCGGGTGGGGATGTAGCATACGCAGCATGGGAGAGATTGGTTCGGTGGTCATGGGATAGAAATTGGTTACGCGCACATGATTATGTGGGTTTGGATTATGAACCGCCGTGGGGGAATGTGATCTCGTCTTACGACCTAGCTACATGAGGACAATGATATGGGCGGGAGGTAGACGAGTTTAGACGCTATAGATGAACGTGATATACGACGAAATGCCAGGATCTTCTTGACTCCTAGAGTCCTCCGATTTAGATTCAGTCTGTATGAGCACGCAGTAGCGGTATCGAACATAGAAGCCGAGTCGCAAGTACGGTGTCGTAAAAACATCCATAACGCCGGGTACTGTACGGAGGTCGGCACCCACCACCAAGACTTCCCCGTGAAGCCGCGAACAACACCGCACCGGAAGGGTTGCCTAAAAGATGCACTGAGGACTGATTCGGAATTGCACCTAGCCTGGGCTCACTTTGAGGGCCCCATTGCCCCTGACAGGCTGTGCAGGCCCAATAGAAGTCTGTATTTTTCAATCTATATGGTGCTAGGAAATAGATTCGCGGTACTTCGCTAAGGGGCCGACGTCCGAAATCAGGAACGCTGGTGCGGGTGCAGGATTTTTGGTGATGGATTCTGTACTTTATGACGGCTTATCGCACTTCCAGTGTCACGGAGTGTAAGAAGAATTCCTCATTGCGTTGCTGAATGTCGTATTCTCATGAGTGTACCGTGTGGCTGATAGATAGCCCCTTTGTGTTCTCTGGGATAATGGAAGTTGCTGTATTCGTGCGAGTAAAGGTAGGATTGTTGGTCCGTGCAATGCTCAATTGTCGGTGAAGAAGTGCGGATTGGCTCTGACGATGTCATGTGTTGTATCCGTCTTTCCATCGTGGCTAGAGATATATTTGAAGGTCTACAGAGCAGGCGTCACATCTCTTCGGCCCCGTACTCACGGAGGAGTTTGGCTATAGCCTCATTTCCTTCGCGGGTTGCAACTTTCAGTGCCTGTCCCGAACCTGCATTGACGTCTGCACCGTTTTCCAGCAGCATGCGAACGATGTCCATATTTTGTGTCTTTTCGGAAGCGTAGCTCAATGCGCTTTCGCTGACAAAGGTACCGAGACCTTGCAGGTTAACATCAGCACCGTTATCCAATAGCAGCTTGACTATCCCACGGATTGGCAGGGCACAAAATTCAGGGGTTCAGCCTTACAGCCCCACTACCAAAAACCATCAAAACAACGCGTCTTCCAAATAGCCAAATAACACTATTTAATAACACTACCATGCCTCGCAATAAGGTGTCAAATGATTTAGACCATGTGAGACAGGATCCAAAGCCCACAAAGGTCCCAAAAGAACCTCCCCCAAAGCCATGGCCATTGCCTAAGTTCATCCCTACGAAAATCACCAAGCCATATTCTGATGGCCAGGGTCAATTGCCAGCTACCGTTGCTCCCAATAATTTCTATGCTATTTTCAGCTTGTTTTTTAGCGAAGAGACTCTAAAAGTACTCGTGCAGCATACAAATGAGTATGCTTTCTTGTATCCAGGGCCTGAAAAGCCTGAGACACNATTCGAAAATTCTGAGCGATTAACAGGTCTTCCCAGCTCAGTCAAAGAGTCTCTGTCAACACGAGTACATCCGGCACCCGCTCGTGACCATGGTAGGCTAGAACGTATGGGGGACAAGCCTAAATACTGCGTACCATGCTCATATGTGGGGAGAAAAGTACCAAATCCAGCCAAAATTAGGAAGCCATTATTGGAATTATCAAATAATTCAGTCAGACCACGGGATTTGGACAAAAGGAAACGGCGACAGCGAGCCCCTAGAAGTATTCATGGCTGTAAACTATGTGATATTCATATATGTAATCATATTGCGTGTTGGAAGGAGCATTTGGAAGCAATACCATGTACATAGATTTTTGGTGGGGGATGCCAAGACATTTTGTGCCCACGGCGCCAATCCGTGGGATAGACGTGACTGCACTCCGGGAGCAAGCTGCAGTCAGCGCAGTACCATTCGCAGAAAAAGTGGACTGAGCGTTGATTTCTGCGCCATGTTTCAATAGCAGTTTGACTACATTCTCGCGTCCCCAGTAGGCAGCCTCGATCAAAGGGGTGGGCTCGCTTCCATCTCGCCCATCAACATCCGCTCCATGCTCGAGCAGTAGCCTAGCGATGTCCTCATACCCGGCACTACAAGTTTCTCGCAGAGCTCGGACAGATTTGTAGTCAGGCTCAGCACCAACTTGCAGCAATGCTTGAGCGATCTCCATATCTGCCCTCTGTGAGTCGCAAGCTGCGGCCAATGCGGTGCTGTACTTCCCGGGATGCTTTCCCCCTGGGGTGCGTTTCTCCAATAGCTCAATCAACAGCCGAACCAGATTACGATGTCCCCCATAATCAGGCCGCGCACAGAGCACTATACCAACCTCTTCTTTTTTCGCTTCTCAAACCTCCCCGAAACCTATAGGCGTAGTCTTCGAGTTCGTTGGACCAAGCTTCGCCGAATGGAACATCGGCAACTTCACCCAGCGCGTATATTCCAGCACGGTTTTTGAGTAGTAGCTTCACAACTTCTTCGTGGCCTCCAAAACAAGCCACATTCAAGGCATCGCCACAAGCTCCGTGTGCATTAACATAGGCTCCGTTTTGAAGCAGTAACTCGACAACGGCATATTGTCCTTCACTACTCGCGGGATACACGCCATACTCGGAATCTGCACCATTTTTGAGTAGTAGCTCGACAGCCGCTACGTGCCCTTTGCTCGAAGCCGCGCCTAGAGGCGTAACCCATTTTCCGCTTGGTGCATCAACCTTTGCTCCCCTATCCAGTAAGAGTTGCATCATTTTCAATTTGGATGCTCTCGAGGCATATGCAAGTGCCGTTAGCGATGATTTACTGCCGTGATCGATGTTTGCCCCTTTCTCTAGAAGACTAATGACGGAGTCTACTTCCTCTCGTCTTCCCTTTGCTACCTACTTCTGGATCTGGATCAACGGCGCGTTTCATGAGTAGCTTCGTGACCGCCTCTAGACCTTTGGGTAATTCCTCTTGGAGCCTGCTATCGTAATGCTCCTCTATGCCTGTGGATTGACCGAGCTTCAGGATGAGGGAGACGGTCGATTCGTGGTTGTGGAAAGCCGCGTGGTTAAACACTGCAGAGATCCACTCCGAAAGTCTTCCATATTTAATCGCACTCACTGCGAATGGAAAGACAGTCTGTAAAACTTCGGTCTTTCCTTCAGCAGCAGCCTTCAAAACGCCCTTCCGAATTGCCCAGTCTGAGCATGACTTTAGATTGATCCCATCGATAGATAGTAACGACTTCACTGCGTGAAAGTGGCCGCCCAGCAGCGCTTTCTCAAGTGGATTTCTTCTACTGAGACATTCTGCCTGAACGTCAAACCCTGAGTTCAGGATCTCCTTGAGTAGGATCTCAAATTCGACGTCTACCATTGCCTCATGGAATGCTGTCCGTCCAGATTTGTCCCTGTGATTCACCTCGCTTGCGATGCCTAACAGCTCCATGACCACCATTGCCGCATTCAAGTTTCTCTTCTTAAATGCTCGTAAAAGAAAACCAGTCTCCGTAATTGTATGCGCTGTTTGCGCAACACAGATGCCTCGGATTGCTAAAGCGTCGTTTCGATCAATTGCATCTTCGAGCGCCTTGCTTGTCGAGACAGGCCCTACATCCGGAAATTTGAAGTCTTCACATGACGTGCTGTGGCAAAGCTGAATGTGTTTATTGAGCTCTCGCTCTGACGCAAATCCTAGTTCTGAGTAGTCACAATCATTGATGGTGCATTTGTGGTTTCTCTCGTGGCGTCTAACATGTTCGTCTCGTTCATGCCCGGTCGCAAAACCACTAAAGAAGCGCTTACATTGTAGTATCGGACACTTGTACAAACATCTTCCATAGGCCTCCGTGAGAATAGACGAATCACTGTTCGCCTGTGGGGGGAAATCTTCGAGGATTTTCCTAACTTCGAGAAGTCGGCGAAGTGGGTAAGGCATTGGATCTGCATGGCCGGGACGCAGTCAGTAAGTATGTTTTTTTATGAGAGCCAGGGATGCACCACTTTGAAGGTCATCTCTCTGATGAAGAACTTGGACCCTTTCGTAAGCCAATTTCCAAGCATTGACCTCTTCAGAGATATCAATATCCTTAGCTTCAGTACCCTCCTTGCCTGGAACCGAGCTAATTTGTAAGTTGTCTTCCAGGTATTGCTGCTGCAACAGAGTAAGTGATAGCCTCAAGTTGGACGTTTTCTCTCGACCTGAGTCTAATCTATGACTCTCCAAGGACGCTAGATGGTCAATCCAATTGAGAGTAGCGTATTCCTGGAAAGCGTAATCGGCCCTTTCTACAGAACGCTTGATAGTGGATTCCGCAAGAGAAGGACTGAAGCACTCCGAGGTGAGGTACGATGTACAAAGGGTTGCCAGTCTGATATCCGCGTCGCTGGGGTCAATGAAAAAGTTGCTATGATACTGGAGCAAGTAGCTACGCCACATCAGATTTGTATTTGAAACCAACGAATAGGGGCTTACTCCTTTGCGGTTGGGTGTACCAAAGTCACCAGATCATCTGATTGGACTTCCACCATGGCTCCTAAGAGCTCTCCCAAAGGCTTTACAGATCTTCTTTGCTCGAACTTTATGCTCCTGTCATTCATGCAAATGGAAAGAGCTCCTTGAATGTCGTAAGTCCTCACTGATCGTTTTGCTCTTACTATCAACTCTAGAGCAAGTCTCGCACGCTCCCAGATTTTGCTCGCTTGATCCTTCTTCTGCATCCGGATCAAGATACGTCCGTATCTAGAGGCGTTAATGCAAGTCATCCCTGCTTCGGTCAAAAGAACACTCACGCTGCGTCTATTCCCTGGGGTAGTATGTCGCTGGTCAATTCTTATTCGAGAGCTTCCTCGCAATCCTGGTTCATGAGGTTGTCCATGACGAGACGTGCGAATAGGAACATTCCTATATGGCAAGTATGAGCGGGTTGCTTAGTCTGATCGTGCTCACGTACCATGTGCTCGTTGTGTAACTTCTGTTATAATCCACTTTTGACGTTCGACATTCACTGAAAATATTTCGCCTAGTTGCGAGGTTCTCACCCGAACGTAGCATTCGATGTCTCTTTCTAGGTGATGAGGCCTGATCTGAAGGGTAATTACGAAGCGCAACGACTTCTCAATCACACGTTCCTTGCGACTGGTAATGAAGAACCTCACGTTTCTTGTCGCTTTGGTGGTACTTACGATGGAATCTACCATGGCCAAGATTGGTCCTTTCTCCTGCTCTTCGCACTCATCCAACCCATCGATACCGATGACGAGTTGGTCGTGAGACTTAGCGAGTCTCGTTAAGTATTGCGTACAAAGTTTTGTAGACGTGAGGATTGGCTCGCCCGAGCTGAGCGCCTTGTCATATAGAAATGGTAAGCAGACTGGGTTGAGAGCTAGGATCTGAGCAATGAGACTTCGGGCGACTCCTTTCAGAGTTCTCTTCGCTGGATCATTGTAATTGCAATAGAAATACACATATTGCACCCAAGGGAGCCTATCTTTGACCCCATCAATGACAGAGTTGAAGAGAAACGTTTTGCCTAGAGGTTGTTGTTCAGCGGTCAGCGTTGCGAATGAGACGCTAGAGCCATGTCATTACCTGCTCCGGGTATACCATACAAGCAGAAGACAGGACTATAGCTCTCGTAATTGTGCTGCCAATCACAAAAAGAGGCTGTGTTGAACACCCAACGGGTTGTCCCCAGGAACTCACGTCGCTTCTCTTGAATTTTCTCATGCTGATCGTGACATGAGACACCAAAAAGCCAGTTGACCGTTGTCGTTGTCTGCTGAAGCCTTTCATGCTCCATCTGGGCTTCGAACCGTCGAATGATGATTAACCGAGTATCCTGGGCCTCCTGAAATTGCGAGATATTTGCGCTTTGGAGAAGCAACTCTTTGGACCTTCCGAGGTTCTTGGCTACGTCCTCGAATTGGTCTCCGAATGAGTGGATAGTAGTGTGAAAGGTTATCTTCCATGCTAAGACCAATTGAGTAAGCATCATGTGGGACGATTGGAGACCATCCTGGCTGCTTGAAGAAGACAACTGCACGCTTATGGAAGGTCAAGATATCATCGTAAACATTCGCTAAGATCTGTTGTATATGGCCATGACTGCGAGAAGCGAGTAGTCCGTCAATGGCGGAGAAAATTGGTAGGGCCTCCCCAATTCTAGCATAGGCATTAAGCAGCGCGTCGAAAGCATCATTCAACCGCGATGCGATCTATAAAGCATTAGTCTGTTTATGCTACGGGGAGTTTAGGAAGAGGCCGGACTTGGAGGCATAGCTTGATGGGCCCCTTTTTGGAGAGGTCAGTAGAAGACAGGTTTGAGGGGAGCCTTGATGCTGACCCAGATGAAAGTCAAGAAGTCGGGCTTGGCGGAGACGAATTGTTCGATGACTCGTGCATAATCTTGTAAGAAGCGGAGAAAAGGTTGAATCTTATTCAGATGGCGAAGAGCGCGTCGTTGTGCTTGATCTTTTTGGATATCCTTGATGGCAAGCTCGAGGCTTTCGTATGTAGTGATCTCAAAATCCCCGCGGTCTTCCGCGGATAGCCGGCGGCGGAATTCCTCCAAGCTGCGGCTAAAGGCGGAAGGCGGACCGTTCGACGGCACCACCGTACTCGGTGCCATCATGTTCCAAGAGGCAAACAGACTATTAGGAAGACTAGGAATCTAGAAACTGGGAGAATGCTTATTGACCTTGAAGGTCTTTTGTGAAGAGGAAATGGAGGCAAAGCTTTGCTGCTCCCTCCGAGGCCCTCCGCCGCGGACACTGCCCCCATGCAGCCCAGGCCTCAGCCTTCTTCACAACCAGTTATGATCGCACCAAGCATGCAGCACTGCAGGCTGACTGCATGAGGCTAATTAGCAAGCAGCCTTGGATCGTGTCCATTTCGCGAAAATATAATGCTTCTCAGATCTCCCGCAAACATCAATCCAGTAGTATGTCGACCCTCAAACGGCCGTTTGGAGACATTGGCAGCACAGCGCCTAACGGAGATGTAGGGTACGCCAAAAGAACAGCTGGCTCTAGGACATCATTTTCGTGACGCATACTCAATGAGGAGTTTGACGATGATTCCGTTGAATATGCGGCGAAAGAAGTGGCTGGTAGCTCAGACGTGGTGGCCGCTGACTCATCAGCGTGTTGGCCGAGGGCCGTCCAACTTTCTCCAACGTGCAGCCTAAGTGGTTACGAGATATGTTGTTATGGCATGGTAGGTTTCGACCTCCCATTGCGCATTGCTGGCAGCTGAGTCCAGTTCACAGTTGCTTGACAGCAGTTTCAAGCCGTTTCGAAAATATGGACGACCAGAAAGTTGGGTTGCTGAAGGTCGGGCTCAGTCAGCACATCTCGCTCTCGGTCTCCGACACTGGAGAACGGATTCAATGACGACATTGAGTCCGAATTCTGAGGAGGTTGGAGTCCTGGACAAGAAGATGGCTACTGTGCTGATGCTACTGAAAAAAGTGTCTGGGACTATTAAATTCAGCCTCTTCTTGCGAAATGAAGGAGGCCAGATGGGCCTGACTTTCAAAGAGAGATGGTGTAAGAACATCTTTTCGCTCGAAATAATTATTCAAGGCCCAGTACAGAACCTCGAGGAGGTCGGGAAAATCTTGTCAGACGCTGGGATGTTTCTTCAAGAGCCACTCTTTCTCGAGCCCTGTGTCATCTACCGAAACCCTCACTTTCTATCATGGGACGAACGAACTGCGACGCCTTTGCTTTCTAGGCTAGAGGAGCCATCTACAAATGACATCTCGGACAGTATTGCAGAAATAATGCATTGCTCTAAACCTGCTTTGGATCCTCCCAACTTTGTACAGGACAGGCGAATTCTGACAGTCCTTAAGGGGTGAGATCTCAAAGTAACCTTCAAACTAATACCGACTAAGGAAATGATTTCCAGACACCAGATAGACGCTGTTAATTTTATGTTGGCGCGAGAGAACCAGTTCGAGAACACTTTGTCGTTATGGGAACCGATATATATGAATTATCGAAAGGTGTAAGTTGGGAGTGTACTTTCATTTGAAGATTTTGACAGATAAGAATAGCTTCAAACATAAAATCACCCGCGAGGTTCAATCATCACGACCACCCGAATGCCTCGGAGGGATACTAGCTGACGAGATGGGCATGGGAAAATCACTCGCACTTCTTGCGTTGATTGTGCATACTCTGGGACACGCCAATCTACAAAGCCAAGGATACAAAGAACTGGACATTCGTGTAGGAGCAGGAGAATCTTCGTCAAAGACAACCTTAATCATAACGCCAAAGTCGAGTAACGAGCCCTACAACCTGACTACGAAACCTTTGCTGACATGAATCAAGCTTTGTACAATTGGGAGTTGGAAATCAAGAGGTTTGTGGAAAATAAGATAGGCTCGTATAGCGGCTGAAATCGTTGTAGACATATGTCACCTGGCCTTCGACTGTTCTTTTATCATGGTCAAGGAAAACATCTTGAGCCCCAGGAGCTGGCGGAACACGATATTGTGTGTACAACCTACGAAACCGTTTTCCGTGATGCCAATCGCTTGGCTACCCTTCAAGCTGTGCCATGATTTCGCGTTGTCCTCGACGGATGTATGTTATCTCTGACCAGACGGAAGACTCCACGCTGACTCTGATGTTCTTGGATAAGCGCATCACATACGAAATCGTAAAAAATCTTTCCGGGCGGTCATGAACCTCAGGACTCAAAGAAAATGGTGCTTGACTGGAACACCTGTACAGAACAGTCTGGAAGACTTCTTCGCACTGACTGAATACTTGGGATTTTATCCAGTCGAGAATCCGCTCAACACACGCCGTTGGATCTTGGAGCCTCTTGGAGCCAGAGATGAAGAATCTATCAAGAACTTGAGATTGTTAGTCACGACTATTGCGTTGAGAAGGTCTCGGGATTCCGAGCGCAGAAGAAGGCGGTCAGAGCACATGGTGAAAGTCATCCTATCGCCGGCCGAGCGTGAACTATACAATTCGATACGTAGCAAGGCTAAAGCATGCCTTTCTCCTCATGATCGCTTCGCATTCATACTGAAGATGAGGCAAGTGTGCAGCCACGGTCTCTGGGTCCGAGGTCAGAGACCTGGGAATGATGCGACTACGCGAGAGATCGATCGAGGACCCAACCTCTGCCACATTTTTCTCCCTCCCAAATTATTGCCAACTTTGATCTCGAAGTCGAGCCGTGCGCCTCTACTTTGCTTCGAATGCGCCGGTGAGCAAGGTAGCATTGCCAACTCCGACACTAAGTCAACGTCGCTGGAAGAAAGCATTTGCGACGAACCAAACACTCCAGTATCCGCCACGGATATTGGCATGCTCGATAGCTTCAGTGAAAGTGATGTCGACATGGATCGAGATTACGTTATGCCGGCAAAGTCTGAAACATATGCAAAAGTTCAAACAGTTCTCGGTAATCTTCTCGAGCTCCAGCAAATGCGCCATCCGGATACTACACCAGTCAAAAGGTGAGAAACACTATTGCTTCTACTGCTTCATGCTCACGCTTTCTCAGTCTGGACTACCACGCTCGACGCTCTAGAAAGCGCACTGTCAGATCATCATATGTCCTACAGCCGTATTGACGGCAACCGAAGTCTTGAGCAGCGAAAAACAGCTATTCACAACTTCAAGACCGACCCTGACCTGAGGATCATGCTCCTTTCTTTTGGAACCGGCTCAGTCGGGTCTGTACTCGCAATCAAGATTTGACATCTACGAGACCTGAGCTAATGCTAAGTAGACTGAACCTAACACCTGCTACGCACGTCCATCTGGTAGAACCTCAATGGAACCCCATGGTCGAAGCCCAAGCTGCGGCTCGAGTGGACAGACTGGATCAGGAGAATGACATCGTCATTCTACGCTATATTGTTGAGGAGTCCATCGAGAAGGTCTGCTTGCTGCTCACCGGTATCAGCGTAGTGAGGCTAACTTTTGATTGTGAGTAGACAATAATGGCTCGGCAAAACCATAAACTCTGGTTGGCAAAGCTCACGACGTCTTCCTCCACTGAGGCTGAGCAGGCGGATTTCGTGGGTGACGCTGATCTATGACCATCCCTTCACAGGAGTTGCCCCAGATTGCGTGTGAAGTATATATTCAGAGAGGAGGATATATAATCTGCAGGTGTATTTTGCACAGAGTAGTTCTAGGCAACTGGAAGCCTCTGGTATACAAGTAAAGCCTATTCTTCAGCGGAGCCATCGTCACCTGCACTGCGGCTTTGAAGCACCTGCTCGCCGAACGCACATCCTCGTTCGATCTCTGTTGAGATTCGAGCCTTTGTTGTCGCCAGATTAATTAGTAACATTGTACCATTTCCGTCCCTGCTCCGATTGTTTGCAATAGTACACCTTGAGAGATGCGAAAGTCGGCGACGTCTTTCGCTCGCGGAAACGGCAATCGCAACTACCTCCAACGTTGATCGTGGCATATAGCGATCCAATTCAGTTGCATATCTATTCTAGACCCCTAGCATTTCAAGTGATCTCAACTTTCCCCCTCCACTATAGCTTTATAGAGATCTTTATCGGCTTCACATACAATAGCACATTACAGAACTCAACGAATGATCTAGGCCATTGATTCGATTCTTACACTAAAATTCCTAGTCCATTCGATGGTGACTGCTCAAGAAGATAGCGTGTAGATCGTAGCGGGCTGCGGTAACGCATGTCGCCACGTTCACTATACGCGCATCGTCATTCACCACCAATCCGCCACGAGGCCGCCCACGCCACCCAAAGCATGATCGCCAAGGCGAGATTAGGAAAACAACTAAAGACTGTAGACCCGCTCCCGAGATTTAGCTGGTTTCAACGAGGATCTAAAAGTGGGTGGGCTGTCCGCCGTCGCTGACAGGTAGTGCGCCAGACATATCCTCAGGGAGCGCATTGCAGTGCTTTTGAGGCCCTATTTCAGACGTGATAATGAAGTTCATGTTATTGAATGCACTTCCTGCGGCGACAATAGCTTCAGCTGCTGTCCTTGCGCCAGCGCTTCCGCTTAATCTTCTCTCAAACCCTACCTTCTCGTCGTCATCAAGCATCTCTACTCTCGCGCCATCGCTTCCTGAAGCACCAATCTCAAATCTCTCTCTGCCATTATCATTCTTACCAGACAGCCGCTTCAGGACACAAATAACCATGGACGCTCCCCTCCTGCCCGTCAAATCCGCCCTCGTGAACATCCTCTGGTTCATGAGTCTCATTGCCCCAATGGACTCCACGGGCGAGCTTCAACCTCACACGTATAGCAGTCCGGATTACCGAGACGTTCAGATATCGGACTTCGCATGGACAGAAGCGCGGTTCCTGCTCTGGGGCGTCTTTAACGTCGTCAGTGAGATGGTCAAGTCTGCCAGATTCCACGATGCCACCGTGGACCTCTATTGGGAATATAGGATGGTCGGTAGGTTCAAGATTGCAGCGAACCGGGTTTTAAGCCTGGCAGGCGGTGCGGGTAATCTGACCCTGGACTCTGGTGATGGTGTCGCGCAGTCGAATCTAACAGGCGGCGCCGAGGATACTGTTCAACCTGAGATAAACGTCCGTAACGCAACAGACGGCGATCTTGCACCAGCCGCTTTCTCACCACTCAACGTTTCAACCAGGACGAGTGTCGCCGTCAGCTTCGAAAGCATTGCCGGCGCCAGACGATTGCATCGCAACGATGTCTTCCTGACTTTCTACACCGCCCTTCTGCACGTCGCTCAATTCTCCCCCGGTGAGCCGATGCAGGACTTTCGGAGTGCATCCCCCGATGGACACCTGCATCTGACTATGCAAGCGATGGGAACTGGTTGTCAGGTACGTAAACCTCGAGAGCAGACGCGCATTTCGTAGTCGATGTTGTACGGTTGTTGAATGGCGTGGTAAAAGAGGGTTGCTGATCGCATACAGTATGGACGGGTCATCACCGGATTGTTCTTTGTGCCCAAGTATATGATGGAGGACAGCGATTTTGGATACAAGGAGACGGACTTCATCGTCAGGTTGGACGGAAGGCCGGCCTGTTTGGGCACATTGATTAAGGGACTGATACCGACGGCGAGGTGGGACTTCGAGGGGGCGCAGACAGGATGACCGGTGGGGATGGGGTAAGATTGAGTGATTTGCTGGTAGCCGAAAGTAATCGCGTACAGTATTATCTCATGAATGGAGCATACACCTACCTCAAAGTCGTATGAACGGCCTCGAGTGGTCTCACTTGCGGCGCAAAATTTCCACAGTATTGTACATAATCTCTAGAACTTGTGAAAGCGCATGTGCGGAGGATGGTGAGAGAAAAGGATACAGGGACATCCTTGCATGCAGTCTAGTCTTCTTTGGCCAATGGGAAGAAGTTCTCGGCCCATGACTAGGGGCCTTGGCATGCGGCTAATGTCGGTATCATCAGCCTTCAGGCTGCAACTTCTTCCCCTCTTTCTCACCGTGAGGGAACGATAGGAGGCGAGGATATATCAGCTGGACCAACATGAGATATAAAGTGCATGACGCGACAATTGCAGATTGCCCTGCTCTTGCTAGCCTCTCTCTCGCCGCGCTCAAAGACGATCCCCTTGTTGGGTACCTGGCTCGAGATGTGCCGCCAGACGTCATGTATGCCTATCATTGTCAGCAGTACGAGCGAAGGTTTCAGACCAGCATCTTGAACGGTCTGCGGGTGTCCAAGGTCGTGGATGATGAAACGGGGTGGGTAAACTTTGCCATTCATATAGGAATTTGCGTTGAACACTGAATTTGTGGGCTTCGAAATTATCAAAATCCTGGTTTCGACCACATGGTGTTCTAGACTGATAGGTATTAGAGTCATAGTCGCTGTCGCGAGATGGCAATTTCCATACAGCCTGAACGCCGAGCAAAAGGCGGAGAAGGAGGAGTTGCAGAAGGTGGCACCAGCGAAGCCCGAGGGGTACAAAAAGGAGCTCGGAGAAGAGCTCTCTAAAGCCATGGATAAGGGACAGGAGAAATGGGTCGATGACAGCAAAGACTACGGTAATTCTAAACTTAGCTGACACGTGAAACCTAACCAAAGGCCCCACGCCACTGACCATCACCATGGCAGTACTTCTAGGTCTTGCCGTATCACCAACCCACCAGCGGCTCGGCTTTGGATCTCTGCTGATCCGTAAAGGCCTCGCTGTTGCGGATGAAGCGGGCGCCAGGACGTACCTTGAGTCTTCGGCGGTAGGCGTCCAGTTGTATCTAAAGCACGGGTTCAGGCAGGTCGACAACATTCTGATCGATATGAGGCCCTATGGAGGGAGTGGGATTGAGTCTGCGAAGTGTATGATGAGGGAGCCTGGTGGCAGATGATGCGCGGTATGGGGGTTTGGGGGTCACTTGTAGGTAGAAAGCATTTGCGGGGACCAAAGTACGGGCACACGCGGTGTCACCGTTCTTCAGTATATTCTAACGGGTATTGGATGGGTGGGTGGCTTTCTGATACTTAGTGAAAACGCGAAGGCTTAGCCCTGATCAGCCGTTACGCGGATCACGGCTCTCGCTGAGTTGAGAGATCCTGATGAGTTAATCGATTGATGGCAGCAATTGCGTCGTCTTCGCGCACAAATGTGCTATGACCAACATTTGTTTCACTAAGTAGCGCCACGGTGATAGCCTTAGCTATGGCGTTTCGCTTGGATTGCGTGGTCATACATAAGGTGGAGGTCATTTGATACCGAGCTTGCGTGATTCTTTTAGACTTGGTGAACAAGAGGAAGGCGGGGGATTCAATACTCGCTGTTAGGACAAGCCGATGCATGTTCGGGAGTCAGTCATCCTATCCTTTAGTCCATCATGTTGTCATTGTTCGTATTCGAGTTCAGACACTGTCATGTACATAATAAACAATAGAGAACCCCAACGGAGACAAGATGGGGAGCGATAGCGAGATGCTCCCAGTCGTGCTCAGTCGGAGGTTGTCTGCTTTCATTCTTCAGCCGTGGATCATCACAGCGTAAGACCAGTCAGTACTGCTCCATACCAACTTTGAGGCTCATCTTCTCAGTCTTAGGTAGCGTATACCACCTCCCACAAGTAAGTTCGTTTCAATTGACCCTAATGGCCCCCACAATTCGGGGCCGAAGGCGCCAAATTCTCTAGCCTAAGCGGCGCCTAAGAACTCTAAGTTCAAGTCTCTAAGGCCTCACAGCGTTTCACGTTCTCAATTTTCGACGAGTCATTGCGAGTCGATGTGGGAATTCGATCAGTTCATGACTGACTTACAGCCAATGTCTGAGTCATTTAGACCATTCACACGTAGTGTATCTACTTACAAGTCAACCAAGGGCGCAACTTGCGCGCGATATCCAAACCTACACTGTTGGAGAATAAAAGGCTCCGCGGCACCAGATGTGCTGGGCTGCTAGAGCTCTGCGTCAAGGTCTCGAATAATGCCCTGCATGTAAGGCTGCCTGGACAATATGATTAGAGCTGCGAGTCCGAACACAGCCCCGAGAGTCGCTCTCAGGAAACCAGCTCTATGATACCCCGCTACGCGTATGATTGGAAGGTAGCCGTGTAGTCAAAGGCTGAGAAAAACTATGTGGCGCCAGATTAAAGTTGTCGACCGTTTTCGGGCCTGATCAGGAATTGGTACCAAGCTGGGAAGAGGCTAGGTACTTGCATGTGATCGGAGGTCTTGGCGCTTGGGTCTAGGGACTTTTGGTGCCTCCCTCGAGAGTGCAGAAAGTGTGAAACCCCTCTTTCATGAATACTAATCTTAATCACGACCGAACTATGGTGGTAAGCAGAGACTCGATACCACGCTTCATGTGGCTTGCAGTAGTGCGGCTCTCAAGCACGTCGCTGTCACTGCGCGCTTAAAGAAAGCACCGCTCAAATCACGTCGATTCCGCGCCGCTGCTGCCGTCATCGGCGTCGTCATTGTCACACCATTTCACAATGTGGGCGCCGATTGGTAGCACCCATCCTTGCCCGAACATCAAAAAAGGTCATTACAAAATCGCCTCCGCTAGCCTGTTCCCGAATGGGTCTGTTAATTTACTAGTCTGTGCGACTTGTGTGCGGCCCGGACTCCTATGTCAACTAAAACAATCCGATGTCATGGAGATGAACCTTTGAGGGTATTCCACTGTCTGGCTAGGACAACAAGTATGCTTAGAACCCTGCTGACTTCCATCTACTCATATCAGAATTTGTGAAAGAGATCTTGGGTTACGTCGCCGGCCGAGCTCTCAGATCGAGAGTCTGGTCATGTACCAAAGCGTGTAAGCCGCATTGCTGCTTACAACGTGTTAGCTCGGCCTCAGCCTCCTTGAATGTTTCATGTCAATCAGCGCCACACCCCCACATTTGTGACATTTTAGGAGGAGCTAAGCCTGATATTTGTCGACGAATGACGGCGCCGATCAAAATTCTAAGCATCCATCGGACTCGCCAAATCTGTCGCAAAAGCTTGAAAAGTGCGTCGAGCGAAATATGTAGTCCAAGGTAATCCATTAACCTCGAAGGCGTTCTGAACCCCCTGTCGTTGATTGCTCTTACCTGATAGCCAGTGAATCTCAACGAAAAGGATATGCAAAACCTTCACCGCATGTTCCGGGGGTTAAGGCACAAATGTGAGCGCTAAATTATTCCCCTGCCTCCATCGTGTAGATTGCATGACAGCGGTGTAGGTTCCGATCGAGTGACCGTGCTGTCTGGGGCCCAGCCTGTCGAAATGAGCCAACGAACTCTTTATTCGGGATCTACCGGTCAGACTTTAGCTTTGTCTACCTGTAGCAGTGCCGCACAGATGATGATACCACTAAAGAAACTACACTCTTGACATGGAAACATCGTTCTTGAGCCGGCCAATGCCGAACTCGATCTCAAGTATCAAACCAGACTTTCATGTAATTTCCATATACCGGTACCCAACAATTGATCAATCGAAACACCTCGGCCGTGGTGCGCATCGCACTAACATACTCTGGGCACAATCGACTATTGTTCCACTCCTTCCTCACTTCTACAAGGCTAAAAGATGGTAGCTGTGCGTAAGCTCCAGGCTATTCTGTCCCATCTTTCACTACACCTTCCGCTTCACACCAGACCTTAAATATAGCAGTTACGCGTAAGCTCCAGGCATCATTGATCCTCCTTCTACCGCTCTTTATACTCTCCAACACGGCTTAGGATAGCCGCGGCGCCTAATTCTTGATCACATCAGCTAGCATGACTTTTGGTTGGACGGCAACGCCGAGGAAGTTTCCCTGTGGTCGTAAGCTGAAGATTCGGACCGGTGACATTCCGTAGCTTTGTTGACCGGAGTTCGGGCGTTCCTATCTGCACCTGGGCATAAGCGGAAGTTTTTGGAAGTGTAATAATGCTGGTTCCCAGCCTCCTCCTCTGACTAGTCGCATGAATTCCACTGTCTAGGACATGTTCCAGCGGAGCTTTGGAGACAATCGACTCATCCTTCTTGAGCCTTTCAACAGAAGCAGACTATCCCAAGCTATTTCCGTCACGCGCACCGAACTCCCTACATCTGAGGATGGGCGATGAGTTGGGAGCCTGTCGACAGCCCCACAAGCTTGCTCGGCGTATTTTTGCACTCCTCTCTCGGACATTTCATTCGGCCTTATGTGAGTTACACACCATCAGCAGAAATGCTGCAGATTTGCTGTTTAAGATGTATAGAATGATGCTGCAAGCCGTGGGGCCGAAAGTGGGCGGAAAGCCTGACCGCGACACTGTTGTCTGGGCGTTATTCGCCTTTCTGTTGTTCCTTGTACTCGTGAGCCTCGCCGTGAGGTTCCCAGTCTACTGTTGTACGGTGTCAAAGTCGCTTTTGTCACGATCAGCTCTTTGTTGATCTGCGCCCTGTCGGTCCTCGTGTGGAGAGATTTTGCGACTGCATCGGCACGTGTGGCAAGCGCTAGCCTACCGACAACGTCGATAGCTCCGCGGGAATACAGGAGAAATCTTGGAAACTCGATTTTCACAGTCTTATTTACGATGATTTTGTTGACCGTGGTTTACTCACGTGCTTGGTATCACGATCTCAAAATAGTTGTCCTCCAGGTGCAGGAAGACATTATGGTACGACGCAGCTGCGGTTCTCTCAAGGTACTATGCTAAATCGGTGCCGGTAGGATAGTCCACGGTTCCCAGCTGTAGTGTTACTCCAGGATGTCAAACAAAACACTATGGCAAACCTCGTCGATTCGGCGGCACCCAAATGCTTCTCAGGTCTTTTTGATTCCAGTGCCCCACCATGTGAGACTCTGAGCGCAGAGCAATACCTGAATCAAAGCTCGTGCAATTGCAACAACAGCATTTCTTCAAGTCTCGACGGAACCTTCAGCTGGTCGGTTGGAACATTCAAGTACTTTCTTTTCAGGCCACCTATGAATACTATCTCAAAACACCCTGGTTACCATATGACACTTCAGGCTTTCTTCAACTGTCAGCGTTATTCAGGCTTTTTTTTTCCGACCATGCGCTAATCCACGTTACAGATAACGCCTCGGAAGCTCTCGCTTCCGTGACTACGACTCCCAGTCCAGATTTACAGCTTGCGATCTTCGATCCAGGTTCGGGTTTAGAACAAGCTCTGAATAGTAGTTACTCGCCTATCAATCTAATCAACACCAACGGCATCAGTTATATCAACCTGGATTTGAACCTGCGCCGGGATAGACATTTAGCTTCAATCTATGACTACGGTACGTGAAAGAAACCGAGCATACGAAATGGGTCATGATTTTTGTATTACAGATCCAACCATCTCCACGAGCCCGAACCTCGGTCTTGTATGCGACACCAGTGCAAACATGAGCAACCTGTGTCACGCATCTTTGGAGTTACAGTTTACGAGTCATGATCGAAAAATCACGGTAGAAAGGCGAGGGATGACTTGGGTAGTACGTAATCCAATATCATCATGTTCGCACCACCTTTAAGCTAATCGCGAGCCTTGAAATCGCAGGACGCGGCTGTCTCTGCTGGCGCATATTTTGCCTTCGTGCAATTCTTGAGCTGGATCGTGTCCGGGCAGGTTTGGGCTACTTGATGTGTCTTCCAATGTGCGGGCTGGCGCCGGCAGGACTTAGTTACAGTGGGGCTGAGCCAGGGATATGAATAGCCTTATGTGCAGGAGTAGATATCGGAGCATTGTATAGTTCCAAAGAGCCAAAGGTCATGAAAACGTCAGGGTTTGATATTCTCCAAATAAGCCGCAAGGGCAGAACATCCCACAGAAATCGGGTCACTTTTGGCTATTACTAAATTCTTCCCTTCTGCGGGACTAAGTGTTATTACGGATGCGCATTCCCATAACGATTATGTGGACCGTAGGACCGTACGACCTGATACAAAGTGATTCTAACAGCGCAGCAGTAGATCTTCTTTGGAACATAAGCCATGTACTCAGCCTGACACGAACCCCCGCAATTCCTCCACAGCCTCGAATTAGTAGACCTTATCGCACAAGCTAAGTGCCACTCACTGGAACAAACTCAGGGGCTGTGAATCCTTCGATCCACATAGCCTGAAAGCAGATACAGGCCATCGCAACAGATCCCGCATCGGGAAATCTCTGCCTGATCATCTGATCCCTCTTGACTCTGCCTCACAACTTTGAAGGCTGCTGCAAAAGGTGCGTCAAGGCTGGCCGTCGTGTTCGTGTGGACCGGTGGAGCTTCAGCTTGTGCAGATCTTAGCCTAATCTTTCCGTGAGATGCTCGCGTCGGGCCCACGATGCAGGTACCCCGCGTGGACAATGTCGACAACGGACTGCTCCCCTCACCCCATAAATGGCTGACGACTCATTTGCATTGCCCGTTTTAGCCTCTCACATATAACCGACATGGGTCTAGACTCTACGATTGAATATCCAAATGTAGTCAGCAAAAAAATCGGGTTATTGAGCAGGCGTCGAAGGCGTAGCCCGCATGTATATCGACCAATTGACATAGCTAGCGAGCTCACAGAACGGACCACACGCTGTCGCTTTCGCGCTTCCCGTTGGCTGGAATGGGAGGAAGCGTAGCTGCATTCTCGTAGCCTGAGGTATGGAACGAAGATCCAGGCTCACCGACCTTCCATCAGCTTGCAACCTTGCAGGTCCTGCGACCGGCGAGACTTCATCTAGCAGTGGTGCCCAGAACGCACTGTTCGACTTTTTGTAAGCCACGTTCGATGATGAGGGATTAAATGACGCTTCGAGCCAAGGTGCGAAGAGATAAGTATAAGAAGTGCTGGTTCCCCTGCACTGAGAATACCCAGTCGAGACAAAGCATCAATTCTCTTAGACAACATTCTCTCTCTACAGTCTACTCGAAACTAACATACTCATACCTCGATCGATACGACGATCATAGTATTCCAATATGTATCTTCAATTATCCTCTACGATCCTGGTACTCAGCCAGCTCGCCAGCTGCGTGCCTCTCTTGGAAGGCAGAGTAAGAGATCCAATGTCTTCTCCGAACGCTGCGGACGTCTGAAACTGATGATTGCGAAGGACACGTGCAGCACAAATGACTTGAACTTCCCTTCCGGCGGCATGCACGGCTACAATGGTATCCACTGGGGCTTCCTACCCGACGACGGCGCCGGCACTACGATGAGCAAAATCAATGGAGATACCGGCAAGAAAGCCAGCACGTAAGTTGTTCCTCTGACTTACGGCATGACCTTAGTCGGAGGCTCACACGGCCAAGTTACGGACGCTATTCTCAAATCACTTCCTCGACATCGTACACGGGTTCTCAGCTGCTCAGCGTCAAGAGCGACGTCATCGCATCGGGCGCGGTCTTCGTGCCAGCCATCATGCCGACGGGACTCACATTCGCGCAAATTACAACGGATATCGCAAACGACATTGCCAACGTGTTGAACCAATTCACATCGCAAGGCGTGGAAGTATGGCTTCGCTTCGCACACGAGGTCAACTGCTACGCCAAGGCAGGGTGCGCCCAGTCCGGCGCACTTGTGTATCCTGGAGGCTGTGAGTAGCCGCCCCCAGTCACCTTATCCCTTTTTCCCACAATGTGCGGCTCTGACCCAGCAACGACAGCGCAAGCGGACTTCGTCGCGGCCTGGCAGAGAGTGCACGCCGCGGTCGCGAGCAACCCCAAAATCCTCATGTTCTGGTCCCCGAACGTGGACTCGGTGGCCAACCTCAACGGCTGGTTCCCGGGCGCCAACTACGTCGACATCGTCGGTGTCGACGACTATCCTGGCGCCGGCGCCACCTTCGCCAGCGCTTACGGTGACTTCTACAACGCGTTCGCCAAGGGGTACAACAAGCATTTCTGCATCGGCGAGACGGGCGTTGCAAACGGCGGTTCCGTCTCGGATAAAGAGGCTTGGGTCAAACAGCTTGCGAACACGGACGTTTCGGCTTATCCTTGTTACGTGTCTACGACGTGGTTTGAGTATGACAAAGGGGTGGATTTCCGCATCATCGAGGGCCAGTCTGCTGCCACGATTACGGAGACGCTGTCGAACTTTGCTTGATTGGTCTGCTTGGTTCTTCGATGAATTGACATCGTAAATGGTATCCGCGCGGTCGCTCATTTGTCTCGTGCCTTCCATGTCTTTCATGCATGTTCTATTACTATTGTTCATGATTGCGTTCATGTAGCTAGCCACTCCTTATCCTCATCTGCCATCTTATGGTGTATAGCTGTGCGATTCAACATCGCAGATTGAACATCGTGAGAGCGGCATTTCGGGTGCCTACTGATTACAACTTATGGTATCGCTGAGATCGTCTCCCATTGAAAATGTCTTTCTAAGATTTCACTTTCTATAGAGATGCCTGGATAGTAGCACAAAGTTCCGCGGTTTAGCCCCCATTGTGGTAGTGATCGGATCCCCTTGGTGCTGTTGCGAAGTTGCCTTGAACATTCCCAACTTGATGATGCGATAATCAAGTTGTCAATACTGACTCGCGACTCCGCTGCTAAGCACTCAGCTTCAAGAGGTACTGTCCCCACATTCATGACATTTTCAGATCTCGTCGGCGTTACTTGCGGTCATTTACCCTCCACCAAGTGATACAGACTAATATAGCAGATACAATTGTAATGGCAACCACTAGTTTGAGGAATAATTCCTAAAGAGAGAAAGAGAGAGAGAGAGAGAGAGAGTGATACCCAAAGCACCCACAATGGCGGTGGAGAAGCGTTTGATCCACGCCCTTGACGTTTCATTCATATATTCTTCTCTTACCTTCCGAGCCGGGATGGAACGCAACGAATCCGCATCTATATCAACACATATTCCTCGTCGCTTCGCCACCATGGCACTGTACCGGTCACAATTCCCTGTAAGCGGTATCTTTTGATGGGCTTAGACGTCGTAAGATGGGCTCCGGCTGCAGTGCAGACTCCTTTCTCAATGCACAGATTGCTGTCTGGCTTGGTTCCATTGCCGAAATTAGGTGGCAGTGAGTCCTCATGATGCTGTTCTAGCTTTGCTACGCTTGATACTTAGCATTGTGGCTACAGTCTCGATACCAAGTTAGAATAAGTGTACACCTGAAAAGGTAAGAAACTCCTCAACACATCTTTCGCTCGGGCCAAGAAGAGGGGACGTCGGACTGAAGTACAGAAGGCGAATACTCTTCGTAAGGATGAGACCGCCCGCCCGGTTGTGGAAAAGCCAGTCAATGAGCTCGGAAATAGTGGCATTGTTTGTCTGCATCATGACCCCTGCCGAGATTCCGACCCATGCATAGTCGCCCACGGCGAGTCACTGTCCACTGATGGGCGCATGGGTAACATAGAGGGAAGCTTGCTCATCGTTCACCGTGTCGGTGTCATCGATCGCAAAGAACACGACCGGCTGTACAGCGCAGACGGGGACTTTGATTTCGTTGTTGATAATCAAAGAGTCCAAGTGGCTCGTGATATGTCCCCCTCCCAGAGCTTTTGAAGGTGGATCGAAGGACGAGCAACTCTTTTCTGGTTGCAGACTGGTCGTAAAGATATGAGAATATTTCTTCAGGCGCGTGAAGATGCCCCGGGTACCTGGACGCTATGGATGCAGTCGGAGAAAAGGATCCTGTGTTTTTGGCTCGTTGCTGGATATGTGTCCCTAGATCCTCTTGGCGTTAGGGTGAGTTAGACTGACTCTTTTTTGAACTTCAAGGTTTACAATACGATGAGACTCAACCTTTGCACGAGGTCAAAAGATGCCTCCTGGGTTTTCCTCGTAGGAACATATTTAATCTGACGCGCTAATAGCAGAATGCCGAATGTTAGAGAAGGGGTACGAGTACATTTTACCGTGCCTGCGAAATGAATACCTAATCCCCAATGGTCTAGTTTCGTACTCCTAGTGCTCAATATATTCGCAATCACCGAACGCCGCTGCTCGAGTTGAAAAATGATGCAGACAAGCCAGTCAAAGCACCTCGCGTAGGCTCTCCCTGCGGAACACGTTGATTCTCGAGAGAATCCGTAGCCCACAGAAAGACACCCACCGCTTCCCTTCCACCTAAGGAACCATGAGCTTTCATGCTTGCTACTTCAAAAGTATTCTTTGGCAAGAACAGAGATAGATAAGGCTGGACAGATAGCTCACCTTCAGCAGCCCACCCTGGCATCCCGTTTCGCAACAAGCACGTGGCCTCAATCTTCTGCGCCGCCTGCCACAGCTCATAATAAGACGTCACGTCTCGTGAAGCGAAGGGTCCTTCCACGCCGCCCGGGAGCTCGCCGTTGGAGAAGAAATTCAGCATTACGATGGCGAGGGTGCAAGATCCTTTCGGCCCAGCTTAGCTCTGATAGGCGTAGATTAGGGTAATATGGGAGGCGATTCGGAGATTTTGGGAGAACTCACCCACAGTGTACTTCCTGGGTGTACGCATAGCAGGTAGTGAACGCGCCGGAGCCTTTGCAGAAAGGAACTCAAAATCGATGTCGGAGAAGGTTTTGACTTCTTCGTTGTACAATTGTTGCACTGCGCCGATGCAGTCTGCTGAGGTGGAACCTGTGCCTATCCAATTAGAATTATCGGTGCATTGATTGCTGTTTGGTGCCGAGGCTATTGATAGGTTGCCGTGTGGTATAGCTAAAACAGCGCTCGATGCGATGTTCAGGAATGCGAAAAAGATGATGAGAAGACCGGAGACACGGTTGCATAGTATGTGAAGATACGCTGGAGCCATTGCATTGTTGACGGAGATCGTCAGGTCAGCCTTTCCAAAACTACGAAGAGACTGTTTGCTCTTAATACCTCGATTGCGGCTAGATGTGGAGGTTTTGTCACGAGTCGAAATACAAGCGCTGACGCCAAGGGAGAAAATGGAGCAATTATTAGCCGCAGAAGACCTTAACCATGCCACGCAAGCTTGTCGGGAAGACTATCATCGGCAATCGTGGGGAATAGTGCATTTTCTGTGGGGTTTGGCTTCAAACAGGTACCAGGAAAAGACGCATTTGCCTGTTATGACGTGCTTACAACGTTCCTCTGAAACATGAAAAATATCGATCGACTAATAAGAACGGATCATTAAAAACAGCACGCACGTCTAGCAACACTAGTGAAAGGTTCAGCCATCAGTGCTCTGTAGATTTAAGGCAAGACTGAATCAATCTGACAACCGTGTCGCGCCTAGGCGGAACTACTCGAGACCTTCGAAGGCCTTGGCCTTGGCGAAGAATGCCTTCAGCGTTGTAGGCTTTTCGTCCAAGATCTGAAAGAGAGACTGTCAGTTAATGCGGAAGCACAAAGCGCTGGAAGGCCAGGCGCTGAGGAAAAGGGAATGACAAGTTCACCTCATGACTCTCAGCAAGACCAGCTTTCCCATAATATCCGTAATCATTCATGAAAGACATGTTTTCATAAAGCTCCTGCTGAGCTTTCTCTGGCATACCAGCCTTAGCTAAGGAGCCCTTGTAGTCGTCCTCGGATATCTGGACAAATTTCGCGCTTTCACCAGCCTTTGGGTACAACTCTTTGAAAATGGCTATAGCATCCGAGGGAGTGCTATAATCGGTCGCAGCCAGGACTCTCTTCCCCAGTACCTTGTCGCGATGTGTAAGGATCCCTTTGACAAATTTCCCAGTGTCGCCACCAGCATCGAAGAATGGGATTGGGGTGTCGGCAGGCATAGGTAATGTTATGGTCCAGTCGTTCGACGGTGGGACTTGACGGAAAGAACCACCGGGAAAATTGGACATAAAGAAGCCTGGCATGAAGAAAGTAGCCGGAATGTCAATGTCGCGGATGTACTGCTCCACAGCTGCTTTAGAATCGAAATGCTCCACGTTGGGAAATTTGCCGCCTGTCAGCTTCGTGACATCGTAGAGCGATGACCATATGAGATGTTGCACGCCGCATTCCTTACTCACGCTATGTTAGTAGCAAAGTTGATTGTGATGAGACGAATGGCCTAACCTTTGCGAGGTCAGCGATATTCCGGCCCTGTTTTTTCTCAAGCTCTGCATCCATCTTTTCCCAGTAGTTGGCCATGGCAAAGACGGCATAAGCTCCCTGAAGAGCGGATTTTATCTGGTCTTTCGAATTGATGTCCGCCGCGATGCATTGAACACCCTTGACCGCCAAGGCCTGCGCATTGGGCTTTGATGGGTCACGTGTAATACCGCGAAGCTGAATTCGCTGGCTGTTCTGGGGTCGCTCAATATGGAATTTATGACAGAACCACCTTGGTTGCCGGTGGCACCAAAGACGACGAGGATTTTCTTTTCGGCCATGATAGAGACTCTCTTGCCAAGTTCACGATAGAAGGGGCCACCCTCTCATCTTTATACGCCAGAGCAGTAGGCTTGCGGGGTACTGCTCTAGAGTACCCGCTGGCTGCATCTCGGTCTTTTTCTCGGTCTCGCACTCTTGTTTTGTGGAGAGAGGTCAAAAGCTTCATGCATGAAGCTTGCCGAGATCTTACCAATCGACAATCTACCTCCATCTAAGTATTCGTAACCTACACGTTGTCATTGCATTGCTAAGAAAGGTAGGTAGGCTGAATAGCTGCTGAGCAAATGCTGAATAATGGAGCAAGTCGCAGAAAATCCGAGCGCCGAAGTGCCCAGGAGCTAATTCTCATTTGGTTAGACAGTAGAGTACGGAGTACGGAGGTCGGCAGCAACAATCGCGGACAGAGCTGATATCAGCCCTACTTTAGGTACCGGACAGCCGGACTAGTGACCTTGACATTAGTACTGTACTCAAAACCCGTTTTCATAACCGTGAACACGAAGGAGAACTCATACCTCAACTCATACCTCATACCCAAATTCGATCGCGCTGGATCAGGTCGCATCATATGTTCTGATTCCGAGTCTCGAAGTCTCGACCCTTACGCGGCTATGAGTTTTCATACTAGGTTCATTGCATGTCTCTCACGTCCGATGCGACATTGCAAACCAAATCTCCCGCAGATCGCAAGTCGCAAAGAGACATTTTTAACATACGATACGCATTGAATCCGAATACTACTATTCGATCAAATGCTCTGATATCTCGAATCCTTCTCCACAAACGAAGCATTCCGTTAACTTTTCAGCTACCTACCCCATTGATTCCCCCTATATCATGTACCATTCCAGTACGATTACCCCTTTCATCCTATTTCTCCTGCCGCTCTTCCCCACCTTGACCCCACACGCACTAGCGGCACCTCCCCCACACTTGAACATAACCTCCTCCCTCCTCCTACCGAACCTCAACGCCTCCGCCACCACTCTCTCTTCCAACCCGCCCACAATCGCCATCCAAATCGACCCGACGCACAACATCTACTTCTCGGAATACAACACCCTGCCCTCGCCCCCGCAGGCCAATTTTCTCGCCGCCATCATCGCCATGCAGACGGCCATTATTACAGACTACTTCGAGCGAAGGCAGGAATACATGCCCCTGGGCAGTCTCGACCTCGACGCTTTCGGCGTGCATATCTACCTCGATAGCGCGAGTGGAAGGCTGACGACCGCTTTGGCCCATAGGGCGTTGGGCGAGTTGGGGGACTTTTTGATCGAGCGTGGGGTTTCGACGGCGAGGTGGGATTTGGTGGAAATTCAGGGCGCGAGGGCGGTGAGGGAGATTGGGGTGGGGTGGATTGTGAAGGAGTATTGAGGAGCGGATGGGATTTTGAATCTTTCATTCGTTTCTTTCTTTACCACATCCAATTCTTCCATTGGGTTATTCTTTTCCTCTTGGGGAGGGTAAAAGGGGACTTGCATCCATCCTGACCTGCGTTAGATCGATAGAAAAGCTGTGTTCACCTGTATGTAATAAAACGATGTTCACGATAGAAGTAACTACCTGGAAGTGAGTATGAGATACAGGCTTCATTGGATGTATTTATGAATTCGGCGTCAAGACTTGTAATTTTTTGGCGGGATGGATTTGGGGTACTAACGAAGCTCTGTGCATGTACATATGGACGGGTGAGGTAAAGATGTTCAGGATAGCCTTGGAAGAGATGGGGGTTGGTAAAACACTCACAATTCTTCAACATACACAGATGATACGTCGCAAAGATTGCGCCATTCCCTATATATCATATACGATCCACTAATCTGCAGTCCTGCTGTGATATTCAACTTGATTTTCCGTGGAGACTGACCCGAAGTGAGTATAATACTAAGTCTTCTCGGTCCTCTACTCTACCTCCACTCCACCCCAGCATCCGCCTCCCATCTCACCCAGAATCTTTCTAACAGATCATCACTCATCATATCAGCATTCGACACCCTCCGAGTCATCCGGTCCCAATACCCCCCTCCCATACCCTCCCCAATAACAGCCTCGTCATCAGTGCTCGCAAGCCACAAACCCGTCGCCGCACCTTGACTCGCGTCCAGCCCAATCCACGTGTACGTCTTCTTCAAGAACCAGAATACCGGATCAGCCAAAAAGCTCCCCTCGGCCATTTGCGCCAGAATCGGCGTGTGTACAAACCCGGGCTGGAACGCGTGCGCGAGCATGCGATCCGACGTACCCGCCTCGGCGGCTTTGCGGTCGAAGCGGCTCTGGAGGAGTTTGGCGAAGGCGACTTGCATTGCTTTTGTTTGGTTGTAGAGAGCGGAATCTAGGATGGGCTTACCCGCTCTGAAAACGGGGGCGGGGACGTGGTAGCCATGTTCGACGCGCTGTTTTATGCTACGGAGGGAGAACGTCGGGGAGAAGAAGCCGCCGTATTGGCCGGCACTTGAGGTGAATATGATGCGGGCGTTTGTGGAGAGATGGGGTTCGAGAAGATGGGTGAGTAAGTAGGAGCCGAGGAAGTTGGCAGCATAAATTGTGGGGAAACCGTCTGTGGTATATTCTTGCCCATGTGCGATGCCCCCGTTGTGGAAGAGGAGATCGATCTTTTTGTTATTCAGTGACTCCCATTTTTTTGCGCATGCGCGGACCGAAGAGAGAGATGACAGGTCTAGGAGCAATGACTGAATGCGTCCCTTTGACGAAGGAACTTCGGATGTTATGTGCGATACCGCAACGTCCGCTTTGGAAACATTTCGGCAGGCCAAGTAGACAGTGGCACCTTGTCTGGCCAGGTCAAGCGCGATCTCTAACCCGATGCCGCTGTTGCCGCCGGTTACGATAGCGATTATACCGGTGAGGTCTACGCGTGGTGACTCTAGGTTGGGAAAGAGGCGGCACAAGGGTAGAGAGACTAATCCGAGGAACAGATCTCGACCATAGTATAATTTGGAGGCAGGCATGGTTTTGATGATGTTTAGCGGTGGGCTTGCTTTTGATGACTCTAGGTTGTAGTGTTGAACTTGATGGTGTTGAAATGATCCGGTATAGAAGAATGATGTGTAGGATGCTTGAATTATCTATCTCAGAGCTCCCCTGGAGGTATCCTTATGCCCTACTAAATAAGTGGCTGACATGACAACCTCGGCTAAAGTGCCGGGAGGAGGCTGGGAACCAACAACCAAATTTCAACAGATGGTAGATGTGTTGTATCGGCCCTCGTTCTGTTGGTAGGTCCGATTGAACCGCTATCCGTGCCGCTGTACGCTAGGTTAGCGCTTCTTATCTTTACGATACGATACGCTGATACGGTAATTTACACTCCTGCAGTTCCATCTCGATACGAGATTATTCAACATTTGCTCGCTCGTAAATCGGATCTCCCTCCCGCCCGCGAAACCTCTCCAATGGACTTACTTCCACTGCCTAGTGGTGTAGGCAAGTCCGTACAGGGCCCGGAAGGTGATCTCTGGAAGCGGGCTTTCTGGACCCACGGGTAGCGCAGACGCCGCCGAGTAGTGAAAAACTTTAGACCAACAACAATTTTGTTGATCTTCAATCGGTTTTCGTAATTCCTGAAAACATCAATGCAATATATCTTCATTTTCAGATTTTTCTTGTAAATATAGATTATATTAATCGTGTAAGCGGGGGAAAAGAAATACGGGGAGAAGGGTAAGAAAGAAAGCGCGTCGAAAAGAAAAGTTCCTGCAGGGGGGTTAAATCACATGATAGAGTTGGCGAGATCTTGGCGCGGGAGTCTTGGCGTTTTGGACCTTTGGTGCCGACTCCATACTCTTTTGATTTGACTTCATACTGTCCCCCGCGAACGTAATGATGGTCTCTAAGAAGGTCTATTTGGCACGAGCTGTACCAATTGAACCAGCTATCCTCGCCGCGGCGTTGACCTCTTACATTGAGACAAAGGCTAGTTTGACGACGTTTTTCTGCTGTGCAAACCATGCACAGAGCTCATCAAATGCGCTGGGAAGGCTTCCATTAGAGTTGCTATACAAGGTAGCCAGCCTCTATCGCGAAGCCGCCCATGGCGAATCATTGAGAGAGTGGAAGGATGGCTTCGATTGCATAACCGACAAGTGCAGACCAGTCGATCATCTCACTCGCAATTTAATTCGCAGCCTCGGAGGAAAGGCTATGCAGGACTATGTTCCCCTTAAAGACGTATCCTCCAAAGCCGATTCCGAGAATTTTGGCGAGTTCATGGTAGACTGGCTACTTCTACGCGATGATTGGCAAGATGTTCACATGGACCGAATGTTCGAGTATCGCGAAGAGATTGAAGATGGCACTTCAAAGCTTTCTATATATCAGAGCGTGGGTTTCATTTTGTGTGGGATCGCTTCGCCTGCTGAATGATTCCAGATATTTGAAGCCGACTTCGGCATCCATCTTTATTTCCACTGGCTGCCAGAGTCGTACCCGCAAGACCTTCCACAGGAGTCAATGCCAATAGGCAGAAAGCTTGAAGCTTTCGTGCTCCTCGTTCTTCAAGAGTTCTCCATCAAAGAGGATGCAGGGCCACTGGAGGCCTCATTTTCTATCATGGGTCGGATTACGCCTTCGGCAATGCAGTCTGTGTCGAAAGCACAACTGCTCTTGTTCGAACGAGCACTGAGAGAACTGAGATTGGGGAGCTTGGCGAAGTTGAAGATCTTGCATGACGAAAAGAGCCATCAAAGCGAAAGCGGGACAAGCTCTTCTGCGACGTCAGAAGAACAGCGCGTCGTTGATGCAACCAGAAAACTACCTTCGCAAGCAGAGGAGGATGAAGCTGATCAATGGCCAAGTTTGATGCTCTTGGGCTGTGCTACGCTTGATGCATGTTCAGACAGAGACCTACCTTAGCTTCGTCAATCTACCAAGTATGTGGGTGGCGTGCTCCCACCATACCTTCGTACGCTCATTTATACTCGATGCTACGTAACAGGGTTTCCTCAAACGTAGTACGTTATGACGGCAAGAACGGATAATGGCATGGTTCTGATACCACAGTACGACAGTGTCGCCGTCCAGCTCTGATTTACAATTCAGTTTACAACAGCAGAGGCGGAGAATCCTTTAATACATGGCCAAGGAACCATTATGGATGGGGGAATATATATGGAAAGAATATCATGACGCCTTGCGCACCATATCATAAAATTGAGGATCGAACAATGATGCACGCTGAGAAATACTCGTGTTCTTTACGTCAAGATCTTGAAGCGACAGAAGACGAAACCCTCTCCTGGCGTGATCTACATCTTCCTTGTGTCTGTCCCAATAGATCTTCTGCGAGGATGACCTTCATCAAGACGGATACTACTATGCCTAGCGCACTCGATTGTGTATTGTCCGTCGATGCTTGTTGTAGGTGCCGACCTGCTTGAAGTGACGATCGCTTTCTGCGCCGTGGGTGTTTGGCCGAGGCGAATTCTTCGCAAGCGCGTCGGGCTGCCTCAGCCGTGCGCAGCAATTGGGGTGAGTAAAACCGGTCCTTTACACTATGACTTGCAGCCTCAGCTCGAGTTCACCACCTAGTTAATAGTAGTCGCACAGCCTAGCAAATATCGCGACTGCCAGTGCCAGTGCTAATAGAGTAAGAAGCTTTGTGCTTGTGAAAACTACATCCTTGTGTTTGTTTACTGGGCCCGTTGAAAGGCGTGCCTTGGCTCTGGTGAGGCATGATGTTGCAACGGCCTTTCGAAATAGACGTAAGCATGCGCAAGAGGTCTGTGAGGTAGCTTTTAGATGTCTTTGGTCTGAAAGGAGTTTGAATGCGTCTTCTTTCCCCATGTTAGACGCGTTCTCGAGCGTCTTTCTCGAATCTGCACTTCGAGTCTCGTCCTGGTACAGGGATCAGGGATAGAGCTAGATGCCCTTGCATCACCGTAGATTGTCCCGTTCGGAGAATGATTCACGAGTGGAAAGATTAAGAAAATTCATCTTCACAAGAGTGGGAGATTGTTAAATTGTTGAAGGGATCGGAGAGGAGAGCAAGAAATCCAAGACGCTTTCCCATGCCCTTTATACGTTGCCGACGTACGATAGTAGTGCTTCGCGCAAAACCACCATCCTAGGACAAGACTTTTTTTACAACTTCCGAATCCAAACAGTAACACATGATCGAATAATTACCCCAGATAGGAAACCACTGTGACTCGGTGAGTAACAGCAAGTTCGAGGGCCGGACGTGCGTACTATGAGCATGTGTACGAAAATCGATCCTGTCCCATTCAGAATACCGTAGGCTAACGTTTCGGCAAGAGGCGAAGTAACGAGCCTTCTATAAGGTCGGTCTGTTTTGCTCGTATCGCCTGGGTCGATCGAATGGCTTTCCTATATTTTTTCAACAACCAAGCTTCATTGTGTTGCCGTTGCCGTTTAGTACCTTCCTATCCCTCGACACTTGCTGCTCCTTTGTTCCTCTGCGCCACGAGCGAGAGGCCATCCACTCGCAGAGTCTTTCGATCCCCATCTTAGCGTCTTTGGTGCCAGGAACCTTCACGGAGAAGTACAAATTCATGAGAGGACATAGTAAGAAGGAAATTGGAATCATGAGCATGTACCAGCACCAAGACCGCCCCTTTTGATCCAGAAATCTACAAATTTCGGCAGACGCGTACTCTGTAATTGTGACAGTGGGTCCGGTGGCGATGGTCGTGCACGCCACGCACTCGACAGTGGTGGTCGGCATAGTCTCAAAATGATAGAAAAACCTTCAACGCCGATGGTTTCAAAATTTTCAGCAAGTTTCGAGGTTGCTGGAGTTTGAAAAAGATGCTGTGAGAGAGGAAGGGAGATTTGAAAATTCAGGGCGGCTAGCAGTGCAAGGAGGAATTCACGCTGTCTGTCCTTGCATAATTAGCGCCTTCAACCCTCTGCAACATTCTTTCGTACCGAAAAGAATGTACGCACCTTGGCAATTTACCCAAGAGTCTCTACTAGTCGTACGCATTCATTGATATTTTATCTTCTTTTCAGATGAAAAGATGAAGAAATAACTGTTTCATTATTATTTAAATTATGAAAAACTTTTACCAAAATCACATGAAAAAATACCTCGGCGGTCGTTGGCGCGGAAATCGTATCACACATTGCTGGGGTAGTCTATCACATGTCAATATCGAAATTTAATCAATACTTCTCGCCATCGAAGTATTTCATAGCGCAGGAAACCCTCATCACTATACTTTCGTGGATCGACTTCGCGTTCTCGTTATCAAGAAGTATCGAGAAGGATCTTAACGACTATAGACTTAAATATTCGCGTTCGTCTAGGCTAAAGAATCGGTGGAGCAGCAGGGCCAGGAGACCGTACAAGTATGAATATACTGCCAGTCCAGAAGCATATAAATCTGTGCGGTGGTCGCGACAGAGCGACATAAAGCAAGGCTATCTCAAAGGGCTCCGGTGGGCCATGGCTTAGCCTGAAGTGAGCGGCCAGAGCTTAGCAAGCATAACAGCAACCCACCGATTGACTAGCGAGGCGGATAAATGATTACAGAATATCGTTACGTACAAGATTTTGGAAGGTAAGGCATGAGAACAAGGCCATGCTATCTGGAAACATGTAGAATACGCATTTCCCTTTGATTGAACTAACAGCGTCTATTATGACATAAATTTCCTAACGCCGTCAGAAGCTGAAATCTCTTAGAGATCTACAGGATTGGCTGACATGTGACTGTGAAGATTCAGGTAGATGTAGGGATTCTGGGCGACGCTCGCCGCTTCTCTTAGCTTTGTTCTACTGGAGTTATTTGACAGCTGTTTCGCATAGGCCTCTAGAACCAACGATAGTGTGCGCTACAAGCCTGATAACGAAGGACACGGTGCCTACCTGAGCTTCGAAACAGGCCTCCTGTAAACGTAGTCCAGACTCAAGTTCCTTCCTTCGTCTGCTGCATTCTCTTTGAATTCCTGATCAGTGGTATCCTGCTCTTTGTGCCCCAGAGCAAGATCGTCAGAAACCCCATGCTCCGCATCCGACAAGTCCATTCCTTCGATCGCTTCCGCCTACTCCTATACCACACACATTAGCGGCAACCACTGATCTCGAAGTCCAGACATACCCCCCCACGAACATCCTCCATCATCAGATCCAAAAAAGCCATCATCAACCCCTCTACCATCGTCACCACCACGGAAAGCGCGGATCTCAGCACAGACATCAACGTGATGGTCGCGAGGGACACAGTCCACTTGATGCAAGCGAGCGCCATCTCAAGAAACCTGAACAACATGCAGAGACTGATGGTCAATACATTGGATAGTACGCGAAAGAGACTGGCGAGAGTGGCATTTTTCCAGAAGATTCTGAAGTGCTCAAGGTAGCCCATGGCTGGTGCGAATTGGACGTCAGTAAATGGGTCTAGTATCCAGGCGGATGATGTCTGGAGGGCGTGAGGGTGGGGAAGAAATCAAATCTGGATGTTTGTGCTGGTTGTCGGGCTTGATAGATGGGATGGCTGAGAAGAGGTTATGCAATCCAAAACTTGAATGGTGTTGGAGTTTGGCTTTGAAGGACTGACTTCTGATTCTATGGAGTGGTGTGGAGGCTACTTATATGCCTGAGAAGCATGCTAATTTGTCACATGAGGGGTCTCAACACAGGAGTGCTGCATCATTCCAAACAAAGGGGAGATGTGCACGTATTGCAAGCTGAGAATGGAAGCGGACAGATCGTGAGATATGGGACAAAAGAGGACAAGCAGAGATCGGACGGATGATTTCCGAGGCGGCAACCTGCAGGTTTTGGCCAGGTGGCTCAGATCTCATTATCTGACCCAGGTCCAGAGCAGGCTCTCAGACAGTGTTCCGGTACGCAAAAGATCCTTTAATGTACTCCAATCAGATTAAGGACGGAGAGGTGCGCCAGTAGGATCAAGGGTTTCTGCAGCTAAATGGCCCATACAAACATTAGCTTGCTAAGAGAGATCGGTGGACCATAGGTTTCCATAGCCGTTGGAGGACACTGAACGGCGAGATATCGGAAGTGAGACGTGTAAGCAAAGAAGGACATGACATTTGAGCAAGAAGGTCATCGACTAGCGATTTACTAGTCAAACTCGAACTAAAATACGACTTTCGTCTTCCGTCATAGGATTTGCAATCGCATTCCCAGCCCTTCCAGACTCTGTGATACAACTATGATGGGCAGCACACAGACAACAGCATCCCTCAAGAACCCGCCTCGCCACACACCATTCCCAACCCCTTTCCATCAACCTTGCAAACCACCCACCCCATCACCCCATCACCCCTTCCCCTCTCTCACCTCCACTCCGCTCCCATCGGCGTCCCTACCCAAGCAACTCAGCATATTTCTCATCTCAAAAAAACAGACAAGAAATCAAACCACCCTCACCGTTCCATACGACCCGGATACTAGAGATAAAACTATTCATAGCGACCAACACCAACCGGAGCGCAAAGAGCAACATCACAACGCCCAGCGTCATCGCAAGGACCCGGACCGCGGAGTACAGCACCCACGTGAGCCCCTGGGATGCGAGCTCGACACCGTGGGCGGCGCGGTCGAAGAGCCTGAGGAGGGTGAAGGCGAAGATGGTCGGTGTGGCGATGAAGAGGTTGGCGAAGGTAGGGTAGATTAGGAAGGTAATGTAGGCTTCTGGGTCCATGGTTTGAGATTTTGAACGGGGATGGGTTATTGAGAAGGGGGAGGATGGAGACGATGGTTGGATGGGGGTTTCTGTTTTTGGACAGTGGGGAAGATGGCTGAGGAGGAAGGGTAATTTGGATGAGAAAGGGGGGAAAGGGGAGGAGTTTTTATGAGGCGGCTACAGACAAAGGACTGTAGAAGATTGTTCTGGATACAGCGAGCTGGGCGCTGCGGAGTACTGGCCGGAGGAGCAGGAATAAAGCGGGTATGCGTACATGATCTGTATTAGATTGCTTGATATACGTCAATGAGGCTGCAGGACGTGCTTGTGGTGCGGACAATATGCGCCTTGAAGGTAGATCCAGTGATACCGTGCTAATAGACTTTCGGCGGAGAAAACGAGAAGTTTATGTAAGGCGTTGGAGTGGTATTACCACGTTGGGATCTTGGAGATGTCTGCTCTGCATTGCGGCGCCCTCGTTTATCGGATCTTTGAAGGTCGTTAAGGGAAGAGTACATGTAGAAGTTTGGTCATATCAGCTGACGAAGCTCACTTTGCATATTAAATTCCATGTCTTTACGACTGTGAACAAGAAGAGAGTAAGTGAGTAGGAATTGGTTAGAAGATGTTAATCGTTTCGAGACGTCATCCTGAGAGCCGTCGTCTCGAGAGATGAGGATCGGCACCCGTTACTGATTCTTGTTGACGATACCGTTGCTGACTAGAGTTTTGAGGGTAGTGGATTTCGAGAGAGACTTGTAGCCCGCGAGCATTACGAACTTGTCTCTTCTATGTGAGCTTTGAACGATGCCGACTTCCTATGTATTCGGAGCTTGATTGATAAAAATAATGAGAAGTAGCCCACGCGCTGAGTAGATGTTAAAAATGGCACGTAGAATGACCGATTACACTAGAAAGAAGACGAAGTACCTTGTCTAAGGTACTTTGAGTAGGTAGCTATGTTGCTGGAGAAGACCGATCTGTTGCATCTCATTCATGGAATAATTTTACCCATGGATAGAATATCTCATCCATGGATAATACACCTATCCATGGATGATTATGTTATTCATGGTAGTGTATCATACATCTCATGGGCAAAAATTCCATCACTACCACATGGTATCCATGGATAAGTTGAATTATCCATGGATGCTACTAAGTCTACTACTTCTTCTGCCCCTTCTTATCATCATCCACCATGATATTGTCAGCCATGTCATTGCCATTGCTGGCAGTCCATCTTCCAGTGGAGTTTCGTCGCTGTCGCTTATCCTCCCGCTTATATTTGTTCTTATTCTTGTCCTGATCTCGTACATAATCGCTTTAAGATCTTATAGTCATTGTTGAGATATTTGGACAGTCTGGGGTGTTGTCTTGATTCATTAGTCAGATATTTGTATACAAATAAGAGCTCTCATTCTCGACAACAAGAAGGATGCGAGGATCGTCCTCGATGTCAAATAGAATTCGAAGAACTTCTTAATGTAAGAGTCGGAGTACCTCGTCTTCGGTTCGAAGACTTCTTCTTTGATAGTAGTAATAAGCGGAGTATCTCGATCTCGGTCACAAAACCGGTTCGAAGAAGACATTGTCAAATGTGGTTGTCTAGGTGGCTGCAGAAAAAGTGTGTATAGCTTCAAATGATGGCTGCATGGCTGCATCAAGGCTTAGGTGACTGCATTGATGATCGGTGGCTGTATTGTGGAAGCCCAAGCATAATATCCATGGATGAGATATATCGTCCATGGATATCATGTGGTAGTGGTGGAATTTTTGCCCATGAGATGTATGATACACTACCATGAATAACATAATCATCCATGGATAATCGTATTATCCATGGATGACGATAATCCACCAATAGCATGCAACAGATCTGTGGACTAGAGTAGTGCCAAGGCCACTAGTCCAGTAGGGCTGAGAGGGGCGCTTGGCAAACCCACGAAGTAAATTAGCCAAATAGCTCTTTGAAGAAAATTCAGGCAGCATCATCATTATATTCTGCTACATACCGTTTTTAAGCTAGAGTGACCAAGTAGAACTCTCAGCGCTAAAGTCTCTATTTGTTGGCACGACAAGAAGACAGAATTGTTCCCCAGCTCAATGGAGGTGAAGGTGTCTGCANTCAAACAGAATTCGAAGAACTTCTTAATGTAAGAGTCGGAGTACCTCGTCTTCAGTTCGAAGACTTCTTCTTTGATAGTAGTAATAAGCGGAGTATCTCGATCTCGGTCACAAAACCGGTTCGAAGAAGACATTGTCAAATGTGGTTGTCTAGGTGGCTGTAGAAAAAGTGTGTATAGCTTCAAATGATGACTGCATGGCTGCATCAAGGCTTAGGTGACTGCATTGATGATCGGTGGCTGTATTGTGGAAGCCCAAGCATAATATCCATGGATGAGATATATCGTCCATGGATATCCTGTGGTAGTGGTGGAATTTTTGCCCATGAGATGTATGATACACTACCATGAATAACATAATCATCCATGGATAATCGTATTATCCATGGATGACGATAATCCACCAATAGCATGCAACACATACATACTGGTGGGGATGATACCGCTAACACTGGAATGACGATGAGGATGGGGAACTTGCAAGCCCCGTACTGATATCTAACCCCAAATATCTTAGGCCGGGAAACGTGATATTAAAGTTCGCTAGCAGCTCAAAATCGCTTCAAAGTATGATTTTCTTACCCTTCCTAGTATCTACCTTAGCGGACTTTGCTGGGTAGAAGTTACCGTATATATACCGTGTATATACGAGTTTTTTTTGGAGACGTATCAAAATTAGATTCTGCCTAAAGGCGATGAAGAAATTAATACGTTTCTTTAAAGTTACAGTTTTTATTCTTTATACGTAGAAGTTTAATAACGATAACTATAAAGATACCGTACTAACACCGTTCTTCAAAGTACACCGTTTTTAAAAATAATAGAGCTTGTCGGAAGTCTGTATCCGACGAGTTCAGGGTCAAAGTACCCATGGTACCAACAGGCCACCCACTCCACAAGTCCACCCCACTTCCGCATATACCTTTGAATATCACCCCCGCGAGAAAATTAGTCAAATCGCTCATTTTTGCAGTTTATTCTTTAAGAGCGTTGACTCTTCTCAGCGTAGAGACCTCCCGAGTATCTGTGCTTGGCAGGCTTGGCAGACTTGGCAGTACTTTAATGGTTTCAAATATGAAACGGTAAGATAATTATTTCGGTTCTTTTTATGAGTACGTATATTTTTATCAACTAATATATTACTGTTGATATTTTGATACTGTAGATTTTAAAAAACGTTTTATCAAAATAACCGTCATATAGTCTTGACACCCTGAAACCGTACCGAAACCATTACACAAAAAGTAACCGCCTTTACACCGTTTCTTGGACCCATAGCCTTCCGCTAAGGTACCTACCCCTACTAGCTCACAAGTTCTCTGACTAAGGTATGAGATGAACTATCTAGTCTAGAGAAGGGAAATTTTGGATTAGACTCACCAGATTCTGAGTACATTTTGTTGAATGCGTTGCGGGTACTTCCGCTGGCCTTGTTACCTGCTCTTCAAAGGTGGGCAGTAAGCTATCAGACACCGTTACTGAGCCCATTCTACTGCCCGCAGAAATGCTGCACGACCGCACCGACTCACTAGATTAAGGCTCTCGTGTACTGCGCGGCGGAGGAATAGCTCGGCTTTCCACCGTCATCCAGCTCGTGATGATTGTCGGGTCTTAGGGAAGAGGAATCCACAACACATCAAAGCATCCATGACGAGGCAGTCACCAATATGAACCAGAGATCAAACATTTCGTCCAGGCCTACAACAGCTAAACGCGTCCAAAGCCTTCAGACTTGTTACTGGAGCTTTCTTCTATCCGCTCACTAAATGCAGACCAGTACGAAATAGCTAAACATCACTATGTATAGTCTATCTGCGGGTGGCAAAACCATCATCTCGAGTAGTTTCGGGCGAGTAGGCCCGACGAATCTCATCATACTCGACATTCTCTCCATGTCGTTGTGGAGCACGCACGTGCACTAAGAGTGGGTACTTCGCGTTGAATAGGTCCGTCAAGCCAGGCTTCTCTATGGCTATCATCATTGCCGCTTTCATTATATAAAGATGGTGCGCTCCTTAAAACCTCTATCTTCATCAGCAAAAACTCACAAACCATCAAGACCTTCCTGCTTTACCAAGCCTTTGCAATACCATCCCCGTTTTCCATCGCTACCTTCTCAAGACTGATCTTCTAACCCAAGCATCAATCCAACATCATGCTTTCTCACACTCTGCTCTTGTGCCTTCCCGCCCTGGCGAGCCTTGCCATGGCCAATCCGGTGGCTACCACGACGTCCAAGAAGGCGACCACGACCACCTCGTCTGCCAAGGCTGGTACCTCAACTGCAGGCTATTACGCCCTTCCCCAAGTCGCCAGAGTAAGCCGCCTCAATTCCAGCACCACTCGCTAGAAAGATCTCAACTGATTGCAATCCCAGTTCGATAATGATGAGAGCTTGGTCCCCGTCGTCGACGCCGCGCCCGTAGGCATCTATGACGACATGTTGTTCAATGGCTTTAGCGGCAACGTCGCGGCCGTTAATGCCGGTGCGGGGGTCGCCGCACGATCGCCCAACGTCGACATTGCGTACGGCGCCCTCGACGCCGTCACCGTCGAACAAGGAACCCCGGAGATGACGACCGTATACCCGGACACCACCGTCGACTTCTTCGACCTCTTCTCCTTTTACTACGGCTGCGTGATCGGCTTGGAGCAAGGACAGGCCGACGCCGTCGAATCGTGCACCGTGACGGCAACCTGCGTCAATCCGGCTGGTAAGACCGTCGCCACTCAGAGTTTTCCCTTTGTATCCAACGGGGGCCTCGTGCAGAACATGGTGCAGGCGGAGCCCAGTGGCTTCAAGGGCTGCCAATTTGTCAGCTTTTCCACGGCTAGCGCTGGCGGTGCGACTACCGCCACCGTTTTCGACACGATCGCCTACACCGTCTACAGCAAGCTTCCGCTCTCACCAAAGTAGAGAAAAAATCTACACTGATCTTGTTTGCTTTTGGAACAAAACGCGCTGGCTGATTCGAGCACTTTGGAGGTATTCAGGCCGCATTTGGTATACATGGCAGGATGCTCAGGGTGGCAAAGTGATGCTCTGCTAAATCACTTTCTTTAACAGGACGCGAAATGTGTTCCTAAGCTTGCGGTGGGGCCCTTTTAGAGGGAAGGGTATTTGCGAAGATGGTACACACGGCAATACAATACATGCCATCCGCAATCACTTCCCAGTTCTTGTTCGAGTAAGCTCCCAGCAATGTAGGGCTAGCCACCACTAGTACAGGCCTTTCTCCTCTAATAGCAATGACTTTCCGTACCACATCTCAACAGCATACCCCTCAATTTCCCTCCGCCACAAACAGAATCAGCATCCAATTGACTCGGCTCCCCAGCTTCAATAGTATTCACTGTGTTCCCGTTCATCCTTAACAACCGAGACTCCCTTCCCTTCCGCTAGTAACGCCTGTCGTGCCGAGTGACGTTTCGTTCGTTGCGTTTGTACCTCTCGAGAAACGCCGCTGAATATGACACTTCTCTTTCCGCGAAAGTGCTTTAGTGCTTGGTTGGTTCGTTCGTTGGTTGGCTTCATCATCCACAAGAAATAAAAAGAATCGAAAACTGAACGACGAAAAATATGAAAAGTTGAGGGAACACCAGTACCAGCATGGAGCAGAACACGGTATGTGTGACAAGCATGGATAGCTAGTGGCTTACTTCTACTTCAGGCGATCGGCCGTCCTGTACGTGTCGGATCCCCGACGCCAACAAGAGCCGCAGTAGGTACTGTAGTGGAGAGACCCGAGGCTAGCAATACGTGAGCTGTAGACGTACCCTTCTTATTTCTCTCCCTCCCGCTGCCTCCTCACGTTTCAAACACCAGAATGCCATTCAATCAAAGGTGCAAGCAAACACGGGGCGGCTGACTCGATGGGGTTAAGTCTTAAACTGGACTCTCGACGCTACCAACGCGCACCTTAGCCTTCACATATCAACATGTACAATCACCAAATGGCTAGAATCGCGTAGAACCTCAACACCGATGATAGCTACCCGAAGAGACATATGTCGGTTCCCCAGTGCTAGAAAACTCCCCATACTTATGCAGCGTGGACCTGGAGTGATAATGAGGCTATATACAGACACGGCCGGGCGGGAAAGAATGCTATGACTCGGAAAGAGACGAAATGGAACGAAGAGCCCACCACTGGTGGGAAGCTCATATATATAGAGCTTCCATCAAGACACGACTGTTCTAGTCATCGCGTTTATGACACAAGTTATCCGTCTATGCCTTATGGCCATGCTATGCGGAATGACAATGCAGTGCGGAGAAACATTCACCATGGCGACAATTCCGGTGTTGGGACGGCCCGAATCACGTATACACATACCCAGCTGTTCCGGTGACTGTCCATGATGATATGAGAAGGCTAAGACTGAATATGACTACGACTTAATCCAGTACTTTCCAACCCCCGTCACGAATTGGAGTCCCCATTTGTTAAACTCTGTGTAGTAAACGGCCATTGAGAACATAGTATACGCGTCGGGCGTTTTCAGTACCCGATCGGGGTACCATCGCGCGGCGATGGTGACACGACCCCAGCCGTATATCAATTCTGGGTTTTGCAAAGTACCTACATCGTCTCCAAAATAAGTAACCGCCCTTTCGTCCGCAACTAGTCAAGTGGTCAGCGAGAAGAGGAGAATGAGAGTGAGGCGGAGTAGAATATACAGTCGAGCACTAGGTGGCCCCATTCGTGCACAAGGGTGGCGCTCCAAGTTACCATGGTCTGCAACTCTCCCCCTGGCACTTTGAAAGTCTTATCGTTCATTAAATTCGCGACGGTGCGGTACGGGAAAGCGTCCTCCGATTGCTGTCTCAGGTTAGAAGCTACCAACATAGCACACGGACTGACCCACTCTCGACATCTTTGCGCAAAGCGTTCATCTCTGGGGGCCAGTCCCAACTATCTAATACCTTGGCGCTGGGTGGACTTTTGAACTCCAGAAAGTCGTCGTTACAGAAGAACCAGTACTGGTACGGAACGCTACCTGGCGGCTTGTAATTATGTGCATTGAGTAACGCATTGAAATTGTCTGTTATTTTCTCAGAAAGCCACAACTGGAACGGCGTTTGAGGATTGCGCTCACCGAGGACTCCCTGGGCTGGACCGTTCGGTAGCTGCACACCCGTCTTTGTATCCACGTCAACGTCGAATACCTCCTTCATGAGCTGTGCCCAAGCCTTCCATTTCCTACGCCTCAAGGGGTGCACGATCCCCGGCATCGTTTGATTGAGGAATACGATGGCGGCAGCACTCCTTGTGAGCATGTCTGTCGCTTCTCGAAAGGCTATCAGAAGGTCGGGCTTATATTTGTCACAGTTCCCCGGTGCCGGGCCGGGGGTGAAAATGTACAACGGCTCCATATCCCCCAGTTGCGGATCTGCTGCCACAGTCCATTGGAAGATGGTGGAAAAGAGCAGCGTTGATACTGCTATGTTGGAAGAGTAATGCATGGTGGTTGGAACTTCTTGCGGGAGCTGCTACGTCGATCCCGCTGCTATTGTGAAGGTCGGAAGGGCAGTCTGCGGGTGCAAACATGCAGCGTAGGGATGATGTGGGCAGCGAACAATGATATTGCCCATAAGCACATAAGACAAGTGCAAGTTGCAAGTGGGAAATCTGGGTGACTCGAGAATAATCACTATGGATGACATGCTCACCGCGTGAGAGGTTTTCGACAATAAAGAGACCCGTTCTTGCTTTGGGTAAAGTGGTGGAGTTCATCCTTGAATCTTGACAGTCAACTCTTTCCCACCACCAGCATCTTGCGAGGGCGAGATAACAATCATATACCATCTATCTGCGACGAAAGAACGAATTAATTCCAAACGCGTTAGGCGCATGTTGGCTCTTTGGCGTGCTCAAAAAGAAGGCATAAATAGAGGCTCAAACTTTCTGAGCAAATCTCTTCTACTCTTAGGCCGACAGACTCGAGCGATGTTCTTGAAAAAATTGTGAAGGAAGCTGTGTAGCTTCGTCGCTGACATGCGCATACTCGGTTCACGATGGGGTTGAAGAACAACAGGCTTCTCACTGAAGATTTTTCGAGAGTAAGTTTACGCGCTGATGTCGCCGAAACAAGGTGTTGGTTGGAACAGGGGTAGGCGGCGTGGTTAGTGTTACTGCGACCTCTTCCCATGAGTAATGATTAGCGACATGGAAGGAATACTTTTGGATTTGGTATCTGATGATTTTATCCTCTAACATGCAAGCCTGCTCCACGAGAATGGCAGACTTTGAATTAGGCTCAGGATAAGAAGGCTGTATCCTCATCTAATCAGACCGAATCATCTCATCTATCCCTCAGGGTTTATCACCCTACCTGACGACAATACGACATAACGTCTATAACAGCATTATGATGATTCCGCGACATTCGACAGTACACCTTCCCTTTGTAAACAACCCTAGAGGCTCCTAGGAGTTTGAACCGGCCTTAAGATGTTGATATCAAATAATCACTTGAACCTGCTGCCGATCCTTTCGATCTTCCTGGCCTTAACCTTACGAATAGTCGGCGCGCCCGGTTCATCCTCACAGCCAAATGTAGTTGGAAACAGAGTTGCTTCTGGCGTTCTTGAGGTGCTAGCAGCTCTCAACACATCAAAGTCGCTCCAGTCATCCGTCGCAGGAAACTCAATGTACACAACTGCAAATGGTACCTTTCTGCCTAGCTTATCGCAATCAAACCAGGCATCCAGTGCATCTAGCGTACCAAACACAGCTGCGGACAGTTTTGTTTCCACAGTCGCTGGTCTGGCGAGTGTGTCTCCGCAGTCGGCCTTGCCCAGTGTAATTGGTGCAAGTCCTGATGCAAGCAGCTCAGCTCTAACGATGACGATCACCAATCCTCCTCCGGTTTCTACCTCCTCTGTGCAAAGTCTTGGTCTGAATGGGAGTCTGTATCCACTTCCTAATGTGGCTACCGTGGTAATGGCCGGTACAAGTCAAGTCATATACAAGCAAACATTTACCAATCTGCAAAATATTACAGCAGCAGAAAATATCACTACCGTCTTGACACAATACAGAAGTCAGAGTACAAGCACCACCGGTCCTCTGGTGATTGCTCCGGTTGCTGTTGTGGTCGGTGCGGCCGGCATCTGGTACCGGATAGGATCTACGGGACCTCCAATCGGCCCGCGAGATCTTCCCAAACTGACAACTGACGGCGGAATATGCAAACTGTTCCCTTTGTTCTGTCCTGGAACATCACCTCCATTACCGGTACCAGTGCCTCCTAGCCCCCCGAGTCCTCCTGATTCCCCTAACAATGTACAAAATCCTTCGGATTCACCCGATGACTCAGGGCCTGAGAGCGAAGAGGCTTCTCAATCACGAGGCGAATCGAAAAACATGCCATCGATGACAAAAAATCCGACTACCAAGGCGACAAGCTCTGCACAGAGTCAAAATACAAGATCGATGTCGTCAACCCAGAACTCAACGACAAGATTCACCTCCTCGACCCAGCCTTTGATATCTTTCAACTGGGTCACCGAGATCCCAAGTCCGGATCCAGTCATTTTGACCACTAGTGAAAATACTACGGCAATGTCCTCGTATCTCCAAGCTCAATTCACAGCCATGGGAATAGCATTTGACCAAGAGGATGCAATGCCGGGGGTCGGACCAGTGAACGGAACCACTGTCACACCGACATTTGCCTCTTCAGGGGAAGAAGAAAGTGACCTATCAGCTACGGCGACCAGTGGAGCAGGGGTAGCAGTCACGGGGGCGACGGGGGTAGCAGATGCGTCGGCAGCGGTGGTAGCAACGATGGCGTCTATGTCAACAGTCGGATTAGCTTCCACGTCAGCAACAGTAACAGCTACGCTCGCGGCTGACACCAGTTCTGCTACTGCCATCGAGCCACCATTTTCTAATGCGACTCCCACAGCGCCCCCACCGCGCCTCTCTACACCGTCTCCGATCAATCTCCTTGCGTGTACACAATTGTAGGTATTCTGAACTGTTCTTCCCAGCGATTCCCCTCAAGCTGCTTTAGCCTGTTGTCCCGTGACAAGCTTCGCTGACTAACCGGTAACCTCAGCATCGAGTTAGTTCCAGCAGGCGGTAACCCCCATTTGAATCACAAATGCTCGTGCAATGACGGAAGCAAGCCAACAGCTACCCTTTCAGGCACCGTGCTCGCATGTCCGTCGCAGGTAGATGTCATTGAGGGAGGCTGAATAGCCTTGCCCGATGAACTCCCTAGCACTTATCCATTATTGTCGTTGACCAATTCTACTATCCGCTTGCTAGAATGGTATTTATGGCGAAGGAAATCTATGTAAAAACCTACCTCCTTCATCGCCTCAAGTATTGATTGATTGATTGATTATGTCATACTACCCTGAAGTTAGTCCCTTAGTGGGCCAACTATGCGAGATTACATAATCCATCTACCAGCCAATCCAGCCAATCATATTGCCCCACTAGCAAAAGTGAGGCTATACAAATCGGTGTGGATCCACTTGCTGCCTCATTGCATGCATCCTTGTGGGGGGGTACCCTACTACGCTGGGGCCCCCCACATCGTGGCCGCGTCCTGCTTGTTGATATCATGCCTCTACGAATCCTTCTTCTTGTTCTTCATCGAGGGCTCGAAATTGCCCCATCGCCTCAAGTAGATTGTCGAGATGCCGGATTTTACACTTTGCATGAACAGCTCGTATCGAGTTGCCCTAGATACTGCAAAAGGCACTAAAAGTACTAACCTTAGTCGACGCTAGCAGTCGGGTAAACCCCCTGTCGCGTTACTCGTACACCACCTAACTTGTAGTGCCATGCTTCTTGTTTCCGGAGCGCGTCGCGTTCTGTCCCAATTGTCCCATCATATAAGGAAATCGAGATACCTGCCTTGAGACTCGCTGAATTAGCATTCGTATTACCGCTCCTCCAATGAGTTCGCTTGAAGATGGTGATCCACGCTGCGCCGTCTGCAATGGCACAACGTCCCTCAAAAGCTGCGCCCGTTGTCACATGACTCGGTACTGCTCTACCACCTGTCAAAAAGCAGACTGGAAGTCCCATAAGCCCCGCTGCAACTCTCACAAGGCCGAATCCTCATCTCTCTGGTACGACAAATTTCGTTTGTGCCAGGACAAGGCCAAACACGAAGGACGCTTGGAACTCATTACCTGGTCTGTACCAGCATCAAGTCAACGCCCAGCAGACGGAGACTTTGATTTCTGTGAGGACATGGGGTGGGGCAATTGTATAGCTGGTGAGGACTCGGACAGTCTGAAGCATAAGTTCGAATCGGAATTTGCGGGGAGCGAGGAGAAGTTGTACGAATATTGGCCGCAAGGGTTCCGTTGGACTTGCTGTGGCTGCGCGGGCGATCAAGACTTTGGTTGTGACCACCATGGCAAAGGTCCAAAGCCGTGCACCTGCGACTTCTGCAAGGTAGGTGGCCGGACTCTGAGCTTACGGGAGGTACGTCTGCGGTCGCGGCTGGCTGACTGGACGTTGAGTAGATGGGCAAAGCCATTCCGAACAGTACCTACAACGAGACTATCAACTCGCCAGCAGGGAAAGGGCTGAAGCTCTCCAGAGAACCAGATCCAAGATCCATCAGTCGGGGCTCGATCGGGACCGATGTCACAGAAACTATGCGGGGGGTCCTCGATTTGCCTGACAGCGATTCAGTGGCGTAAGCCTACCGTGCGATGCCTGGGGTTCACATTTCAACCAACACGATCTGTTCAAAATCTAACAGTAGGATTTTGGGATCGCCGAGCACAGCTTTCACGCGCGATAACGGTGTTGAGTTACCAGGCTACAATGTGAATGATTTACCGCCTCATTAGCGCCAAAAGTATGAATAGTATCTATAAGACTTTCAAGGAAGTGTATACACGTTGATATAGTATGTGGCAGTTGTCAACCCCTAGCCGCGAGGATGCGTCAATAAAAGTTGAACTTTGTCATCTTTATCGATCCGTACTATGTTCAAATCTCATCAGTGAATCCTGGCCTTGCTCGAACTTACCCGAAGCAGCGATGGATATGGCATCTGGAAATACCAAAGCCTCCTGGGCTTTACAGTGTACTATCTACATCTGTTGATGTGATTGCCTTACTAACATGATGCAAGAAAATCAGCATCTAGTTCTAGAGAAACCAGGAAACGTATTTCTCTTCCTATTCCGTGGTAATGGTTCCAAGTCCCAACACTTGCGGGACGCAAGATGATCGACGATGGGCCGTGCTCCATCAGACTGGACCATGGTGCCTTTGGAAGGCATACATGTCCGTGTCCTTCACTCTACCCAAATCGAAAGGTACCGTGGTGGAGCATATGATCTTCCAACCTTTGAAACATTATAGGGTCGATACCCTCGAGAAATACGTATTCTAGGAGACCCGAAGTGTGTATCTAGACCTAGACCGTTCTTATAGGCTCGATGCCTCTGTTGAGCCACAGAAGCTAGTGTCCGAACCCAGAAGATAGACTCCAGTCACTGAAGGCTGTATAAAATATTCCACATTTTCTATATATTGATATCGTTGGGTCAACTGATCTGTTGGCGAACAACCAGCCAAGCGCATAGCACGGTGAGTATCACTAGAAAGATACTCGGCGACCTGCCTTGATCAATGGTCATTTAAAGACAGCTTCAGCAACACTCCAGAGCGACAGAAGAAGCTTCGATTCTCTGCCTAGCTCCACGATCGGCGTAACTTCCCCTTCAACGTAGTCGGAACCAAAAACAAGACACTGCTAGAAAAGGATCCTTTCTGACCCCGGTTGCTGACTGGGCGGAAAATCACGCTCTTCGCGCAAGACCGTTAGCTGCTTTGTAGCAGCCTTCGAGAGCCTTCTCAAGGGCCAACCAGAGAAATCTAGGGGCAATTAGGGACTGTGTAGCTAATAGTACTAGCGCAGTTCCCGGGCCAACAACGCTCTATCATCGGGCTAAGGTAGGTAGGGCTTGTGATGTACTTAACAGGACGGTATGGGGCAAGCTCCACAGATCTCATCATCACCTGCTGATAATCAGACGTGAGACAACGCAATAGAACGTAATCACGGCGATCGGATCTATACCAATAACCAAACAGCACGAGCCTAACACCAAGCATCTTGCCATCATGATGGAAAGCCTAGCTTTCAAGGGCTACAGATGGCAAGATCATACTTTTGACGGAAGTCGATTCACCACCGAACAGCCATTCCTAGCAAGCATCAAATGGAAAGCACTCTGCTGTTATGCGTCCAGCTTGAAGAATGATGAGCCATGCAGTATTGATCCTCAGATCGCCATGGGAGGCCGAAATGTGGTCCGCATCCTCAACTTTGCTGACGGCGCACGCTGGATTGCTCGCTTGCGAATGCCGCCCATAGACGAAATAGCGAACATGTTGCTTCAGAGAGAAATCGACTGTATAGAGCTGGTAAGAGAGCTCACCAGTATCCCTGTGCCCGCAATATACGGCCACATGGCCAGCGCAGATCTCATCGGCGCACCGTTCATACTCATGGAATCCTTACAAGGCAACGCGGCCGTAGACATGAATGATAGAATTATTCCCTGCGAGCACAAGGCCTCTTTCTACAGTTGTCTGGCGAGATACCAGACCGAGATGTCTTCTATTACCTTCCCTAAGATTGGCTCCATCTTTCGAGACCCCAATGGGACATACGACGTTGGACCACTTCCCATGCTGGGCGGTCCCTTTAGCACAGCAACCGAGTATCTCCAAGCCTGGGGGAAACACGCTCAATTTTACGGAGGTACCGATGCGCTGAAAGAATCAGCCGGAGTCTACGCAGAAGACATCTTGAAAGACGTATTGGCCTTTCCGCCAAAAGTTTTCAAGCTCGCTGCCAAAATAGCCGTTCGCGACAACGGTCAGTTTCCCTTAATCCATCCCGATTTATTTCACAGCAACATCATCGTGGACGATAATTGGAAACCGCTCGCAGTTATTGACTGGGAGTACGCACAATCTGCGCCATGGGAGACTGTCGAATTTCCACACTCATTCGGTCTCTGTCCCCGGCCAATGGACGCGCCCTGGAATTATGATGAGAACGGCGTAGCCACGAACGAAGATACCAGACTTATGATCAAGGAGCGCGAGCAATATCTAAATATGGTCAGGGAATCGGAAAGAAATGAAGCCAAACAACGCTCACTGTCAGATACTTTGGGAAATCAGGCCCTCCAGGACCTGGCAAATGCTCGCCACAGCAGGACTGGGGGTTAGTCGCTCACACAGGCATATCGTCATCCTTTGCATATGCGCATATCGCATATATATTGCATTATTTCAGGCTAGCGAGAGGCCATGGCAGAGTGGGGGATCCAGACCCTTCTTTGGTATGAAATGGCCTACAAAGACCTTGCCATCCCACAGACAATTGTCTCCTCATTCGATTCTTCTCATTCAGAGCAATTGCACATTTTCTTCCCACCCTCCCACACCTGTATTTTGTCATTTAGCTAGCTATCTTCACTCCAAGGCATGTCGCTATAGATATGGGAGTTTTTCTAGCGCTGAGGTACGAGAATACGCCTATGACGGCCTCTATTCAGTGGTTTACCTCGGCCTGGAATAGGCCAATCACGTTCATAACACATTGTTCAGCTCACATGTTTTCGCGATGATGATGTGGCGAAGACTAACATGAGATATTACACTGTTGTTGGCAAGGCCGGATTCTACATGAGGATTTTCGACGCACACAAGGAGCGGTGGGGGTCCGACAGTTAAGGCTTTCTTCTTTTGCTGTGTACCTGCGCTAAATGTGACTCAACAAAGGTTCATCAAGATGAGTAGTAGGCAGCGTTGGCAATGACACGAGCTTAGAGAAAGAAAAGCAAGCTGTGGAATCTGTTGCGGCGTCCAATGATACCATCCCTTTGTGATCAAACTTTGTGCCCCAAATAAATAGCAGCGATACTCTTCATCGCAATCAACCAGTAATCCACTCTACATTGTTTTACACCTGATCAAATACGATTCTAGTAAATATTCTATATGAATTCCAACTACGATTAAATTTTTATATTTAAATAAACCTTTACTTTTCGCCTCTATCTAGTCCCCAAACATACACAAGAAAACTTGGTCGACAAGCAGCGTACTGTTAAATGATGTAGTCGCAGCGGTGTCGCTGCCGCATGTTTCGCCATCGAACTACGTCTTTCGATGTGCTGACAGAAGTTTCAGTCGAGTTCAATTTCACCGTATCCGTAGATCTGACAAAATACTGAATCATACGCCTATAGATACGTTTAAGTAATTGGGGTAAATAATCGATTGTTCCGGGTATGTTCACTTATTTGGCCCCTGTCAGAACGAGCGGAGTCAAATGTTTCATCTTCCTCCGACGGAAACCAATCAAAACCTAAACTTCACTCCGTCAGCAATCCATTGCTGTCAAGATGGACAAGGACGAAGCTGAACGCTATCATCATTACCAGTCAACTCAGCGCACAAGTCCTGGCCCCGAGCCACACGCAAGACCATCCTCTCATGCCATCAGCCATGAGCGTTTCGAAAGTGAAGCTGGAAGTGATATTTCATTGGCCCGGGATCCTGACGAGGCTACGACGCACGATGAGGGCGCCCGATTCACTTCAGAAGATAAAAACGGCATCTCAGCAGTCAGTATCGCTGCCATGATACGTCTGCGAAGCCGCTTTTCAGCCTTGGACGATATCATAAAACTCTACCAAGGTTTCGAAATCAAGTTCAGTAAGTTGATTCATTATTGCCGATACTTCTAGTACCTGCTGATAAACCATGAAGAAGATGACCTGCTGGGATGGGCTTCCAACATGCATGGTTATCTTTTGGAAGTTTTCGAGGCTATCTGCCAGGTCATATCTGAGCGTACACCGACGGTGGCGCATCACATCGATCCGAAAGGATGGCTCTATAGCGCAGCGAACAAGCTTGAATACCTGTTCTACAACATTTGGAGCGCCGAGTCTTTTGATAAGTTCAACGCTGAAAAATTCATACCCAACACATTCAGGTCCGGTAGTGCTATTTGGTTGCAAGGCGCGGCTTTCCCGTCAGATTTCACACATGGAAGTCCAAGGGATCATCACCATATCAGGCACGAGGACGATAAAGACCCTGGTGGTAGGTCAGAAAGACTCTTGGAATTTGGTCCAGGAGAGCAGGAGAAGGTAGAAGCACACAGACGACTTGTGAGGGATGCACTCATGAACCCGCTGACAGTGGCCATGGCAAACTGGGAGGAAGAGGCCAACCGTGATATTGAGAACATGAAGGGAGTTCTGTGGGGTGTGTAAGCATGGATCTGGCTGCATAGTACAGGTAGAGGCCAGAGCGACAAGCAATGGGTACAGCACGTAGGATTTTCGACAGGCAGGGCTTGAAGTTTTGCCTTCGATAATGAAAGCTAGCCTGCCCTTACGCAATTCAGTTGTGTCTGTCCTTGATCTAAGATCAACGAAAATGTCGTAAAATTTCCTGTCGCCTCTGTTCACTTGTTTTGCCAACACAATGCATCCTTTCAAGCACCTCCCCCCCACAACCCAGCTGCACATAACCTGGCTTTCAGAATCTTAGCTCTTGCATGCACCACTGGCATCTCGGAGACCTTTCCAGTTGTTTTTGAAAGAGCCCAATCATTCTTTCAGCACAGGAAAACCATCTAGAAATCATACGACCAAACAAGGTGAGCTTGAAGTTACGCCAACAATGTCATGACTGACATCGATGAAACTCTCAAGCCACGCCTCGCGCCATGAAGAGAAAACGCGAGGAAAACGACTTCGACATCGCCGTCGACACGGAGAGCCGAATCGACCGCTTCGACGATGACGGTAAAGATAACATCGGCTTCACATTATTAGGTCGAGTACTGAATGTGCTAGGCACTCCATCACGTCAAATACCTGATAGGCTAGGCTCTGTGCCCCCAAAGTCGACGGGAGAGCATCGAGCCTCCCGGCTATCAGCCCCTCCGCTAGGATCACAGTCTCGTCGAACGGTTTCAACCCGGCACTTCCGACCAAGCCGGTCTCCTACCTTGCTATCACATTCTAAGTCCTCGAAAAAATCCACCCCGGCACCGAACCCTCAGTCCTCCAACCTGTCCACTTCATCAGCACCGCATCCCGACGCCCCTGAAACTGACGCCTCGAGCGCTGGCAATCAACCCGACAAAGCCAAGGACGAAGGCGAAGCCGTTGGAGTATGGGACCCGAAGGACTGGGACGACGATGAATTCGACAGCGACGACGAACACATGAGCTTGGCAGTCATGATGAAACTAAGCAACGAGCTCTCCCTCCTGAAGTCATTCCTAGAGCTATACAGAAAATTCAACATCCATCTAGGTGGTAAGAAACACCCTTTCACACAACCCAACCCTTCCTTCCAAAATTACACCACACGTATCACTAACACAGACGCACAATCGCACCCAGACATCGTCTCCGGCCCCCGCCACAACGGGTTCCTCACCCTCATCTCCTCGACCGTCGCCCGGCTCGAATCCCACACGACGCGCCTGCGCGCCCTCCGCGACGACAAGCAGCGCGGGAACCCCGCGCCCGGCAGCCTGGAGATCGTCGCCGAGAAGATCGCCCGCAAGTGCAGGAGCCGCGGCGGGGCCCTGCGGGACGTCATGCGGGAGAAGGTGGACATGGCGGACGATGGGGCGCGGGCGGCGTGGGTGCGGAGGAAGAAGGCGGTGCTGGGGGACATGATGGGCGGGTTGGTGGGGTATCTGGAGGAGTTGGGGGAGGAGGAGGGGTGGAAGGGACGGGAGGTGAGGGAGATGGGGGAGAGGTGAGTAGCGCGTTTCCGCGAGTGAGAGTCTAGCCCCAGTTCAGACCATTGGTTTGTGAGCCGTGAGACATGTTTTGCGAGCAAGGCGACGTTTTCAAGCACACTGAACCAGTCTTGCGACCCAGGGCTCTCTGCGTCAAAGGAAGCCATGCTGACAAGGAAAACATGCAGGTGGGAGAAGAGGTGGAAGGCCTATCGGACGATGGAGCGGGCGGATTTAAAGAGCGCGGGATGGAACTTGGATGTTGGAAAGTGAAGACATGTGGGCCGATATCGAACGTTGGATGTTGCTGAGTGGCCAAAGGGCGATCCTGCAAGATGCTCAGAAAAGATTGGAGGCTAGAAAAGCGGACAAGTATGCTGTTTTCGTCGTGGGGGCATTGCCTTATCGTGGAGCTTTGCTTGTCCAATGGTGGCATGTGCGATGGCATGCAGAGAGCCTGTTGATTTGACAGGTTGGATATGAAAGGTTGGATCATGTGGGGGTGAAATCCTACGGAGATGCATGATTGTCCAACGAAGATTGCATGCCATAGAAATGTGACCTGGTTTTTTCTGCTCTGGTTGTTTGCTTCTCATGCAGAGTGATCTTGTACATCCGCGAATGAGATCAACAAGTTGAATGTCAGTTCCCGTCTCTCTGACCACAAATATCACCTCTCTCCTTCCCCCTCCTTTCTCCCTTCATTTCCCAGTCCCCACAAGTTTCCCCATATGACGAGGAGGTTCCCATCTCGTCCAGATCGTGAATCCATTCCCAGCCAGCTTCCACACATCACATACCGCCATATCCTTGCCCCCCCAGCTTCTGCTCCCGCACGAGCAATGGAGAGATCAGGCTACCCGAGCAACCGTCGCCCCTCCTTCGGGTCCCGCCGTTCCAGCAGCCACATCAGCCGACGGGAGCCGTCCGACTTCAACGACGGGCACCGCACCCTCTCCGTTCGCCCCAGATACCCCGACCGTACCAAGAGCTCCGTGGGCTATGACTCCAGCCTCTGTGGCGGCGTCATCTACTGCCCGCCCCAGCGCCCGGGGCTGCGCCAGGGCCCCATGCCCATGTCGGATTCTTACATCGGCGACGCTTACACCGGCTTGGAAGAACTCCCTCGCCGAGCCGAAGTGTACGAGGTCCCGATGTCGTGCCCCTCTGATTTCGATAGTGTACGAGGACGATCGTCGGCGCGGGGTTCTCGGCCAAGTTCCAGAGGATCGGAATACGTGTACGCCGATTACGAAGATGAGGACGAGCCAGGCCGAAAGCGGTTGACGGGGACGGAGTTGTTTGGCTATGTGATGGCTATGCGACTCAGAGAGCGCCTTGTGGATGTGCGTCAGGTCTTGAATCTGTACAAGGATTTTGATCGCGCAAGTGGATGTAAGTACTCTATATCCCTGGTGTCTCCTCCAGAAGCGTTGTCACCAAAACGTATGGAGGCATTGTTTTGATCATGGATACCACCTAAAGAACCAACAGTGACTCGCAACCCAGGTGTCTTCGTCATCGACACGCAGAAGGACTTCCTTGACATGATCCGCCAAGCGATCGAAGCTACCAAGGAAGTAGAGAAGCCACTGCGCAGGTGGGCCGAAGTGGGAAAAGGCAAAACCGAACGAGCATACTACACTCATAAGCTCCTCGAGACAGCATCCGAGCTCATCAGGCTGTGGCAAAAGCGGTTCGACTGGATCAGAACCCGCTCCGATGAGCTGCTCTACGCGCACGGTTCAAAGGTTTCCGGCAACCGGCAGACGTATGCTACCAGGAGGGAAAAGTGTGTGGCTTCCGTTGACGAGGCTTTGATGCTTCTCAAACCGAGGGAAATGGATGAGATCATGGAAGGGGTGCAGGAGCTGGGAGATAGATTGAAAGATAATTGGAGACGCGATGGACGCATGAAGGCGGAGGAGATGTTAAGGCGGAAGGGGTCAGAATGGGGGACGAGGATTTAGAGGAGATTATAGCTACCTCCATTGTAGGTCCACTCAATCCCATGTACGTCTTTGGACGTCTGCTTTCGTGTGCCGACCTCAATGAAAGATGTTTTTGAACCACACCGATTCCAAACATAGCCAAGCAACAGCCCCCAAATAGAACGGATGTTCATCGTAGTTGAATGTAACGCCGTTGTTGTTCAGAAGCGTGTTCTCTCGACCACATACTGTTCTCAGCCCGCTTGTCCTCATCATATCCGTAGAGAAGCCTACCGGATCGGCCATAATCGTCGAGGCTTTCATCAGAATATATAGCCAAAGTGACGGCTTAGTACTCCACCAATTCTTTCCATGTGTACTGATAACAGGCACTACATTGGACTCAATCCACTTTTGAACCAATACAAGCCATGATTGACAGTCCAGGAGAGACCTCAAGCAGTCACAATGATCAAGAAGAAGACTCGACTCCGTCGCCGCCAACGATGTATGCATCTGGCTACGTTCTGCCAAGTCTGCGACTTTGAAGGAAGATGGAGAGAGTTTCAGAGATGGCACCCTCAGAAATAGTTCTACTCAGCCACCATAGCAAACGCCGCATTCATCACAAGGTCTTTCGAACACTCGATAGAACGCTCCACAACAATTATGGATTGGCATGAATCTGCAACGAGTGAAACAAGGGATCGCTTTGGAGGAGCGGAACAGGACCGGGTGGACTTATTGCGAAGTATTTACACGGCGTGGATGACGCTCATGAGTAGGTTGAATAAAATCAAACACTTGACAGCCGAGGAAAGCATTGGGTTCGAGGTTTGGGAACGGGAGACAAGGCTCGTACGGACTATCTTGACGAAAATAGCAGGCGCGATAAAACCGCTCAGCTGGACCGAGAAGAAGCGGATGTCTCTGTAGAATTTTACCGGGAACACTTGGCTCAAAGTGCACGAGAACCAAAAAGCTGGTTTCTGCCGCTCACCAGAGTCAAATGTATTAGCCATCATGTTATTCTAGGATATAAAATCTTCGAATACGGAGACGCGGTGTCAATAGGAGTGTCTAACCAGGTCAAGGTGCTACGGGATATCATCATCAGTCAGGACCATCTAGGATCCACAGAAACGGCATATCAAGCAAGTGAGACGAGGGAGAAAGCCAAACCCAATCAGCTTTTTGTGAATTCAAGCGGGATGCTACAATGCAAACAGTGGTTGCCATGTCTAGCATCTTGCCCTGTGCTACAAGAAGGGACCAAGGACAAATTCGAGGTAGGTAGCGTATAGCTGTGGAATATTGCAAGGCAGTTGTAAAGCTAGACGTGAACGAAGGGGAATGATAACCATCCTCGCAGGGACGTCACACGGGGTACACCATGATTAATGAGAGGGGAGGTACCTTGGCTGATTACCGATCCGCCGAATCCGGGTGCTGCAAATTGGTAGTCTTTAAGCTCTATAATTCAACTATCCTGCGCCGTCTTACTTGCCAACATTCGTAAAGCGCAGATATGGCTTGACTTCCCGAACCTCTCCAAACTTCTTTCTCGCATCCGCTGTGGACACGCTTGGTGGCACAATGACATCGTCACCAGGTATCCAGTCAATTGGTGTCGTGACACCCTTTCCATCTCCAGTTTGTAGTGAGTCGATCACCCGCAGCACTTCACTTGTATTCCTGCCAGTGCTGGCCGGGTACATCATTATCAACCTAATCTTCTTCTGGGGATCGATCACAAAGACGCTCCTTATAGTAAATGCGATGCCCTTATCATCTTTGTTCGTCACATCTTGTGCGTCAACCATGTCGTATGTGTATGCTATTTTGCGATCCGCATCTGCGATGATAGGAAATTGCAAGTCGGTCTTGGATGTCTCATTAATGTCGGCAATCCAACGGCCGTGGGAGGAAAGGTCGTTGGCCGAGAGTCCAATCATCTTCACGTCTCTTTTGTCAAACTCTGGCTTCAATTTTGCAAAAGCCCCAAGTTCTGTAGTGCAGACTGGAGTGAAATCTGCTGGGTGGGAGAAGAGGATGGCCCATTTGCCGCCAAGCCAGGAGTGAAAGTCGATATCACCCTGCGTGGTTTTCGCAGAGAAGTTGGGGGCTATGCTGCCTAGTCGTAGCCGTGGTTGTTCCTCTGTGGTGGTAGCAAGTCCTCGCCAGAGGAAGGGAGGGGCGGAGGGGCGAGAGAGCCGAGAGGGGCGGGCAGAGCGGAGTGACGGGTTCAGAGCTGTGACGAATCGGGGAGCTGGGCGGGTGAGGAAGGACATGATTGCGACGGCGTGAACGAAGGGAACACAATGTTTGAGTTGGCGTGAGACTGAGAGAAAGTTTGTTGAAGTTGTAAAAATTCCGCGCCTCAAAATCTGATTTCTTGGCAACAGTCTTGGCAGCAAGTGGCGACCAATGGCAACATCCCCTCAATCACAGAAGCTTCTACCTTTTCTCTTCTCAAGGTAGCCATGTTCTATCTTACTCTACATCCAAAGTGTCCTCTCGGAACTGATTGGCACATACTTCGCGATTGAAAGCTTGCTGCTCAGAAGGATTAGGGTACGAAGCACAGGAGATATCGACTTGAGACTCGTCGGATACGCGGTCTTCGAGAATCTGCGATTATTGAATAGTAAACTTGACTGAACAAGGGAGAGGATATTAATAAGCCTGCTAAACCGGAAGAAGCTGAAGAACTTGGTGCATACTATACTTCAGCTTTACTCACATACGGAGGTAGTCGGAAACCGGAATACATATAAGAAGAAAAGAAAGAAAAAGAACAAAAGAAAGGGAAAAGGGGAAAAAGGCGCTCAATGTCTCGACTTAAGCACATTAACTAACGTTAGCCTTAGATAAGATGCCCGCCCTCCATCCATCACCACGGTAACCAAAAACCTCCTTCGAAGAACAATAAAAAAGAAAAGGTATCCGTCGAACCAGGCTGCGTTACGGAGTATATCGGGTAGCCCGACTCAGATGCTGAGGGCTATTTTTAGCTGCATAAGGTGATAGTGTAAGCCTGGACAAGGCTGCGCTCACCCCACTCGATCAGAGGGTAGGTTAGCCTCAGCCCCATCATCATCTTCCAATCGAGGGATGTCGCAGCGAAAAAATTATCCGGTATATCCAACAGTCATTCTTAAAAGCTCGACAGCATGTTGCTGTCACTGAACATGATCAGATTTTGGTACTTACTACTCGTTCCAGAGATCATCAACGTGAATGCGTTTATGAACAACAGCATCTCAAGTGTTTCAGCTCAAAATGCAGAAGCTGCTGCGGAAAGTAGCTACGACAGCAGTTACTCTGCAGGCCTATTTGTTGATTGCTCCAGTTGTGAGTGTCCGCTCGACATCTTTTCAGTCGTGCTGACCCAGAGTTATAGACTCTGCAGCCCATTTGGCGCCATCAAATGCATCATCAGCAAATGTAACATACGCAACCTCGACACCAGCGTTTATCAAACCGGTGACCTCGACCTCGATAGTTCCATTTGAAGAATATTGGTGTGAGAACTGGAACGGCTTGCCTGCCAATACTCCGGACTCCTTTCCAAACAACGGGACCCTGGAAGAATGGTTCTACAACCTCGACGCCAGCGACAGAGAGTTTTGTTTATCACTGGAAAGAGCGAACTACAGTAGCTGGGCTGCTGCTAGTCCTACTCCCGTGGTTATCGGAAACTTCACGGACCCGCCAGCTTGGGCACCAACGCTGACCCCACCGTGCTGCGACACTTTCTGCAACATTGAAGCTTCGGCGGTGCAACTGTACTTCTGGCCTACCCCGGCGCCAGTTCCAAATGTGACGACCATTCTAGGGGCCAATGGATTTACCTTGTGGGTGTCGAATTCGCCTCAAAGGTTACGCTGCTAATAATGATGCCACAGCACATCTCCGTCAGTTTATCTTGTTTACAAAGACGTCTCGGCCTATGGTCAGTGTGGGAATATAGGCCCTACGTATGACAGTTTGACTCTCCCTTATGATCCATCCGACATCTTTACCTTTGAAGAAGGTACAACGACTACATTGGACTATGCAAGTCTGTTTTCCAATTGTACAGCTCGAGGCCCAGATTATAGCTACCCGCAGGCCGATTGTATATCGAGCGTCAACTGGATGGACTCACCTTCTTGCGTATCTCAAGTAGATTCACTCGCGTCTTTGTTCACGTTTGACCAAGTCCATTGCTATCCTTATCTCGACTATCCCAGCGGATTACAAGCGGTAAATCCGGCGTGGTCTACATGTGTCGACACCAACTTTGGAGGCCATTTTGCATCCGTCTTTGATCCTCCGTATGCACTAACTCCAGCCCCTGCTCTAGCACCAGCTCCAACAAAAACTCCAAGTCTTCCCGGCGCTGCTCCTGCTTCTCCTGCTACAAATCCAACGCCAGTAAAGACTGCTGCTCCCCAAATCACTCGGCCGGTTGACGGGGCACCCGATCAATTGCCCGCAGATAAGAGTCGGCCAGCGGGGAACGACCCTCCAGTGGGCAGCGACACACCGTCAGAGCAAGATCCACCCGTGAATGGTGATCCATTCATAGGGAGCCCCTCACCAACAGGAGAAGCTCAGACAGATCCAGGTAAAGGGGGTTCAGATCCAATCGAAGCGCTTCATCCTTCCGTGGCTCCGCAAGCTGGCCAAGCTACCCCTAGTCAAAAATCCATCGAATACGCTCCGGCAATAGTACCCGGACCAATCGCTACTACGGTTCAAGGACACGTAATACAGGCAGTATCATCGTCTTCTGGTGGGATTCTCTTCGACGGGCAGTTCATTGCTCCAGGGCCCGCTTCGACCTTTGTTTCTGGCACACCGATTGCATTGAAAACAAATGGAGACCTGGTGCTTGGTTCCACAACTCTTCAGCATTTCATACCTACTTCGCTTCCGCCATCGGACTCTACCATCAAAGTCGGCTCCCAGACGCTCACACTCTCATCAAATATAATCGTTGGCGCTGGCCAAACACTCAAGCCCAATGATCCCGCCATCAGCGTTGATGGCACAATAGTGTCTCTTGGTCAGTCTGAGGTGCGAATCGGATCAAGTACCATAGCGTTATCGCCTGAACCATCGTCACTACCAGCAATAGTCGTAAATGCCGCAGGCCAATTACTTACTTTGCTTTCAAGCGGCGTGGCTATCGCTGGTACAACTCTGACCTCGAACGCGGCTGCCATCACTGTGTCAGGAACGCGGATATCCCTTGGAGTTCACGGGTCGGTCGTAGGCAGCTCAACGCTAACTATACCCTCACCACCGCCGAATCCGAGTATCACTATCGCGAATCAAATTTATGCCATCTCCCGGTTCGCGGACGGACTCGTAATCGCGGGTACGACGCTCCAATTGAACCAGCCCGCGATAACAATTTCCGGAAATGCATTTGCGCTCGCAACCTCCGGCCTCATAATCAACGGAACGTCGACCGTACATTTTGCGGCGGGCACAGATGATGGCGCACAGCAGCCAACTCCAGGTGGCATTGGTGGTTTTATATTTGCGGGGCTAAACGGTGGTCCTACGGCCAACGCTTCGCCAGTCGGAGCTACAAGCGTGAATCAAACCCAGCAAAACACAACTGATGAAGCTGCTGGGGGGCTAGAGGTCTTTCAAGGTCGAGGCGCGACAGTTGGGGTCCGGCTAGCAGCAGCTATTCTTTCACCAATCTTCACAATGACGTTACTCAAGCATTTCCTGTCATAGTGTAAGTGTGGCGGGAGATAAAAGTGCTATTCATCATAGATGACTATCAGACAAGTCTTATTCCCCTTGCTCGACAATACTGTCCAAAATGACCGAGACGGTAATGATGCCGCAAGAGATTGGACGTTGACCTGCGATGAAGCCTCCAAAAGACGTTGTTTCTGTCAAGGTATGCTGCCTCTTGCAAAACAACTGAATTTTAGCGCCTCGGCGGCCATGAGATCCTCCACCCCACGAAAAATGGGTGTGGGAACCACCAGAAAACTACCAGCGCGTTATCCGGGGATGCAATTTGAATGGAAACTCTTGCCGGATGCCAGAGTAGAGTCTTTGTAGCAAAGTATACGCCTCTACCTGGACATGCGACCTATTTGCCCCTTCAGCCTATCCCTCGCCTGGTCAGCACGGACGGCTTTGAGAACATTCTGTGAAACCCGTAACTCATGCAGAATGCAAGTCGGCTGCAATGCCGGAATGCATGCGAGGACGGGTGCCTGCTTTGAGGGAGCTGCACGAGCACACTTTGGTAGCCAACCATACGAGCCGACTGGTCCTCTCCATGTTCAATATGTTGTAAGGGGCTGAAAATTCGCGCGGATATTGTATGTGAGGACATATCTGCCAATATTGCCAACGGAGCTGCGCTCTGCCGTGAGGAGGCAGATTAAAGATTTGTTGGGTAGATCACGAGGCCGCTGCAGCAGTGTCGATGTACGACTGCTCGTAGGGGAGGGATGCCCCAATACTCTAGCGCGAATCATATTCGCGGAGACAGTAAGCACGGGATGCAGCTGAAAAAAAGGCCAATCGCAAGCCTGTCCTGTGCCTCGCTCTTGGGAGCTGAATCTCTCCCTTTGCAGTGTCTTATGCTCAATGACGCTTTCTAGCGCCCCTTTTTTAGGATGTTGTCTCAGGCCAATGCTTCGGTGGGTGGCATGGACCCCCCCGCACACCTCAGCGGTACATAATGGCTCGCCCTTATCCTACGCTCAATTTGGGGAGCTGTACTTGCTGCGACGTGCCATCACGCAACGTCGCTGACCGCGGAGCTCTGGATCCATTCGTATCATTTACGCTCAACGCGCTATAGCAAGCCCGCGGTTGATCTCTCTTTGGCTTCGATCCGTGGACTGGACGAGCGCGGAGTCGCCAGGCAAGATCTTCTGTTTGGGCTCAAGGACACGCTGAGATATCTCCTGCTCTTTACTCTTGCCAGGCTGTCCACGAGATGGAGACTCAGCACCACAGCATACCGGAGAATGCTGGCAAGCGACTTATGATGACCATTATTGATGACGTGTCTGAGTCCGACCCTCAACGATGCTTCATGTCCATACCAAGAAGCTCGGACGTGAACGATGGACTCAGAGACGTGTCGTATGCCTCAATGGCACGTGCTATCAACCAGTGCGCTTGGTGGATGGAGGGTCTCCTGGGTAAAGGGGCTGATTTCCCAACAATTGCTACGTACTTGAGTCCAATGGATTTCCGACATGTCATTCTCATTTTTGGAGCCATCAAGGCGGGGTACAAGGTATATCCAGATCGCTCTATCAGATTCGGCTGGTTCAAGCCCTTACTGACCATATCAGATTTTCTACAGCTCTCCTCGCAATCGCCCCGAAGTCCAGGTCGCGCTTTTGGAAAAACTTGAGTGCCACATCCTCATGACTCCTGAGCAGATGTCTGACGCCACGAGAGAGGTCCTTGACAGCCGGGCAATGCAAAAGTGCATTCTTCCCCATCTGGACTTCTTCCTTGGGGACGAGCCCGTCCAGCGATATCCTTACACCAAGACGTGGGAAGAAGCGCGAAAGGATCCATATGTTGTGATGCATTCCTCCGGCACGACTGGGACCCCAAGAGTCCTGATCCTGAAGCAAGGCACAGTCGCTGCCCACGACGCCTTCCAACGCTTCACTCAATATGGCGAAAACCCTTGGTACGGACACAACTGGATCGGCAAAAGGGTCCTTACCTCTTTTCCGTGGGTGCATGCGGGAGGTGTCTTGCTACTCTCCTGCGCCATCTACAACGCCTTCACGACTGTAATCGCGAACGAATGGCCTTTCAGCGGCGCAATCGCCGATCACCTCCACGTCAACGGCGACATTCAGGCGGCATGGTACTCGCCATCTGTGCTCCAAGAAGTGGCCCGTAATACCACCTATCTGAAGAATATCGCCAACCTCGATAATGTCTCCTACGCTAGCGGTATCCTCCCTGAAGCCATGGGTAACGCCATTGGAGCCCACACGCGCCTATTTGGTACGTATGCCTCAACAGAGACAGGGATTTTACCTGGCGAGATGCCACCGGCGGAGGACTGGGGATACTTCCGCTATAATAAGCGCTTAGGACACTCGTTCCGCCACTTCGCCGACGACATGTACGAGCTCGTACACACACGCGATGAGGCTATCGAGATGTTCCAAGGCGTCTTCTACACCTTTTTGAACGCAGACACCTACTCGATGCGCGATCTGTACATACCGCATCCCACCCGCGAGGGCTGGTGGCGCTCAGCCGGACGTGTGGACGATGTGGTCATCTTCGCCGACGCCAAGAAGCTGAACCCCATTCCCTACGAGGCCGTCATCGAACAGCATCCAGCCGTTGCGACGGCGTTGATCTGCGGTACCGGACGTACCAGGCCCGCGGTGCTGCTGCAACCGAAGCAATGGCCGGGGAACGACGAGGTGGAGAAGCGACTGCTCGAAGACGTATGGTCGACTTTGACGCGAGCGAACGAGGCGGGACCCATCTACGGAAGACTGATCAAAGAGTTGGTGGTCTTGACGAAGAAGGACAAGCAGATGGCTAGGGCCGGAGGGAAAGACACGGTGCAGCGGAAGAGGAGTTTCGAGCTCTACGAGCGGGAGATAGAGCTAGCGTACCAACGTGCCGAAAAGCTCGGGTTGATCTGGCGCGAGTTCGCGGATGCAGGCGGGCTGATTTAAACCTTTTCTTGACTGCTGTCGCTCTCTAGGTACTCCGGATGCTCAATCTATGCTCCACAAGAGGTCTGGATAGCATAAATCGGCCAATGATGAACAATGGACCAGTAGTAACTCTCTCCCTGCCATCAAATCCACTCAGGGTCAACCCGAGATCGCCCAGACTCGCGCAAGATGCCGAATCGAGGGTGAGGCAGGGCCAGATCTGTATTCTCTAGAGATCGGTGTCTAGCTAAGACCAAGCCACACGTAGAAGTGACTCAGTACACAGCTTAGGTCTAGAAATTGTTACTCTCCATATAAGAAAAAAAGATTTGCAATAGATTTGAAGTTTCATGAGATTCGGGATCGGCGATTCGAAAGAAGTTACTTAACTCCAAGACTCACTGGATCTTTCTTTCAAGTTTGAATGTTTCGAGCATCCACGATAACTATGATCTTGAACATGAACTCGACTGCACGATGGAAGAGAGATCTTGTTGGAGTCTGCTGAGTTGGAAGAAGTTGAGAATTGTCGTGGTGCATACTTTGATTTGTACGCTCTAGTCAACCGTAAAAGGAGAAATCATACGCTCATTATCGTCTCCCCCCGGATGCCTATTCGTCTCCAATCGACACTCTAAAAATACCGCTCGCATGCCCGACACACCCATTCACAAGCCTCGTAAACCCATATACACATTAAAACCCCCCCCCCCCCCTTATTAGGTCTTCTCAATCAACACTCTTCCACCCAGCCCGTCTCCCCCCCGGGCAACCCAACAAACAATATATACACTCCCTCCCCCCCCCTACTTTCTCCCTCTTCCCCCCTTCCCCCCCTCCCCCTCGAACCTCTACTCCTCCCCCAAACTCCTCCTCACATCCGCCCTGCACCGCCGCCGGAACTCCTTCGCGTCCTCGCGCCACAGCCTCGCGGCCTCGACGTTGGCCGGGCTCTCGTTGTTGGGGCTGCTCAGCATGCTGATGACGCTGAGGAGGATGGTCTCGGGCGTCTGGACGGGGGACCAGCGCTCGCTGGCGGACTCGTAGCCGTAGGGGTCGTTGGCGGGGGCGTGCAGGATGGAGATGCAGACGTCGCCGGTGGGGTAGACTGTTGGAGTGGGGGAAGACGGGGTGAGCAAGTGAAGGAGGGGGGTTGCGGGTTTTTTGGGGGGGGGGGGNGGGGGTTGGTTGGGGAAGGGGAGGAGGGAGGGAGGGAGGGACGTACCGTTTGGGTGGAAGATGGGGGTTTGGAAGGTCATTTTGGGGGGTAGGTGGGGGTATTCCGGTGGGAAGATGAGGTGAGCGCGGTAGAATCCTCCTGTATATTCTCTTAACATCAGCCAAGCCGTTCCCTTCTTCCCTTCCTTCCTTCTTTTCTGTTCTTTCATTTCCACCACCCTCTCCCCCCTTGAAGAACCCTAACAGAAAAGAATAAACAACCACCAAATACGCACCGCCATAATACTTGCAATCGTCCGAAATCATCAGCATGACCTCCCACTCGAACACGTTGCTCCCGATCAGACCGCAGCTGATGCCCGGTATGTCCTTGTCGCTCTGCATCTGTTTCAGCTGGCGGCTCAAAAGCCCGGAGGCCGCTGAGCTCGCCATTTTTGCGGTTTGCTGTAATTTGGGGGGGGGGGGGGGGGGGGGGGGGTGTGAGGGGGGTTTCTTGGTTTTGTCCCCAGTGAGACCGCTTGTCGAGGAAGGAAGGAAGGGAGGGGAAGCAATGGTTTGGGGAAAAGTTTGATGGGTTTCATAAAGGAAACAAACGGACCGAGATGCACACGGACTCGGCAGTACACCTCGGTTGCGCTAAATTGAATTTAGGCTGGCGGGCGGTTAAAATTGCTTGCGGTATCGGGGACCGAGAGGAATAAAGTAATGTCACAACTATTCTCCATTTCAACCTACGGAGGTACTGCCTCAACAACCACTTTCCTCACGTCCTAATCCTCTAAACAACCCTCCCCACGATGAACATCGCCGCCCCCGAACCGGCGGAATGGTCAAGACGGACCGGGTAGAGCACTGAGAGCAATCAAACACCCCCCCACCCTCCCAGCCAGCATCCCGCCACCCGCAACGCAGAAAACGCCCCTCCCCCCTCCCGGAACTCAGGCCGCCCACACATCGAACACACCTTCAAAAAAAACCCCAAACAGATCACGCGCCCACACAGCCTCTGCCCAATAACTATATCTAGATGCGCTTCGTAGCACGTCAGCTACCGTCTTACTCACGTATACGCCATAGGGTAGCAAGTAGACTGCAGAAAATTGGCTCCAGACGCTGGTTTTCCTCTGGCGAAGAAAGAGGGGAAAAGGGGGGGGGGGTTCCTGTTCGGTTTGCGGTAAGGTATGGGATGCTTTATGTTCCCGTGTTCTTTGGAGGGACAGGAGGAATTGGAGGATGACGGTTTTTGGTTGATTGTGTGTGATAGCCGGAGTTGAGGGAGGTGCCGGCATAATCATGCTTGGAGCGAGGAGTAGCTGGGAGCTGAAGGATGTGGTTACAACGTCCATTATTCTGTGAGTCTATCTAATCAAAAAGGCATGAAAGTTGCTTTGCATGATCCGTAGGAATTAAGATACAATTGGGCCTTCAAGGTTGAGGCCAAGGTGTGTGAGTATTACAGACTTGGCGGGGCGACTTCGTCGACGGAATCAACAGTGTCCAATGATCGTTGTACATGAACTCGCCAGATCTCAATTCCACCGAACATCACGCCGATGCTGTTAAATGCCGAAACACGTTGAATGCCGAAACAAGAAGGGGGTATCTTGTTGAGTTTAAGAAATCATGACCAAGTAATTATCGTAGCGATTGCACCGTTACTTCTATTCCAACACAAGTCTCAAGATCAGACCCATTAAGGCGACGCCAAGGAATGCGGAGGAACTTGGCATCAGGGCGGTTCCGAAGCTCTTCTTGGTCGCGGAAGCCGCAAGCTTTGTTGTAACAGTGGTGACCTCTGGTGCAACGGTGGTGCCCGGCACGGTAGTCACAGCCTCGGCCACGACTGACCCAACGGTACTGCCACCGGTGATTGTCAAGGCTGAAATTGTAGTCGAGATGACGGAAGGCGCAACCGTGGTGCCAGGGATCGTGGTGGTATATGTGATCTCTTGACCTAGCGCCGTTACCGGTATGGCACTGCCAACTCCTGAAGCGGTATCTTGCGTGGGCAGCGTCAGAGTCGCGGTGTTTGGAGGAGTTGCGGGGGTGCCGTAGATGTTGCCGGATGATCCGTCCCCCAGCGTGTAGTTTCCGGTGAGTAGGTTTGCTGTGGAGCCGTTGACGGAGGTGTAAGAGCCATCGTGGACTTGACCGTAGGAGCCGCCAGGGAGGAAGAAGTTGGTAGTGTAGTTGTCCTAACAGGTTAGGAATTGCAAGGCAAGTGATTGAATATGGTGTTGCTCACATAGCAGAAGGAGAGATCCAAATTCTGGAGAAGAAGACATATGGTTCCATCGGCACCTTGAACGAGAGTCAGCACCGAGGATTCTTGTTATGATCGTCGGCTACTCACAGCACAGACTGCCTCCTGATGCTCGAGTGTCGATCACGGCGTGATCGCGCTCAGCTTCTCGCTTTGCTAGATTGGCGCTATCTAAGGTGTCGACGACATCGATGAAGAGAGAAGAGATTCCAGTGCCGATTGGAGGTTCATTTGTTGTTGCGGCGCCTTTAGGTTTGCATACGGTGAAGCTGCTGCTGCAAGCCGCTCTGGCATGCAACGTGTCGTCGCATGAGATACGATGCGCGCAAGAGAGGAGGAGCAAAAGGAATGTGGTGGATGGAAGCATCATGATAAGGAAAGTTGTTGAGCGATTGGATCGAGGTCGGTGTGGAAGCGAAGGTACCTATGTATACGGGTGGGGGAAAGATTTGTTGCAGAAGCTTGGACTTTGGAGCGCTGAAGTATATGAGAGAGTGTTGTCCTATCAAAGGACACGAGGAGAGATGGAAGGGAGCAAGTTTTAGCCAGGGCGCATAAAGATAGTGCGGCAACCCACCACCCGCCCACCGCGCCAACTCATCCGATTTCCGACACATTTCGTGAGAGTGTCTGGGAGATAACCTTATCTGCTCCTGTTGCCATAGGTCATTTTCCTCTTTCTTATCATTGTTAAGAAGAAGCCCGCTTTCTGGCCAAATGATTGATGTCTGAGTCTCATCGACGAGCATATCCGAGGGGTTAAGTAACATTCAGCCCTAGGTCGATAAGTGGACCCTAGATTTCCCCGCACCCGTAGGTCACCTACGGACGCAGCTTAAATCTATTATTGGAGACCTATGAGACACTTGAGACCGGGATTCTCTTGTTTCTTGTTTTGAAGATCTAGGTACTTGTAGCCGCCAAACCATGGTAAAGTAGGTAATTTAATTAGATCCGCTTAAAAATAATATACTGCCTCAAGCTGTCGCTGCAGTCAGTGACAAGGGAAAAACAAGAGACAGCATGACCTCGGAGGAAACCTCATTTGCGACAGTCTGAAACTCCTCGTCTACAAGGTATGACCTTGACCCTCGCCTGTCTGATTAACGGCCGAGAGGTGGCTCCTTCTCTCCCACACGCAAGGAGCTGGCAACATCTCCTTGTCTTGAATGTCTCCTCCATTTGGTTCCAGAAAGCTGGGCTTCCATGTGTAGTACGTACCTTTCCTTCAAATTTTGGCATTGTGGCATGGGCTTCCCTCAACGAGCTTCCTATCTGTCCCTATGTGTGTCCATATCGGGAGCATTGTTCCCTTTAGTTCTTGTCAGTGCTAATTGGGATTGTAATGGACCATTACGTTTTTCATATGTGGTTGACATGGGTTGTTTTGGACGGAAAAGCCTGGAGGGGTCAGTATGGAATTATGGTATCGATGCTGTCGTCCGATGAGCGCCCAGCACCAGTGAGAACTATTGGAGAATATGTGATCCTGAGCCCATTGAAGAGGCCTTTTTCTCTGCCTAGTATTTCTTACCGATGGATCATGATTGTCAATGCGTATGAAGGGAGAACTGTCCGGGTTCAAAGTTTTCTTTCAAATTGCTTGGCGCCAAGGTCGGGAGAATTTCATTGAAGTACCTTACTCCGTATCCCGTTCCAGTACGAGGCTTTGTACCTCGGTCGATCTCTTCTTCCCCTTCACCCCCTGAACTTTTGACCTCTAGGGCATCAACATCCTCACAGCACGACGTGAATTAAATTCGATACCTATCCTTCTCGAGCCATTAGAATTTCTTGCTGCTTCCACACTTGCTGCGATGCCCTCTCGAAATCCTCGGGCGGCGTTTAAATCCGCTCTCATAGCACAGCAAAGGCAAGGAGACTGGCCAACGTCAAAAAGCGAGCGTCACGGAAGGAGCACAACAACGAACAAAGGGTAGATAGAGCGATCGATGATGATGAAGTGGGCTCAACCCGGAATTACCATTATCTCTAGTAACATACAACTTATTAGGCGAGCAACAGCGCGCGCGGCGACACCCCGGTACAAGTACAATACAGCACAGGTTTTCCCCAAAAACGCCAGAGGGAGGGAGAAAACAAAACGCAGCGGTACGGCCTCATGTTGAATAGGCCGCACATCCAAACACTTTTCCCAGGACATCCAATCCATCCAATTCGTCCATCCGTCCATTCATACATACCATTCCTACCCTCAAATCCCCTCCCCCTTCCCCAAAACCCGGAAAATGAACTCATACCCCACGCCGACCCCCTCCTCCCACCCCTCCCGTCCCGGCCTCAGCGCCAAATCATGGATATGCCCCTTCCCCCTCACCCGGCCCAAACCCCCCCTAACACCTTGCCTCCCCAGCTCGGCCACGAACGCCTCGCTCGCCGCGAACGGCGCGATCTCGTCGCGGTCCGAGTGCACGACGAACGTGGGCACGGTGTAGCGGCCGGCCCGGAGCTGCGCCATGGGGCTGATGGCGCGGATCTTGTCCGGCGGGGGCGGCGCGGCCAGGGCGGCGGCGGAGAGGCCGTTGAGCATGACGCGGAGGCCGTGGGATTCTTTGAAGAGGGAGAGGACGAGCTCGGAGCGCGGGTCGCCCGGGCGGACCCAGCCGAGGTTGGTGCTGTCGGTGCCGGTGGGGGAGTCGTAGGATGTGATCTGTGGGCGGGGGCGGAGTCAGCGAGTGCTTTTTTCTCTGGGGGGGGGATGCAAAAATTGTTGAGTACTTACGGGTTTTGTGGGGAGGGATTTCCGGATGCGGTCCAGGGATAGGCTCCTCTCCGGGTACTGTTCCGCGCGGGGGCGATCGATTTCTGCGACGAACGTTTAGTTAGCCGCTATGCACTAGAGGCGAGATATGCGCAAGTAGAAGGAGAGACACGGGAATGGGAGAAAGATGCACCTTCGGACTCGAAGTCGGTCGGGCCGTAGAAGCACAGGATCGCCGACGGCGGCTCCTGTCCGATCTCCGCGCACGTCCACGCGGTCGTCATGGCCAAGTGGCCGCCGGTGGACCACCCGACGGCGAACACCTTGGTCGGGTCCACGGCGACGCCGCGCGCGCGTGCGATGGCGGGCAGCTGGTTCCGGACCCAGGCCAGGGCGTCGCGGACGTCGGTGATGGGGCCCGAGATCAGGTCGATCTCGGGGCAGAGGCGGTGGTCGACGCTGACGGGGAGGTAGCCGTTGTCGAGGAGGAACTGGGTCTGGTAGGGACGGACGGCGCGGCGCGAGAGGGTCATGTAGCCGCCGCCGTGGATCATGAGGGCTGCGACGAACCCCCAGTCAGCGTGTCTGCTCAAACGGGCACATTCAACGCACGGAGGAAAGGAAAAGGGGGGCATTCATTACCTATGGGCATGGGCCCCGCGGCCGTCGGGTTCTCTGGGAAGTAGACGTCCGCGGGGATTTCCGTGTCGTCGACGATCTTGTAGGGCATCGTCTCAGTTCTAAAGCTTTGTCTTAGTCGGGCTTGCGCAGGCTCGCTGCTGGCAACTGGTACCTTGCTTGATCTGGTAGAACCAATGATGAGTTGCTGCGTGTTGGACTCCTCCGTGTCCCCCTTGGAGTAAGACGCCGTCTCGAACCCGGCCTCGTGCAGGTCTTTGATCCAGTCGTCGGCCGGCTGCAGCGGGTAAACCCTGGAGTCGTTGAACGCCCACCACCCGTCCAGGAGCCCGTAGACTAGATCGTACCAGTCCACGATTCGGGTGACTTCCGATAAGACGATGAAGCCATCCTTCTTCAGAAGGGAGCGGAGTCGCTTTGTCGTGCGCACGATGCTCGATGTCGCATGCACCACGTTAGTCCCAATCGCAATGTCGTAAGTGCCTTGCAAAGAGGCCGGAGGGTCTTTCTCGAGGTTTAAGCCCTGAAAGTCCATCCAGGAGTACTTTGCGAACTTCTTCCGTGCCTCCTTGACCAGCAGAGACGAAACATCGGTAAATGTGTACTGCACAGGTCGACCGGACTTCTCTAGCATTTCCGCCAGTCGTTTCGTGGTACCCCCGAAGCCGCCCCCGACTTCAAGAATCCGAAGAGTGCCCTCGTGTGGGTTCTCCGCCAGGAGTTTGTCGAAAAAGTTCAACAGATGACTCGTCATTACAGCCAGCTGGGGCGAGTTGTTGTAGAAATCATTCAGGCAGTCCTGGCCGAACTTGTCCCCGAACAGCAAGCTGATATGATCAGTTTTCCCGGACAGTCCATCCGCGAAATGGGGTGCCGTGACAGACATGAGCCGGTTCTCATTGGCGTAGCTCGGGAACGAGGCGTTGAGTTCACTCAGCAATTCTTTGGAGGGTTTGGTGGGGAGAGGCTTACTGGACCGTATCATTTTGGCGTCGTAGCGATACACAATGCCATGGTCGGCAAGGATATCCCACAGTCTTTGAACGACCTTTTCATGTTTTGGAAGATACGCAATGCTTGGAAGGATCGCTCCAGCTTTAGCAGTCCAGAGATCAAGGTTGAGCTTTTTGAATTCCTCGCCGATGTAAGTCAAGACGAGCTGATTTTGCTTTGGGGCGACCGAGTCCCAGTAGTCAGTGAAGCCATGCTTATCCGCAGACGAGTCAAACATGACATCACAGTCTCGAAGAATTTGGATTGGATCAGATTGGATGACGGTGGTACCGGATTCCGCTTCAACTGCTTTCGCAAGGGCCTCTGCTACAGGCTGTGAGCTTTCGGGTTTGCCGGGTAGGATGGTTGGCGGCGGCGCCGCCGCTTGGGATGGAACAGGTTTGCTCGCCTTGGCGGGTTTGGGCGCTCTCTGGGGGGCCACGATTTGACAAAGTTCGCCGAATGTCATCATCTGGATGTCGTCGCCAGCCACCTCCTTGGAAAACATATTTGAGACCTCATCTGCCAATTCCGTAGCGGCTAGGGAGTCGACTCCCAAGTCTGCAATATTCGCATCATCGGAAATAGCATCTTCCGCCAACCCGACGTACGATGCAATAAGAGTCTTGAGCGTCTTCACGGCGCCATCATCCTCGGGTGCCTCCTCATCGCTGTCAAGCGAGGTGTTGCTACTGGCTCCAGACCGTACAGCATCCTCATCGCTGTCGGAATCGCTCGATTTCGGGCTAGATGTACCGGGTGTCGAATCCAGGAACTGTGGCTGAGGCGCCTTCACTACCGGCACGTCGCGAGCTTTGGGGTTCGCAGAATCCAGCAACTTGTCTAACCTAGTGATCGGAAGCCTGGTGAATTGCACACCCATGACCGTCATGACCAAGACATTATCCCTCGTGAGAACGAAAACGTCTCCCATCGCTTTACCATCACCTATAGGCGTAAACATGGCAAACACAATCCATTTCCTGGTCTTGTCAAAGTCGCAGGCCGAGGTCATCGAAAAGTTCTCGACACCGGTCGCAACGAAAACTTGGTCCCCGTTGCAGTGTTCGCTGGAATTGATTAATAGGCCTGCCACCTGAATGAAAGTGTCCAGCGCTATCGTGTCGCAAAGCGATGTCGCTGTGCTATCGTTGGTGTTGGCATGGAGCGGTACATCAATCATTGCCAACGCTTCACAGTCCCCTAAGGTGATCGACGATATCCCCTTGAGAAGCTCTGCGTAGCTGACAATTCGAGAAAACAGTTCGTATGCCCTTTTGGATTTCAGCTTCTCAGTTTCGGGCTGCTCCTTGAACTGCGCTATGCGGCTGGTCATGAGTCTGTCATATCGATCAAGTCGGGTACCCGAAGCGAAACCGAAGTTTCCTTTGGCGTGCAACGTCTGTTTTGGCTTTGGGTCGGCTTTGCTTACGCTCCTGGCGACAAAAGACCAAGCATTGTTCGAGCCGTCTTTTTTCAAGACAACAGTGACATCGCGTCCGTGGTCAACACCAAGAGGAGCGTCGAAGGTCAGGTTCTCAAACCAAAGACCCTGACTATCGATTTTGCCAAGTGATAGCTGAGCGGCCATGACTGCGCTTTCCATGTACATAGCTGCGGGACACAGTGGTTTCTGTAGCACAGCGTGACCAGAGACGATGTCGATGTAGCGTTGAGCTTCTGTGTTCATGGTATACTCACCATCTTCTCTGGGCTTTGTCCGAGTCTCGACGAGCCGTGGGCGCTTGTTTGGCGTCTCAGTGACTGGTTCAAAGTTGCCGCCGGCGGCTTGCTTTTCACTGATTTCCAGCGCATGATCAGTGTATGGCATCCAGTGGTAGCTTCGTTCGAATTGGTACGGTGGCAGCCAAACTTGCTTGACGTGCGTTTCGTGCAAAGGATGGAAACCCCAGAAGGAGGACGAGGCACCCTCTTGCCAAAGCTTGGTTGTTATGGTAGGAAGCATGATAGCAGGATTCGTTCCACTTGGCGTCTTCAAGTCCTGGAAGTGATGCTTCTCCGGAGCATCGACGGCCCTCTTGACCATCGATGTAATCGGAGAGTCGAAGCCAGCTTCGAGCCACAGACATGAGCCAAACCGCTGCTCCAGGCGGCGTACCGCCTGGTGGAAAAAGACAGGCTCTCGGGTGTGTTGGACGATACGCTCGGGTCCTACTTGGTGTAGCTCTGAAAGGGTGCAGGATTCGAGATGAATGGATGGCGCTCTGAAGGCTAGAGAGTTGGCGACCTCAGAAAGATCCTTCAGCAAGGGCTCGGTGAACTGGGAATGGAAGCCATGCGTGACATCTAGGCGCTGGCATTTGATGCCACTGTAGTCTGATTCCTGTTTGACGAGATTCTCGACTTCTTGAATGGCACCTTCTGTACCCACGACGATCTGAGTTGTTGGAGCGTTGTGGCAAGCAATTTCGACATCTTGAGTCCCAGCGATCATTTTCTGTACCACCTCGGCAGCTGCACCCACCAAAAGCATTGTTCCTTTATCGGGGCCCCATTTCGATTGCATCAGTACAGCTCGAGTAGCAACAAGCTTAATGGCATCTTTGAGGGATAGGATCCCCGACACTGCTAGTGCTGTCAATTCTCCAAAGCTGTGACCAACCACAGCTTCTACTTTGAGACCGCAGTCAATCCAAGACATTGCTGACGCGTACTGAACAGCGAACATCCCACACTGGAGTGCCACGACATCGCGGACAGGCTCCTTGTCAAAGACTGCTGGTGCACAAGGGGAGAATCCACCCTGCTTCAACAGGTCGTTGCATGTATCCAGATGGTGCCGGAAGAGGGGGAATGACTCGTACAAGGTTTTGTTCAGCCCAACAGATTGCCGACTTTGGCCCGAGAAGGTCAACACCACCTTCTTTGGCTGCGGAGCGTCTGATGGATTCGGCAGGGATCGTAAGGTTTTGATCAAACCCTGCATATTTGACTCCATAGACACGACTTGCAACGGATGGCGTTTGCGTCTTTCGACCAGGGTGAACGCGACATCGGCGACCGTGCACTTTGCACTCTCCAGAAAAGTCGCTAGCTTTTCGGCATTAGCGACAAGGCTGGCCTTGGATACAGCGCTTAGTACGATTGGGTAGGTGAAATCCAAGGGCGGTGACCAGCGTGCAGGCTGCTTCTCGCTGTCGGGAGCCTGGCAAACCAGAACAGCTGAATTGCTTCCGGCTGCGCCATAGCTATTCACCAGTGCGGCTCTCGGCGAAGCTTTCCAAGTCTCTAGACTGCTTGCAATGGCAAGCTTATAAGGCTCAAGACCCGGAATCTTTGGATTCAAGCTCTTGTGGCTGGCTAGAGGCGGTAATGCAGCTTTGTTGACCATGACTAGAGCTTTGAGAAGGCCGGCAACTCCAGCAGCAGTCTCGCAATGGCCAATGTTGCCTTTGATTGAGCCTAAATGAATGTGATCTTGCCTTTCAGGGCTCCCGAAGACCTCCCGTATACTTGCTACCTCTAATGGATCGCCTGCTTGGGTACCCGTGCCATGAGCCTCGCAGTAGGATACCTGCTCTGGCCTCATTCCCGCTTGATGAAGGATATTCCGGTATAGTTGTACCTGAGCAGCGCTATGTGGTACCGTGAGTGATGGACTCAGGCCGCCTTGATTGGTGCTTGCACCAGGAATAACGCCAAGGATCTGGTCTCCATCGGCTAAGGCTTTGGTCATGCGCTTCAAAACGACAAGCCCTACACCCTCTGAACGACAGTAGCCATCTGCGCCACTATCAAATGGCTTGCATTGCCCGGTAGGACTAAGGAAGCCTGCTTTTGCAAGATCCAAGTAGTTGTGGATGCCGGTGATAAGGTTGACACCGCCAGTAAGTGCAACTGAGCACTCATCGTGCTGAATCGCCTTGCAAGCCCTGTTGATGGCGACTAGGGAAGACGAGCATGCTGTGTCGAGAATTTCGGAAGGACCGGTCCAACCAAAATGGTAGCTTATCTTGCCAGACAAAAACGCCCTGATGGTTCCAGTTGAGGTATATGCGGTTGGTGGGTTTGCGGAGGTGTTGTCCAAATATTCGACGAAACTTGCTCCTAGGAAGACCCCGACGGGGTCGCCCGTTTCACGTCGGTGGGAACCAAGGTAACCGCTCGACTCCATTGCTTGATATGCTGTCTCAAGGAGAATCCGTTGTTGTGGATCCATTGATGCCGCCTCTCGAGGGCTCATGCGGAAGAAGCTGTGGTCGAAGGCGCCAACATCAGATATGAAATTGCCCCACCACTGCTGCTTAGCGGCCCATTTTGGGTCTTGCAGAGCTCGAAAGCTATGTGCAATATCAACTCGATCTTGCGGGACTGGTTGCACGGTCGAACTGCCGGACGAGATCAAGTCCCACAGTTCTTCGATGTTGTTGGCACCAGGTAGGCGGCATGCCATACCGACGACCGCAACCGCATCAGTCGGATAAGCATACGTGGGCGAAATTTCGGACACTGGCAGAACGGGTGGCATCAGAGCTTTGATGAAGGAAAGAATGTCTAGTTTCGTGATCTGTAGCCCTGCCTGATGGAATGGAGCCAGGGGAATGCAGTCGCCAATCCCAAACGCGGCAAAAAGATGGGACTGAGTTTCCGTCTTCTCCAGATCACTGCAGACCCCGATGAGAAGGCTGTACCATTGGCAGCAGGATGCCAGGATTGTTTCGATCGCTTCATGAGTGAGAGATCCCTCCAGAATCTTCTCCCCATTTTTGTTGGATCTCAAAGGGGCTCCCAAGTGCGAAGCGTCCGGTAGTCGAAGTTCCTCGTGCTGGTCGCAAATTCCGCACAGTTCCCGCGCTAAATCGGCGTTTTCCGGATTATGCACCTTCCCGCGCAGATGCATAGCTTGAGTTTGCATCCCACGAGCCTTCGCTCGGGTCTGGATTTCTGCCAAGGACTTGGCTGTTCCAACAATGCTGACAGTCTTGGGGTCTGTGATGGCTGATATGTGGGCCTGTAAACGGTTTAGCAAGGTTCACGCTAACGAGATTTGGTATAGGCAGCGCACGTCAGGAAAGTCTTCTATCATCTCCTCGCCTTGGCCTGCGTGTTTGAGTCGGACGACGATCGTAGTGGCGCCCTGTATGTTCTCGTCGTCTCCGAGTTCACCATAAGCGCCAACGCCTAATGCGATGCGCATTGCGACCGAGGCATTGGCAGCAACTTCGGCTTCGTTCGCGGAGCAGGCAATGGCAATGGCGGGCATGAGACCACCACAGTAGCCTTGCACTCCTCCTCTATCCCGAAGTCGCGCTATGAAGTCAGTGTGGCGGAGCCTTTTGACCTCGAGGAACTGGAAATATTGTACCACTTGGATTATGGTTAAAAGTGGCAACGACAGTATACCGGACATTACGTTGGCGATCCGTGATGAGTTCCCATGCTTGACCCAATCGGACAACGCCTGCGTGTACCGTAGGCCTTGGGTCAAAGCTGCAATGTCGGCGTTGTGGTCAGCAAAGATGGACCAGGCATTCGGAAGATCTTCGATGGCCTCAAGTAAAGGTCGAAGTTCAGCCTTTCCGCACAGATAGGATCGCAACTCGTCCAGATATTTCTCTTGTGGCGCCTTGCTCTGCGGACTGAATACCGCCATTGAAGGTAGTTCATCGTGATTAGAAGCCATAGCTGGGCAGGAGGTTGTCCAAATCGAGATGTTGAAAGTCCCTTTATGAACAACTGCAAAGGTTTTGGAGAAAATAAAGAAGAGGGTGCTATACGGAGAATAAGCAATATAAGAATAAGTGTAAGTATAAGTATAATTGAGAAAATGCCAAGGTGTGTATCAAGCTTTGATTCTCGAGAGCATATGGCTCCTTGGACCCACAAAGATCTACAACACGAAAGGGGTGGTGATGTAGAAAGACTCATGCATGTGGAGACTTTAGGGGTGGCGCTAAGATCGTAACTATCCCGATCCATCGTACCCTACCACACGAGCGGTTGCGCCAAGTGCATGACAGCGAGCCATGGATACATCCCGGCCCTCGGAAGGTTCGAGACCGATAAGGATCCGCGGAGCCTCGGCCGAAGTGATCCATCAAAGCTCGGGCTTGTGGGGGCTATCGAGACAGCAGGAGAAAGGGTTGGGCTAGAATCATAGTTCGGCATGTCAATGATTTCCAAGGGTTTAACAAGCGAAGTGTCGGAGTCCAACATAGCTGCTATCAGCTGGCACAAGATACGGGCGTCCATTCGGCGTATTTGATGGAGGCTGTAAGGGTGTGTGAGTTGAGAAAAGTGAAGAGAAAGGGTCAGAGATTGCTGTAGCTGAGGTGCAGAAGCTAGCTTCGGCGGTTGCAACTTTGTCCGCTTGACGATTGACATTTTTGACGTCTAACAGCCACCAGTACTGTGAGAGCTAGCTAAAGTTAACGCAACTGCACAAACTTAATGCATTCCTGTTAGACTGGGACTGATGTCGTACATACCTTTACGGACTAGGTAGCTACATCCCACATGGTACGAAGAAGACAATCATATCCCACCTCGTGCATATTAGAGATCTCTTTCAACAGTCTCTTAGTTCGGATGTCGATAACCGCAATCGTACCTGCAGGGCTAGTCCATTTCATCATCATTGTTATAACCAACATCATCACCATCATAGCCAACTCTTAGACTCTCCATGACCTATAACGATGGAGCTAGCTCCACTACAGCTACCTCTGGAGCTATACACGCCATATCAGAGATCCGAACATCAAGCTGAGGGAGTATCAGCACTGAATTAAAATCCCGCAATAGTCTAATAAAAAGTGGAGCTTTTGGACAAAAGAGTGTGGTACTCAGCGAGAGGAGTACATCAGATGAGTACCTTACCTTACCCATAGAGTTGGGGTCAGAGTTCTTAGTTGCCGAGTAACTAAGGTCGGCACTGTCTGGATATTTTTTTTCTTTCGATTTTGGTAGGGACTGTACACCCCTTTTTGAATTACAAATGTTTAGCATGGCGATTGGCGAGCTTTGAACAAATTCGCACTCCACCAAAAGCTCTCTGTATCTCCATGTCGCCATATCTGTAAATCTGTATGTCTCTATCATGCTGTCCTGTGCAACACACACAGGTGCTGGGACAGGGTAAGGGACCGAGGGAGCGGACCGAAGCCTTGGTCAGTCCCTGATAGATGAGGTGCTGAGACGGGAAGCTTACCCACCCCCATCAAGGCTCAAGGAGTCATGTCTATGCATTGTAATGAAAGTAACACATGTACCTAAGCTAAAGTACCTTACCCGCTCTCACAGCCAAGCGAAGCGTGCCTAGACCCTAGCTCCCATGGACAGGGATTCAATATTCTCAATCCCACATTCAGAGCGATCCGGAATTAATTAGTACTGCTAGTAAAAAACACTTCACTTCCCACGCATACCTTCCCCTTCAAGCCTTACCTATCAAATCCTCGAGCTGGAGGTCTTTCCGACTCTCAGCATCATCACCTTATCGCGGACCACTAAGGTACACATCAGCATCAGCGCTAACGCAGGGACTCCATCTGGGATCTTCATGCGCAATCATGCCAGATCTTTATACCAACAACAACTCATGCCTCGCATCTTCGTGCACCTCCATGCAGAATCATGCGAGATTACCCAATGAATCTGTGATCCATAATCTCATTTTCCACCCGGGAAACATGTCTTCTGCTGGGAACCTCGGAACACTATGTGCCGTGAAGCCTGATCGCGTATTGAGGTATTTTCCCCGCGAAGGTGAGGCATGAGAAGGACAGCGCAGACGCTTCATGCTAGATCTTCATGCATGTCCATGCAGACTTTCTATGCGGGACAACCCAATGAAGTCATGTCTTCTATGCGCGTGCCTCTTGGCCTGCCATCTTATCACTGGGAACATGTCCGAAACACGATCGAGAAGCTCCGGTGGGGACCAAAGCGTACATGGATGATGGCCGGGTAATGGAAGCCTCGGAGATTTCGACTTACCAATACCATTGCAACGTAAGATACCAACCACTCGGCAGTCACTGCAACATTCAATCCCAGCACAGGAATTGACCGTAATGTATCGAGAAGTATCGAAATTACAAGCGTCTGGACCAGCTTAGCTGCAAGAACAGCCTCATTGCGTGCTTCTGCCTGATGGTGCTGATGATGTTGATCAGGGTTCAGACAAGGCAAGCAATAGGAGAATTGAGATGGAGGTTAGCATCCGGTCTAGGCCTGCATCGCGCCTGATTTGCCCAGGATTGATTTATATTGCATCTTAGCCCTGCAGGACGCCAGATGTGCATACAGCTACCTGCTCATGTACTCATTCCACAGTCTCAGCCCTGCAGAGTGCGTTAGGTGTATGATACCAATGATGTGGTTGATTGGCGCAAAGTTGATGATGATGATGCCTCAGGATTGAAGAGGTGTGAGGTGTTACTTAGTTGCATAGCGTTGGTGTCATGTGCGTCATTAATGACTCAGCGAGTACTCGTAGAAGCGGAGGATGGGCCCCGAAGTCCAGCAGTAGGTTAGGTAGGCAAGGTAAGGTACTTTAGGTTAGCTAGCTTCAAACTCTATGACGGGACTTTCAATGTCAATGATGTAGATCGTGTAGATCATGTACTTTACATGACACATTTGTATTATTGAGGTCTAAAGGTACTTTATGCATGATATGCATAAGTGGATTGGATTAGTGATTGACTACCTCTTAAGATAGCGGAGGCTTTTAGCCTTTTCAACGAGTGCCCTTTCACGAGTACTTTAATAGAAGTGAGAGTTGTAAGCTAAAGTTAAGGCTTTCTGTCCGAGCGCCCCGAGCGGCCCTGTCAAAAGTAAGGTAATTTTAACGATGTACTTTATGTACTTTATGTACAAGCCATTACTTGATTATTGAAATACCTACCTTACTTTACTTTATTTAATACCCGGGCGAATTAAACGACAAGAGCTCATTTCATCTCATTTCATATATTCTACTCCATCGGGTTCTCCTTTACCTTTACTCATTCCACACAATCCACACACAATCCACACACACACTCGGACTTGTTACATGGCGCCTGCATAGTGCATACATCTTGCATCACATGACACGTGCATAAGCTTGTGCCCTTATCACATGATTTCATTGGCTCCTATGCTACTGTGGCAGCCACGGCGTTTCTAAATCTCTTCCCTGGGTTCTCCACCCCTCCCCAAGGTACAGGTAGTAAAGTAATGAGACAGTCGAAAGAACAAGAATACCAATGCAGCCCACCATATGTTGGTAACCCTTATCATATTGCGTCTTCATCAAAACCCGATCCGGAAGAGTAGCTGCATATACTAGACTTCGAGCAAAGGATGAGCTTGGGCGGTTCTCCTGCATGCGCCAGCTCCTCCAACGCGCCTCGCTAGCCATTCGGCTCCGGATCATTACCAGAATCAGCAATCACGGACGCCATGAACTGGGCTGCATCTGCCCAACTGAACGAGAGGAATGAGCCAATGGGTTGTACTCGGTACGCCAGCTCCTGGAACAGGCACCATGTATGCGTCTGGACTCTGGTCAGTATCTCGGTCCTGGCCAGTGCTAGAATCAGCAGTCAAAGACGTCACGGGGATCGCGGCATCTTTCAGCCTTGGTCCGGCGCGCTCTGGTGTGACAGTAAGGAGTCTTTCAGGGACCTTTTGAATCGCATATTGCGTGAACACTTTGACATCACCATCTTCAACTCTGCTGTTTACCAGTCGAAGCCTTTGTCGTTGAGAACGCCTGTCATTCCAAACTTGACTGGAACCAAGCTCTGATGGACAACATGGAAACATCCTTCAAGTTCTCTCTTGGTCGAGTAGGAGTCTTTCCAGCGGTTGCTGGTCTTTTCGTAAGTACCGTCTGCTTCACACTGTCACCAATGTGCAGCCTCGTCGCTTGGAGACTAACACATACCCGAACAGACGATCGGTGCTGCAGTATATTTCGTTGCAACTACCGTGTATAATCTTTACTTTCACCCTTTGAGAAAGTACCCCGGCCCAAAGCTCCTTGCAGCTTCTCGAATTCCTTATCTGAGATGGATGTACGCGGGGACCCTTGTGCCTGAGCACCAAAAGCTCCATGACCAATACGGTCCGGTTGTTCGAACAGCGCCCGGCGAACTCTCGTTCATCAGTCTGGATGCCTTGAAAACCATCTACGGTCACCGTCAGCCCGGGGAAGGCTTCCGGAAGAATCCAGTTTTCTTTCAACCCGCAACAAATGGCGTCCACTCCATCTTGACCTCAGAAGGAGATGCCCACAGTAGGGTCCGTCGGACTCTTCTGCCCGCGTTCTCCGACAAGGCTTTGTTGGACCAGCAGAACATCTTGCAGCACTTCACGGGACAATTGATCAACAAATTACGTGAGAGAATCCAGACCTCAGGCTCAGAACCAGTCGACATGTTTGAATGGTACATCTGGACTACTTTCGACTTGATCGGGGATCTTTCGTTTGGTGAGCCATTCGGATGCCTTGAACAGGCTCGGTTCACGGAGTGGGTCGAGCTGGTGTTCAATGCCTTCAAGACGTTCGCCTTTGTCAACATCAGGTATGCCTGCGATTCGCCGTGTCCTAAATGCAAAAGACCGTACTAATTGAAGTATAGCAAGCAGCTATCTCCCCTGGACAAGGTCGTCAGGATGATGATCCCAAAGTCCATGAAAGCCCGACAGACCAAAGTCTTCTCCTTGAACTGCGATAAGGTCGACCGACGAATATCATCCAAATCGGACCATCCAGATTTCCTATCCTACATCCTCAAGACCAAAGATGGAGTGCCAATGCCAATCCAGGAGCTGTACGCAAATTCCACACTCATAGTTCTCGCTGGCAGCGAAAGCACGGCATCCGGTTTGGCAGGTATCACATTTCAGCTGCTGAAGCACCCAGAGGCTTTTAAGAAAGCCGTTGCTGAGATCCGCGGCGCATTCACCAGCGAACAGGATATTGAGCCGGATACGGTGAAGCGACTACCATACCTTGCGGCCATTGTTTCGGAAGGTCTGAGGATGTATCCGCCTTTTCCAGAGGGGCTACCTCGCACTACACCACGTCAAGGAGCCCTGATCGATGGGCAATGGGTTCCCGGGGGCGTAAGTCATGACGTCCAATCTCAGAGCTCGCTAATCCTCCGAAACAGACCTACGTGCAATTCAGCACCCACGCGGCTCATCGCAGCGCCGATAATTTCAGAGATCCAAATGTCTTCTACCCTGAACGCTGGCTTGGCGACGAGAAGTTCGCGACTGATAACAAAGAAGCTTCTCAACCCTTCTCTGTCGGTCCACGAAGTTGTATTGGCAGAAAGTAAGTCAAGTGATGGACATCCCTCCTTTCTTGGTTTCTTTTTCTTTTTCCCCTCCCCCACTACACCCTTGCAACGGAGCGCACTAACCTCGACAAACTTTTAGCCTTGCGTACCTCGAAATGCGCCTCATCCTCGCACGCATGATGTGGAGCTTCGACATGCAACTCTCCCCGGAAGCCCAACACTGGGACGAGCAACTGAGCTGGATCCAGTGGGACAAGAAACCTCTGCTGGTGAATTTGCGCCCCGTCGGGAAGTCGGGCTAGCTGCGTTTTGCGGCGACAAGAACCAGTGGGGGAAACCTGTTGACTCTGAATGTTTTAATTCCTGGGCACGGAGAGCAGGAGACAGTTGTTAATGTATGGCTAGCTGCGCGAATTAAAGGATAGCTTGATAGCTTGAGCAGTACCGTAATTGCCTCTGAATATATATGGAATTTTCCGCTTATTATTATCTTTGGTCGGCTGATTGCACCGGGGACCGAACTATGCGCAAACCTACGGTGGAGACTTGCAGAATTCATGACCCGACCGGCAGTACTGAATACTCTTGAAGTATGTAAGCGACCTCAGGATCGCAATAGCAACGCCATCTCTTCTCACGTACAATAGTTCTCGACATCAATTTCGTTGATCCGATTGAGAGGCCTACCTAACTGGAATGCGCAAACCTCTTTCTAGCGCCAAGAAAGGTAAGTAGAAAGTACTCGCACAGGCCATAAAAGAACCCGCGACTGGTAACCTATGCCCCGACTGTGGAATCTATTCTTCATAATTTAATTCCCAACCCCAGAACCCATCTCACCAACCATCCTCAACAACCAAGACCACCCCACGCGCCTTCCTCGATGTTGAATCCCTCGAGCAGAGTAACGGCCGCGCGCTCCATCGCCAAGGTTTACAAGTACATGAAGAAGCAAGCCTGCATTCCCTACAGCCTGAAGACCTCGAACCCCAGCCTTCTCGTCCCCTCGATCTGCCACTTCTCCCCGAACCCTTTGCCCCTCTCCAGCCTCGCCTCGACCTTCCACTGCACGCCCGTCACTTTACTCACCTCGGCGAACACCTTCTCGAGCGAGACGATGTCCTGCCGGAACAGGACGCCGCCACTCGGGATCGGGATGGGCTTCACGTCCGCGACCAGGCTGCCCACCTGCACGCCCATGATCAGGCTGCCCGGCTTCGGCTTCAGCAATCTCGCCACGCGCGCGCAGACGGTGACGCAGGTGTCGAAGTCGAAATGGTGCAAGAAAAGCCCCAAGTAAACCACATCCATCTCGCCGTCCAAGCCCCGGAGCGGGAGGTCCTTGTCGTTGAGGATGTCCGTGGGGAAGAACGTGCTCTTGAGCGTCTTGCGGTCGCGGAAGAGCTCGTAGCCGAGCTCCATGAACTCGCCGTACAAATCGGCGCCGTAGACGTTCTCGCTCCGGGCGCCGTCCGCCACGAGCTTGCGGACGTCCTGCGCGAAGCAGCAGCCCAGGTCGAGCAGGGTGTGGCCGTCGTCGCGCAGGCGGGCGACGAGCGTCGGGTAGTAGGGGGAGAGGTTGATGGTCAGGTTCAGGAAGAGGAACTGCCCGATGCAGGGGTAGGGGTAGACGTCCCAGGCTTTTTCGCGCTGCGGGGCGTTGCGTTAGCGGATGGTGTCCTTGGCGCGTGCAAGCACGGGGGGGTGGAAGATGATGGGGGATTGGTGGGTCTAGGATGGTTTAGGGGGGAAAGCGTTCAGGGAGAACGTACAATTGCGAATACGTGCTCTAGGACTTTCTCTGACGGGATCTTGCTATAAGTCTCGAGCAGGCCGCGGGTTATGGGATCAATGCTTGTCAATTGGGTGTGGTACCTGGTATTCTCAGCAAGAGTGGCAATTTTCGATAAGACGAGGCAAAATTCCAAGGTGAAGGGATTGCGAAAAATTGGAAACCATACCACGGAACAGCCTTGTTGTCCTTCGGCGGTCTACTCTCAGGCTGGAGCGGCGGGACGATGGAATGACCATTCGTGGCAGCCGGAGGCTCTACTCGGCTTTCGGGCGGACTCTGCATCTTGACCTCCTTCTCGTCCGTCGCGCCGTTCAGCAGCCAATTCACGTCGGAGGAAGCGATGAGGTTCTCCGGTTGGTCTTCCAGGCGGTGCAGCGGAGGGGGGACAGTAGCAACAGCAGCAGCAGCAGCAGCAGTAGATGTCATTTCTGGAAACGGAATTTTTTTTGGGCCAAAGGGCTGAGAATTTATATATATTCAAGCTAACGCTACAGTTTCGCGAATTCGATCCCAAGGTAGATCTTCGGAGGATTTATCTTGTCTTGCAGTCGGGGAAAGAGAGAGTTTTGCAGAGAGAGAGGCAAGAGAGTACATCCCGAACGATCGGGTTCTTCTATCGCACCGAGAACGTGAGTGATGATTATAACGACCGCGACCGCGACCACCACCTCGAGCAACCAAACTCAGCAAGACCCATTTCTTCAAACGCCATCACCCATTCATTCGTTCATCGTCAGCACTTTCCTTGCCATTGGTGATTACCACTTTCCCCCAAATGAGCAATGTTTCGAGTGTGTGACCTGTTGTTTAGAAACAAGGTTGGTGGTCATTTTTCCGGTACGGGCACAGGCATCGGTATCGGTATCGGCACGTAATTAGAGACCGAGGCTAAAAATAAGGGTATGATGAACCCGTCCCCCGGGCGTTTGTAAGATTTAATCTCCTCTCTTTCGCTAATCGATCGACTTCACCTCCATCTCAACTTTCGCCTCAGCTCGGACTTTGATCTTCAATAATCTTCATCCATTTCATTTCATTTCATTTCAATTCAATTCAATTCAATTCAATTCAACCTGGGTACCAACGCAGGGGCGCCATCCTTTTCGTGTAAAGTAGTCTCCCACCTCGCTTACTTTATTTCCCCATCCTCCTTTTCCTTCTTCCTTCCGTTCCTCGCTTAAGCCATCTAAGCTTCAAACCCTGTATGTATCCTCAGGGTCACCTTAACCTAGCGTACGAGTGCCGAGTACTTTGGAAAGCCTCCCGTCAAAGCACAAATCGGATCATTTGCATGCTGTTCAATCTTGCTTCCTTCGATAGTGTCGATGTCCTGCATGCATATTGCATACGCTTTGACAACAAGGTTGTAACATCCTTGCATACTGTACATGCGTTGATGTGGAACAATGCGATAGGCTCCCCCCCCCTTTCTCTCTCTCGCTTTCCGTTTATCGCCCTTAGAGGAATATGCGCAGTCTGCATGGATCAGTGATAGTGGACTGCATCCTTTCGGCAGGGAACCAGTCGGACATCTGGTTCCGTCTGTATTCCAACAATTCGGGACAAGGCAGATGACCTGTATGATCCTGCGTCGCTATCGTAGCCGTCATGGACACACATTGCTGGAAAACCCCGGGAAACTCGGGTCGCACCACATGCTATCGCCCACTGCACCAGCCATAGCGTACATCATGGTTATCAGTTTGGGGGTTTGGCTGGTCCACCAACAAAGTTCAAGCCAAGCAGGCAAAGAAGCTTTTCAGCGGTCGCAATGGAACACCCGAAGGCTCTCAGTGCTTCGGTCACGACTATCAACGACGGCTCCGTCCCCTTTGACAAAGAGCTAAGGTCACCTCAGGAAGATGCCAAGTCCAACTCGGATTTTAAAGATGGCGAGTCAGACGCGAGACAGGAGACAAATCCAGAGAAGCACGAAGGTCCAATCCAAGACGTTGATTCCGAAGTAGGAGGTGAGAAGACTTCAAGGGGCCACGATGACGACAACTCGTTCGAAGCAGACAAAGCTGACAGCGAACACAAGGTTGATAGCATCTCGAGTGATGGCATCGAACTCATCACGAAGAAAGCCGACCTTGAAGCCAATGTTTCCGCAAGCTTCGATAGGTCAGGCCTCGATCAAGAGAAGGAAGACCAAGCCGCAGACCCCAACGTTGTCGATTGGGATGGTCCAGAAGATCCGAAGAATCCGATGAACTGGCCGGCGTGGAAAATAAAGACTCATATCTTCCTTGTCAGTGCCATTACCTTCATCAGGTGAGTCCTATCCCCCTTCCTAAACCTTTCTCACAGAATGTGCACTGAAAGTTTGCACGGCCAGTCCTCTAGGATCCTCCATTCTCGCCACAGGAATACCGCAATTCATGGCCGAATTCCATACAACCAATGTGGAACTTGGATCTCTTACGGTTTCAATATACCTGCTGGGATTTGCGGCCGGGCCGTTGCTGATAGCGCCATTGTCTGAAATGTACGGGCGGCTACCGCTGTACCACACATGCAATACTCTCTTTGCGGCGTTCACCGTCGCCTGTGCAAAAGCCCCAAGCCAAAACAGCCTGATCGGTCTTCGATTCCTCCAAGGCTGCGCAGGATCGGCACCACTTGCGATCGGTGGAGATTTCATCTCGGACCTCATCCCTCAGGAGCGGCGTGGAAAGTACATGGGTATATACACTCTGGGCCCGACGCTGGGACCAGTCATTGGACCGGTCGCTGGTGGATTCCTGACAGGCGCCAAGGGTTGGAGATGGCTCATGTGGTTGCTCCTAATGATTGTGAGTCCTGCCATCCAGTCAACTTCTTTCCATATTCCTTCGATCCGCTTCGGTGTCAGCATGACTGACGGTTGTACACGCCAAAAGGAGGGAGCAATCACGATTGTGAATCTCGTCTTCATGCGAGAGACCTACGGCGTCGTGATACTGGCTCGCAAAACACGCGCGCTGCAGGCCAAGACGGGGAATGTAGCTCTGCGTTCCGTATACGACCAAGGCCTCACCACCCGCCAGCTCTGGCGCAACGCCCTCATCCGTCCGCTGAAGATGCTTCTCTTCTCCCCCATCATTTTCCTCCTCTCGCTCTTCATGGCCGTCGTCTACGGCTACCTCTACCTCCTCTTCACCACTTTCCCCGTCGTTTTTGGCGAATACTACCACTTTCCCATCGGCATCACCGGCCTCGTCTACCTCGGCCTGGGTGTCGGCAACATCATCGGCCTCGTCATCTTCGGCATCTTCTCCGACAAGGTCCTCCTGGCCAAAGCCGCCAGCGGGGAGCTGAAGCCGGAATACCGCCTCCTGCCCATGGTCTGGACGGCCTTCACCGTGCCCATCGGCCTCTTCCTCTACGGCTGGTCCGCACGCTACACCCTCCACTGGATCGTCCCGCTCATCGGTACCGGTTTCTTCGGCGTCGGCCTCCTCGTTACCCTTGTCTGCACCCTGACCTACCTCGTCGACGGCTTCACCGAATACGCCGCCAGCGCCACGGCCGCGAACGCCGTCATGCGGTCCCTCATCGGCGCGACCCTCCCCCTGGCCGGGCCGAAGATGTACTCAGCGCTGGGCATCGGATGGGGCAACAGCTTGCTGGCTTTCATCGCGCTGGCCGGGTGTCCGATCCCGTGGGTTTTTTACAAGTACGGCGAGAGGATCCGGAAGTCGAGCAAGGCGACTTATTAGGGGCCAGGTCCGGTCCGGTCCGGTGAGGAAAAAATCCGATCCATCAGGTCGAGGAGTCGAACAGATTTGGTCTGTCAGCAGGTTGGGGAAGAAAAAGTTCGCACTTGGCGGGCTGGGGGGTGCACTTTAAATCTTTACAATCGGGGTCCTGATCCGCTAAGGTAGGTAGCTAGGTAGATATGAAAGCTCGGCAACCGGTTTTCCCAATCCCTTTTTTTCTTTTTCTTGGCCCCAACCAACTCTCGGTCACCGGCCGTTGATCGGTCACCGAAATACCTTTGATCCAACCATAGCAGTCAATCGTGCTATGTAATCACGCTTTCCCTTCCCAACACTCCAACATCAACATACAAAAAAAAGAGAGAGAGAGAGAGAAGAGAGAAGAAGAACACAGATCAAATCTCCCGATCCACCACCCTTCGGAGTGCACACTCCTTCCCTTCCCTCTCCTTTCAATCTCAACCTCCACCTCCGCCACCCTTCCTTCCTTCCTCCCCTCGCCATATTCTCCGATCAACCCAAGACGATCTTCCCCGATTGATCCTGACCCTGATGTTCCCCACTCAACCCATCCCTCTCATTCCCATCGCACCATTCCATTCCATTCTCTTCTTCTTTCTTCCCCCTTCTCTCCACGGAGGAAATCGGGCCTCATCCTATCAAATCGCGTGTCTTCCTTGCCCCTTTCCACATACAAATGCATCCAGCTCGTCTCATCCATCGCTCCCTGTTCGGACTGAAGTCTTCTCTTCGGGTTGGTTCGTTGGTTCGTTGGTTCGTTGATTCGTCAGTGCGTCTGTCCGAGCGAGCGCTTGAGCAGTGGGTTGCGGGCTGGCTTGCTTGCGAAGAGTTTGTCTGCCTTCCTTGCGTTTCTTCTCCGTGGTTAGATTGTTGACTTCTTTCCGCTCTCGCTTCCTAGGTACCTTCTTTCCCTTCTTGCTCCCACTCTTGCTTCCTACCGTTCTCCCTCTCTTCTTCCCTTCTTCTCTTCCTCTTCTATTCTTCTTCTTCTTATCTCCTCCATCTTTCCCCTATCTCCTCCTAGCTCCCTCCTACCTACCACCCTCCTTCCCTTGCTCCCTTGCTCCCTCCCTCCCTCTCTCCCTCTCTCCTATTTCCGTCCTTTCCTTCGTTTCCACCCTCCTTCCCCCCACAAACAAACGAAGAAGCCAAGAATCAAAGGCCCCGCACTCACCACACCTAGGCATTGCGCCTTCACATTCCACACCCCAATCCCATTCCCAATTCCGATCCCAACTCCGATCCCATTCGCACAATATCCACTCATCCACTGCCACCCCGCACCGCCATCCATCTCCCCTCCACACCTTGGAAACCTACCACACCGAGATCCAGAGAAAACCCGAGACGCAGCCCAAAGGCGAAAGGGTGCTGATAGCTCCGTGAGTCCGTGTGTGTGACGTGTGCCTACGACTCACCAACCTCCCCGCACTGGGACTTGAACGCCCAAGTTGGGGAAGTGCGGGGGGAGGGGGTTTCCGACGGCCATGGGTCTTGGGTTTTCCGGTGCCGTTGGTGGTGTGGCGTGGTTTGGTTTGGATGGGGTGAGGTGGCGAGGGGGGAAAGGGTGGGGTTGGTCAGGGGGGGTTCTAGGGCTCTGGAGGAGAGGGGAGGGTAAAGAGGGATTGCGGTGAGTGAGCTGCTGAGATGAGCGGAAGGGGGGGTTTTTTTTGAGAGGGTTGTGGAAGGGTGGGCTGGGGCGAGGTTGATGGGGAGGTTGGTCGAGTCTGGGTTGACAAAGACGGGTTTATTGTGCATTTGGTAACCGTTTTGCATGTATGTAGACTACAGACTGTAAAGAAAGTACTCCGTTCCATCATATTCCTTTCTCTCCCAACTCCTTCCTTCTCACCATTCATTCCATCATGCCACCTTTTCTCTGACTGCAATCAACACTGTGCCTCCTCTCAAGCTCCAATAGGAGAAGACCGTGTCGAAGTATTGCCTTTCCATGTTCTCTAGAACATTGGGTTTCCGGCTCCTGCTTGCTGGAAACCCTCACGCACCTTGCCGGCCAATCCGTTGAATTGATCACCCGCGATCAACTTGATCTCTCCAACCAGAACCATGACGAACATGATGGTAGTAAAGAACGATACGAGGAAGACCTTGAAGTAAAGCTTCATCAATCTGATCCTTGCAGACCTGTCAAACGACTTCCACGCGTCAAGCATGGACACGGCGCCGCTGCCACCCAAGATCTCCGGTTTGACTTTACCAGCGAAGGTGCGGTCGAAGGGGACAATGGATTCATCCTCCTCAGGCAGCATGGAAGCTTGGACACGTTTGAGAGTGACGTCGGCGGGAATGACGACGGTGATGAAGAGGCCGATGCCAACAAGACCGATGAGGAACATTTGCAACAAGGCAATATTCTGCGCGCGGCCAACATTTTCATTGATCTCTTCGTTGAATGCCTCGAGGCTGAGGGCGTATAGAGCGCCGGGCACGTAGATGGTAGCTTGTTCGGCAATAGCGAAGACGGCGGTGGGAAGGAGGATGTTCTTAACAGCAGCCCTGGAGGGAATGCGTCGGTACCAGCTCTTGTTGCTAGACTTGGAGATGACGATGTGGGTCCAGGCCATTTGAAGACGGCAGAGCGCGAGGCTTGCGAAGACGGCAATGAAGGGGCGGGCGACGGGGTGCTGGACGACGTGGGAGCTGAAGAAGCCGACGATGCCACCGTGAAGGAGGTGATAGACGATTGAGACGTGGAGACCGCGGAAACGGGCAAGAGGGCCTTCTTGGGCCCGGAGGTGCTTGACGGTTGTGCGTATCTTGGAGGTGATGGGCTTTTTCTTGACGAGGAAGAGGTCGGCTTCGACGAGCTTGGCCTTCTCGGGCTTTTGGTCTTCGGGGAGGAGAGGGGCGTCGACTTCGTCGGAGACGGTATGCTCGGCCTCGAAAGCTGTAGCGGTGGGAGTCTCGATGATAGTGAGGGTGGCCACGACATCGCCGTAGGTGTAGGAGATCTGTTCAATGACACAAGTGTTAGCCTTGCCGGTTGTTGGCTTGGGTGTTGCCAAACGACTTACCATGGAAAGCAGGGCGAAATAGAGGACAATCGTGGCAAGAACGAGCATGCCAGCCCATGGCGGGAACTTGAAGACATGTTCTTCTTCATTATTGCCTGCGTAGTGCTGCTGGGTGACTTCTACAGCGCGGCTGACAAGTTTGCGACCCACTGAGGCCATGTTTGCGGTCATGATCGCGGTGAGACGTGTCTCTAGGGTGAAGAAGCAGAGGAAGAGGAAACAATGATGAGTAGAAGAAGTGTATAGGTATGGTTGTCGTACTTTGATGGCAGTATGAGAAGGTTGTTAAATGAGTGGGATGGAGGAGGGAGTGTACGTGTCTAGGCAACTATGTTAAGGGAATAAAGGAATAAGGTAAGGATGACCCAACATCTCAGCCCGGGAGGCGGAGTTTAAGCCTTTGACCTCATTGGCTTACTGCCTTGGTAAGGTAGACCCTGGGCTTATGTCATGCACATCCCCTAGTCTATTTTTAGACCAACGGAAACCAAGCCAACATACGAGGAAGCGCGCAAGCCAATGCTCTCTACGTTCAAAAGGATTATGATACTTGTTCAAAGGCTACGAAACTGATGAGCCCCCGGAAATCCTTCATACTACCGATACCTTACTGGTGTATCAGATTCTCCTTCTCTTACTCTAACACGCCAGCTGGCTGTGTATCTTAGGAATCGCTTGCACACCATTTCAAGTTGGCATCAAGTCCGACTCATAATCGAGGTCACCCTCAACCCATGTCAAATCTAAATGCAGTCGAGCGTGACCAGTGCACTTCTAAATTGATCTTGAAAGCCAAAGCTTTCTCCAATCGCATCTACATCTCAGCGAGCAGCAGCACCCGCTCTTAGATTCTATAAAATCCAATGTAAGAATCGATTTCAATCTCAGGCCATTTCTCCATTGTATGTCTCGAAGGTAAACCTAAATGTCTAATATGCAGAAGCAATACATGTACCCTTCGTCCCATCTGCTATCCTTTCGCTCGTCGTATCGTTCTACGAGCTTAAGCGAGGTCAAGGTGCATCCAAAAGAGACAGCAAAAAGAAGACCGGCAGGGATCGACATGTCTAGCTGGATGTATGTGAGGATCAGTTACTAAGGTGGTCCCATGGAAGCGCTAAGATACCAATCGCTTTGAACACAGAAAACGCTTAGGAGAGTAGCAACGTGCAATTGCCTCACAAATTTGTTGCCCAATACTTGAGCTCAGATCATGGCCACAAATCTGCGTTGATTTTAGAGAATGTTCGAAAGTGTGGCGTTACTCAGCCTTGAATCTAAAATATATTGGAGTGTCTTCTGGTGTGGTGCATAAGCGTGGACAGATATCCAAAGTCCGCTGCCTAATATCTCGGTCTTGCTCCCGAACAAAAATGTCAGGACGCTCGATGCCATGGTTATGGCAGAGCACGAGGTATGATATGAACAAAGCACACTTCCAAAATAGCATGTATCAGGCCTCAAGATCTGAATACTCGAAGATCCTTAATACAATAGGCCGACGTCAGCGAGAGGAATGATATTAGAGCTGAAACTTGCTATCAAACACAACAGATCTGTGCAGCTTGTTGTTCAGATCCCACACAAAAGATTTAGAAGGTGCATGATGATGGAATGTGTTGTCTTTTAGACATGAGTAACGTACTCTGCAACGCCTTCGCCGTGACCGTGAACGCAGGCATTTTTAGGTGTGTGGAATCAATTCAGTGTTGACATTTTTTTATCAAAATTCATATAGCCCAGTAGTGAAAATCAATTTGTCCCGTGGAAGAAAGGCGAAATGGCGTCCCTAGCCGAGTCGCTCCCACATTCACTTCGTGGATGTTGGGAAGAAAACGCTAGCCCACGTAATTGATCCTGACCACGCGGTATATATATCTTCTTCAAGTAAAACCTTCGGGTTTTCTCTAAGCCGTCAATTTTCGAGTTGGCGGTGGATTCTTTTGCCATTTTGATCCTTTGATACATCTATGTATTTTTACCTTTTTTTTGAATCCTTCGTGAGGGTGCGTGGTGTTGATTTCTGATACTCGTGAGGAAAGGGCCGCGGTTCGAGCCGCCCTGTTGTCACCCAACCTCCTCAGGAAACCTTTGAGTTGTACCTTTGGAACTTTGTCACAAGAATTCGATCAACTCAGCTTGAATTTTTTGGACTTTTTGCACGGGCTTTGAGAACTACGAATAATGTATTGAATCATACATAGTCTATCTAAAGTACAGTTTGCTTGGCTTTGCTATATCAGCTTTCTCAAGATCGATCTCAGAAGAGCAAGCGGGAGATGTAGAAGGTGCAAAGCCCGCCGGTCCACCGTCCTCCAAATTTGTCAGTAGCGTTCTCCGGCCAAAGCTGATGGGCTGCGCCATTTGCGGGAAGCAGTAGCCAGGGTGAAAGAGCGTCAACGCAACGGCAGCAACAGAACACATGACGCTGTCCAGCGCGATGAACTCGGTCTGATCCTGCATGAGTGGATTGCCCCATCCGCCCATCATCTCTGCAATTCTGTAGACGCATCGGGCGAAGATGGTTAGGAAGGCGATGACTACGGCGCCCGCAAAGAGCTTGAAGCGCAATGTCTGTAGTTGACGGTCGACCGGTGGTTCTTCCGTCTCTGGGACTCCATTGCGCCGGGCGAGGTGGCGGCGGAGGAAGAACAGCCCGGCCAACGCCGCAAAGATTGCGAGCGTGACAACTTGCATGATAATGCCGGCAATCGCGATGTTGCTTCCGAGGTCCAATTGACTGGAATCCCCATTGGCGCCAGCGGACAATCCTCCACCAGCTGCCTGCAGACTTAGCGAAACGCAGTCGCCGCCGATGAAGAGCCAAGTGTAGTATTTAGGCTTGAGATAGCTGTACTGCGGTCCGAATGCCTTGACGACATGCTTCAACGTCAAGTAGACCCCCATGGCTAGCCAAGCGGGACCCATGATCAGACAGCAAATCTGCATCGTGAAGCCATTGTTCGAGAAGGGATTATGGTGAAGCATGAGGCGGCCGACGTAGCCGACCGCTTCGACGAGACAGCCGCAGGAGAGGGCGAAGGCGAAGGTCCATGTCCGGTATCTGATGCCGAGGTAGACTTGGGTGAGGAGCAGGATGATGAAGAGAGCGAGGAAGAAGGCGTTGGCTGGGAGGGATGGGAAGTAGCCATAGATGGAGTCTTGGATGAGACAGATGGGGGTGACGGCGTCACAGGTGTATACATTGGCGGTTGAAGACATGATGGATGAGGAAATGGTAGAGTAAGCAGGGCGCAAAGGCGGAAGGGTGATGAATCGGAAGGAAGGCGGAGCGGGAGTATTCTTGCACGGGTTGTTCAGGATGAGAAGAGAGTGGTTTGCGACGATGCTGGATTGCTATGTGAGAATCTATCCTCTTATATACAATCATGACAATTATGACAGTAATAGTAGAAAGGAGAGAGATGACGCAAATCGATTGCCTTTAGGACTTCTCAACTATTACCTCTTTGGGAGCACTTTCCGCAGGCACGATTAAATTCAACAGCAGTTTAGAATGCAGGCATGAGACTTTATGCATGTTGGATAGTGGATACATCGACATGTTATATACATGTAGATCTTAGGAAGTACGCAACAATTTGCAAACAATTTGCAACAATTCTACCGAGCGGCGAGTACAGTAGATCAATCGGCGCTAAACCCGTAAGGGTCGACTTTCCGTAGCGCAAAATTAATTTTGGTGCTAACAAATCGAGCTCTCTCAACTTCTACTCTTCTTAGCCTAGCTTCTCTATCCTTCCACCACCATACCTTACCATGCGTAGCTATCTGCCAGGTGCTGCTGGATAGCAGTGGCCAATCATGCATTCGTGCATACGAGTACGCTTCTTTGCAAGAACTATTGGGACCCATGCCGCATACAGGAAAGCCCAGTGGGGCTTGTCAGCAGTGCAAGCAGCGCCATGTAAAGGTCAAACGACTCTCGAACCCTTAGCCTTTTGTCCTTCAAGTACCTCGTTGTTGATATTGAGCAGTGCGATGAAGCAAGACCTGCTTGCGGCAAATGCGTGAAAGCCAAACGAGTGTGCTCGGGCTACTCCGAAGGATTGGATCTCGTCCTGCGCCATCAGAACCAAACTGCAAAAGCTGGAGTGGACAGACGAGTGCACAGAAATAAGAGCAGGTCCCTAACGCCTGACAGTCCGTTTGAGCCTCCACCATCTACCGCCCTTGCTGTGGCCCACCCCCTTCATGAGCCGGAAGAGACAAGTGCGCTATGCTTCTTCGTCTCCACCTTCGTGCTTTATGGACGAGATCCCCAAGCTGACCGAGGGTTTCTCGAGTTCCTACCGTGTCTGTTCAACAGTCTACGGCCAGGCTCCCCTCTGTCGCTGTGTCTCGCCGCGGTGTCTAATCTTCTCTTCAGTAAGTGGGAGCGCAAAAGGCATGAAGCTGAACGCTATGCGTTCTCTTCTTACACAAAAGCATTAAAAGCTACTAGAATGGCGTTGCAAGATCCATTCGAGAGCGTGACTGATGAAACTTTGATGGCGGTGTGTCTGCTTGGGCTCTACGAGGTATGTGCAGTAGTCTGCATGCAATTTTAGGGCACATGCGGTCTTTACCGCCACCTCAAATGAACTCTGTGTGAAGCTATACCGCTGACTACATCAGGCTGGAATCAATGCCATGAACTCCCGAATTTCGCCTCCAACCCATTTCAATGGTGCCGCCGCCTTGATCCAACAGAGAAAAACCAATGGTCATATGACGGATCTTTCCAAGAGGTTACTAATAGCAGTCAGAAGCAACATTGTAAGTTTCTTGCAGATTACGAAGATTCCGTGGATTGACCGCCTGCAGGTTTTCCGAGCGATCCATTTCTCATCTCCCATAGACACAGCTTGTAGAGTCTGGGAAGAAGACCTCGATGACATGCCTCAAAATCCTGCGGCTTTATTGGACCTCAAGTCCGTTGATGTAGCAGACCTTCTCGTTGATGCCGCACACACGCCTCCCAAGGTCTTTGACTTAGGCGATGAAGAGGACGAATCATCGTGTTCTACAGATGAGCTACTGGAAAGGGCACAGGCTATAGATGCTAGTCTAGCGTCCTGGTCTGAGATGTTACCCCTACACTGGTACCCTGTCCGAGTCTCCAAGGACACCATACCACAGGAAGTCATTAGCGCTGGATTGTACAAAGACAGCTGTGAAATATATCCGGACATTATGATCTGCAGCACTTGGAACGACTGGCGAGTCGCTCGTCTCAAAGTACTTCATCTCATCGCCAAGCTCCGTCACATTGATAGCATTGATCGTGGTGAAAATGGTGCACACATCATCAACGAAATACAACAGCTGGTGGATGGAATCTGCGCTAGCGTGCCGTTCTCTTTGGGTAGTCGCACTGACTCTACCCCCTTATACCAGGCTGAAGTAGTCTACCCTGGACTCGATGGGCGTCTGAACTCGAAGGAGCATCAAAAAGCTGCCGGAGCATATGGAGGATGGTACTTATTCAGCCCTTTCAAAGAGACAATGGAAATGGGACCGTATATCGGCGAAGACCAGCAGCAATGGCTGCTATCTCAACTTTGGCGTCTTGCAAAAGTGTCGGATGTTGTGCCGACTTAGTCATGCGAAAACATTTGCGTTGTAGCGCAATTATTCGGAGTGATCTCACCGCAAGCTTAGAGTGTCCTCTAAACAGAGGCCTAGATGTTCTATACCTCTAGGCTTATCTGTGCAGTTTAAAGTGCAAGCACAATTCGTACCAGACACGCGAGAATGTCGGTGTATTCGTTCTCAGGCTGCCTGTGTACGTTACAACGCGCCAGTCACACATCGTCATAAAAGGGAGCGGCATGTTTGGAGAAGTGCGAGCTAGTCAAATCTCGTCTCTAGTGCAACAATGTCCGCACAATGGGCACATGGAAGCATGCTATGGCTTTCAAGAAAAGGAATGGAGAAAGCATTTATGAAGACACATAACCTGGCAAAGACATAGATATGCTCGCTGCCTGACAGTCCTTCCAATCTTCACTTGAGCCTTCACCTCCCGAGGCGCCCTAGCTCTTCACTCAATCAAAGCGTTCCACTCGATAATTAGAAGTGCCTGGATAACCCGGAAGATCCGCCATTTTGGGAATCGCCTCGGAAGTCGAAGCAGCACCAATTTTCGAAGCCGGGGCCCCCTGGTTCGCAAATTCTGTTTCGATGCGCTTGCCAACTTCACCTTCAAAAAACTTCTGCATGTCAAAGTCGACCAGATCAATTTCCTTCAGCATTGCTTCGAAAGCGATATAGACGTCATTGATAGCATTGTGAATCTCCAGTTTGCTGGTACTTCTTCCTCGGGCTGCTTCACGAGCAATTTGCATCTTGTTGTAAAAGTTATCGAAAGCGGTCTTCATTGCTCGAAAGACATTATGGACTTTATCAACAGTCTGTGTCGTTTTGAGTTCAAATAATATGCGATGGGTAACCGGGGAACTGGACGAAGCCTTATCCAAATTCGGTGGAGGGCCCCCGTCCGCGCTATCCTCAACGTCTCTGAAAGCAGCAACCGCCTTCTGTACAGAGGCCTGGCCTAAGTTCTGATCCGAGGTTGGTTCGGTATCTCCTTGAACGTAGGCAAACATGTCCTTTTCCCAGCCATGGAGCAGGATCGTCATTTGCTCAACAAGGAGTTGCTTCATGGTATCAACGCGCGTTTCGACCTTTGGAATTTCGGCCTTTGCGCGAACAGGCAAAGCCCTGCTACCTTTTGCAGCAGCTCTCCTTATCGCCTTCACATACGTGGACATTCTCTTAGCGTCCTTGAACATTGTCTCCGGATCTGCATAATTGTCAAGGTCTGGGAATCCAGCGTTTGCACTGTCAGCCCTGGCATTATCGACCTTCCTAGCAGCGGCCTGGATCGCCTCAGGAATCCAGTCGATGCTCGCAAGATCCTTTTCAACATGCGCATATCTCGCATAACCACCCTCACTGGTCTCAGGATTTCCCAATTTGAACACGAAAGCATCACCAAACACCGGCACGTCCATGCCTGCGAAAACGGCATTGTCGTTCCGTGGGGATGTAGCCTTCGGATACTCCCCCCTGTTTACGTACAGGAAGTAAGGCGTAGGGTTGCCTTCTCGTTCCATCCTGACAATCCTCTGCGCCGTCCCGGCGGCGTCGTTGAGCAAGCCCCAGTAGTATGCGACGTTCGGGATGTTCTTGAAGAAAAAGGTCTGGGGGTGGCGGTAGGCGGTGTCAGGGATCACGTACACTACGACCCGCCGCATAGAGCGTGGCTTGCCATCCTTACTTACGGGGATGCGGGTGATGTAGACCTGGGGGAACCCGCCAGACACCCTGGCGTTGGCTACGATGGCGGCCCCCGGTGAAGGCCCCGGCGTAGATTTCACTTCTGGTTGCTTACCTTTACCCGCGGGGTTCTCCGGCTGCTCGGGTGGGGCTTCTTGAGGCTGTTCGCTGTCAAGGCCGGCTTGCACCGGTCGTTCGACTTGCTTGCCTTTGGGGTTGGCCTGGGTGGATGGACGGGGGTGAGATTCCTCCGGTTGCTTTCCCTTGTTGCTTGCTTCTCGCGGAGGTTGCATCGGCTGCTCGACTGGATGAGGACGCCCCGCCTCAGACCCTGCTTGAGTCGACTGCTTGGGCGGGAGCTGCTGGGGCTTCTTGCTCGTTGCTTTGGCGTGTACGGGCTGGTTGGGAGGTCGCTGCACTGGCTCTTTGCCCTTGGAGGTCCCTTGCAGTGACTGCTCCGTTGGGGGCTGCTGGGACTTCTTGCTCTTCCGGTCTCATTTTCAGCGTGTGTATATGTCACGATGGAAAAAAATGTCCGATTACTCACCTGCTTTGATGGAGGCATCCTCACGACGCAGTATGGAAAAAAATAGATTAGTGTTCTGTTGTTTAAGAATTACCCGCGATTCTTGAAGGCTGTGAGCTTGACTGATGACTTTTCAAAGAGAGAAAAGAGAAGAAAAAAAGAAAAAAAACGAGGAAGGAGCGAGATCATAGAGCCCCTGGCCATCGATATAACACACATATACCCGCTCCCTCCGCCACCTGACGAAATCTCCACGAGAATCTTCCCACGAGCGACCTTTTCTGAAACGAAAACGAACATTCGCTAGCATCTCCGTCGGCTGCGACTCGCAATTCTGTCTCCCTCACACATTCCGTCTTCTCGGACATACATGCCCATTGCTTGTTTTTCTTCTTCCATATTCGTCGCTCCTCCCCCCCCCCCTAAACACCCCTTATCGACGACAACACGAGTCACATTCTCGTTTGTCCCGCCTCGGCTTGATTTTTCCCGTCACTGAAGCTCAGCCCAGCCTGCTATCTATTTATCCGTCCATTCGTCTTTTTTGGGGAGATCCTACAGGGCAGATGTAGATCTTTCTCACCCGAGCACCCGAGCACCCGGTGTGCAAGCGGAAAGACATACGTGTGGCGGGTTAGGTATTTCTCTCTTCGCGTGTTGTAGAGTAGGGATGCGAACGCTTGCAAAGCTGCGTTCTTTCTTGACAATCCGTAGAGCGGTGTCAGGTGTTGGAGGTGGTCTCGCTGCTGCTTGGAGAATGTACGAGGGCTCCATGTTCCTGTTTTCTTTGATGGGGTGTCCTGATTGGTGAGTAAAAGGTCCTTTGTTGGGTTTATTTCACGTGGTAGATGAGATGCGTGGGTGAGTCGATTGGATAGTTAAAATGCGGGAGGAAGCGGATGCTGTGTTCTGAACTGTGAGAAGGCAAGGGGTCTGGTCTGTTGGATGGACTTTACGTTCTTGTTCGGGGTCAGAGTTGGTTGTGGCTGCGGCTATGGAACGGTCTTGGGTTGAGTTGTGGAGAGAAGGAAAGGGCGAGGGAGAAATTGAAAGAGGAGGCGCGGACTGGGGATAGTTGGATCCAAGGGTTATGGTAATACATCTAGAGATAAAGCATACGTAGAGAAAAAAAAAGGGAAGCCACAACAGAAGCCAAAAAGCCGACCACCACACCACATCGCATCACATCACAAGCCAATTCAGCAGGATCCACGCCCCAATGTTCGTCCAACCAAACATCAACACCAATATCCCCAACGCGACCCCCGTCTCCACCCGGCCCCCGGCGCCCCTGTACCCAACCGGACTCTGGAAACTCTCCTCATTACTCCCCATCAGCCCATCCGGCAGACTGACGGTCGAACTCTCGAACCCGAGCCGGTCCCCCCCGGCGCCAAGGAAGACCCACAGCAGCGTGGCGGCGACGCTGCACGCGAGCACCGCGGCGACGGCGGCGAGCAACTTGCGGCTGGACCAGCCCTCGACGAGCTCGAGCGCGATGCGCTCGTTGTCCGCTGGCGGGCCGAGGGTCGCGTTCTCGGGGAGGGTGGTGACCCACTCGACCCACTCGCGGCGGCGGCGGCCCACGTTGGGCGTCCGGAACAGCGCCAGCATGCGTGCTTCGGCCGGGTGTTCGTCGTCGTTGTCCGGGTGGCGGCGGAAGTGCATCGGCTTCGCGTGCTTGGCGACGAGTTCGGCGGTGGAGCGGTAGGCCAGGAGGTTCATGCTGCGCACCGTCCGGGCGCTGGCGAGGCGGCGGAGGGAGCCCCGCATGCCGTTATACTCGGAGCGGATCAGCCGGAAGAGTTTCTCGTCGTCGAAGTCCCGGCGCATCGTCGCTTTGACGGGCGGTTTCTTTTCGTCGCTGTTGTCGACCAGGGCGATTTCCGGGGGCGTCGGGATGACGATTTTCTTCACCTTGGAGATGGCGTCGCCGTGGCTGTACAGGACCAACGTCAGGAGGGACTTGGGCGCTTCGTCCGTTGCCGGTATCGTACCGGGCTCGGACGGGTTGTACAGTGACGCCGCTGTTCCTTTGAAGCCGGGAGGATACGGCGTGCTGACGATATCTTGTCTCAAGAACCTGTGTTCGGGCTTGATGTCCAACTGTGGAGGCGCCGGCGGGAAAGAAACACTCCTTTTCGCTGGGGGTTGCGCCACAGCTGGGACATGTGTCGGGCTGACGGGGTGGGACTTCAGCCCGTCTGTTACAAAAGGGTTTACGGTGCGGAAGATGCCCACTCCCACGTGATCATCCTCGTGTTGACTCGTTGCGTCTTCTACCTCCGCTTGAGGCATCCCTATGACCCCTTCCCTCTTGCTCGGTACCCTAACCGGGAAAGCTCCGCCTCTTGATACTGGCTTCCTGCCGAAATCGAAAGGCTGCCCGATCATCCTCATCGCTGTCGCTCTCGACGGCCCTGGATCATCCTGTGCAAGCGGCGCAGTATGTAACATCTCTTTCAACCCCATCTTTGTTCGCGAACCGTGCTCAACCATCACCGGTGTTCCGACAATTGCTTGCTGGGCGTCATCGACCTGCGAATGCTCTTCTTCACGGGGATCACCATCGCTCGATCCATCGTGGAAAAAAGACCCCGGCGGCTGTGCCGCATCCTTGACTTCCTTTTCCTCGCTGGGCGTTAAGGAGCTTTTCGAATACCCGCTCGGCCTGAGGAACTTTGGCATGCCGTGCAGGAAAGGTAGACGAAAACCACCCATCTCTCTGGAAGCATTGGAATCCTCAGATGTAGGATCCGTGCTCGAAATAGGCGGTCGTGTCAGCGGGCTTCGGCCGAAGGAGCGCCGGATGGTTGATTCTCTGCTCGGCAGTGGCGAGATACTCGGATGGCGATCGCTTCCTGTAGGTTCTTCGGCTGGACTTGGCAAGTCGGTGGTTATAGCCTGTCCATAGTTTCTCATCCCATTCCACGTACTTCTTGCGGAGACGCTCTCGTCAACTTCTAGTGTTGAAAAGCGGCGACTTTCGCCGCTGCTTTGGACGCTGCCGTCGCTAGGGTGTGGGTCGTGATGAGGCTGTACTCCCATATTCGACCCTAGCTCTGGCGTGGGCATTCTAAAACCTGTGCTTGAGGCTACCGCAATGGGCTGACTGATGCTGAAATGGGAGGATTGGCGCACATTGTGGCTGGGGCTTTGCGGAGACCGTTCCTTTTCCGAGCGCTCTGAGTAGAGAGACGTGGTTCCGAAGCCATCAATGTGTTGATGATCTCCTTCTTCCGAAGAATGTTCGTCAAAGTGGTCGATGCTACGATTGGGATTATCCTCGTGGATTTCGGTATTGACGCTTCTTGTCGGGCTGGGCGGAGCAGCGACAACCGTAGCAGAACGAGCAGACAAGGAGAAAACGGAAACGGGTCTGTTTTGGTCGTCGGTAATGGGAGCTTTCGGGGAGGCAAGAGGCCGGTATTGTTCGCTGGGGATTCTGTCCTCTTCTGACTCCATTGCCAGTGCAGTTGGAGCAGTCGGTGCTCTGAAGGGCGCACAGAGGTCGGATGTTAGATTGAGGATACATTGGAAGATTTAGGCTGATGATGGCGAACAAAGCAATGCTCGGACACTTGGTAGTTCCTTTTATATAGTCCGGATGCGTCTGCAAGTAACCGAGTCCGGTCATGTCGTTGGCTTGGCAGAATTTTGGGCGCAAGTTTCAAGAGATTTCTTATAATAGTATAAAGGAAAGTGCCGGATGGACAAAAGGAGGTACGCGTTGTCCTGGTGGAGATGAGTTTGACGCTTCGGGTAAGTCGAAGTTGAGGCAAACAAAGGTGAGACAAGCAAACACCTAATCGTGGAATGGAATGTTTATCCGATGTCTCGGCTATACATACCCTTGAATCTTCATATCCGCCAATGTATTGGAGATGAGATTCTTCTGATTGTCTCCTGTATTACAACAGTAGAGAGCCGTTATGGATCGTGAATCAGCCTCAATCGCAAAATTTGCCACCACAGTAAGGGCAAATATCAAATTTATCAAAAAGCACAGACGCGAGCGAATGCTTGACTCGTCCACTGTCTTCTTGCGCAGCACCGGTATTTTCAATATTGCTGTCGCTAATGCTGATGGGACCTAATCGTTCGGATAATCTCATTCGTATTTCGGGATGGGATCGTTCGTCCAAGTACTCACGTTTGCAGTTGAAACAGCGTTTGCTGATTCCTGGCTCAAGCAGCGGTAAGAAGGTAAGGGCGCACCGTGCTGCCGGCTTGTAAGATAGATCAAGATGAGTGAATAAGGTGGAACAGAGCTTACCAAAAGGGTGTTTTTGCGGACACTGTGCCTCGGTGAAGCTATCGAAGGGTATGATCTGTTGACCCCCTGGACAGAAGGGGCAGAGATCGAGGAGAGCCATTTCCGGATTGCCTGAGCATGACTCGGCTTGGCCTCTCGCTTTGGTCATCTGCCTGATTATCTCTATGAGCTCCTGGTCAGAGAGCTGCGGGGATCCTTGGATGGCGAGAGCGCGGTGTTTTGCCAGTAGATCGAGGCTCGCATGGCGCTCGAGTAGACTCAAAACGTTCACTACGTCTTCAAGTCGCAGAGACCGTTCGTCATCGATCAAAAGCAACCTACCACATAATGCAGTATATATAATTTTGAGGTCGAGGTTATTCAATGCCAAGGGTCTCTGCAAATCTCGATCGAGAATAGTATTGAGAATTGATCCTTGCGTCTTTGCTACGTTGCCATTTGTAGGGTTTTGCCAAGGAAATGCGCTCACTGCATTATCGTCATCGTTGCCAGCGTCGAATAGGATGGTAGCCGACCCCTCGAACGGTGCAATATACTCGATCATCTTCGCTGGATGTAGAGTAATGCAGACCGCAAGCAGGTTATCCAATGATGCCAAACCCCATGTCCTCACCATTACATCGTTACCAATATTGTTGGCAACCCCATATCTCTTCTTTTCCGTTGCCATTCGAGCTTTGATACGGGGTGTGACTATAATTGGCGAGCGGGTGTTGGCATCTTCGGGACGAGCTTCATCCATGATTACAGTAAGAGATTCTCGATCCGAACTGTCTTTAGGTTGTGTCAAAGAAGGCGGATCCTCGGAGATAGAGACCATGGCATGGTGACTGATCCCAGAAGTGCGGTATACCACAGGAATGCCGCCATCCCACGTGCCAAATCCAATTCGGTCGATGAAATGACTCGCGTTCATGGCTAGGCGGAACAGAGATGGGCGATCGTTCGACGATTTGGGCACTGGGATATCGTCGCAACGGAGTACTTCGCTGTCCCATTCGAAGGAGTGGCCTGTGAAAGGGCTTGAAATCCTGAGGATGTAGAATCTGTTGCTGTCATCTCCGATAGCAATAAGAGGTATCCCCCATTTCCTTCGTGAAAAAGGCGTCCGGCGGTCAACGTGCTGAGGATTCGTCGGAGCCCATGCCATGCTGCGGATCCTTTTCTGGAGGCGAGATCTTGAGGACAGAGCTTTGTTGAAGACAAGAACCCTCTTCCAGCTACTGGAATCGAGAGGATTAGAATCAGAGGCCCAAAGAGATAAGATCAAATTTGAAGTCAGAACTGCAAGGACAGAGCGTCTGTGTTTTGCTAGACCAGGAGGCGACCACGAGAGAGCGGTGACCGTGGCCCTCGCTTGCTCTTCGCCAATCGACATCTCTCTGAAGCTGGCTGGCTCTTGCAAGGACCATTCTTCAGTAGTGAAATTACTGACGGTGATGCGTACATGTGTCCAGGTTTCCGCACTGCCAGTTTGGGGTATAAGAAGGTACACTTCCTCGCCGGCGGCAACTGCGAGCTCTCCATCGATCGACCAAGCCAGACAGTCCTGCGAAGAAGGCTGCACGGGTATGTGGGCTAGAGGTAGCATACTGATGCTTTCCTGGAGTTTTAGCTCTTTAAGTGGCATGACATCTCTGTTGGTACAACGTTGTTCGATGTCCGCTGAAATCCCAGATGTTGAATCCGCACTAGACTATGATTAAATATTTATTGCGTTAAATTGCTTGAGCTTAAGGCGATATATTAGTAGGTCTCTCGAGTTCTTGGAGGTGAGAATTTTTTTTCCATCTCAAAATCATCAAGCACCGTTCTAACACAGAGCCATAGCACCTTTTGATAATCTTGCAATGACTCACTGTTCTCGTAGTTACTTCCCCAACTAGGTAAGGACTGATAGCCAGTCTCTGGCCTTCTAGGAACCAATTTTGGTTGTTGCCCAGGCGCCAACAAGCACTGGAGCTCTTATCAGAGATCTGATGGGCCAACTGCTCTTTCAATGATAAGCCTTGCAGTTCGAAACATTTCAAAAAAATCGGAAAAAAAATCCATCTAGGTACTTAAAGATCAATCATCGCTACGCTGCAGTGCGCACGTTGAACCAAGTCCTCACTCGTGTCTCAGTCAAAGCTAAAGTACTTTAGCTCCGCCACGTCGCTTAGAGCGCGTATCATGCCAAGCAAACGCGCCAATCTCTGAGCTTCGTCAATGCTTCAAAAGATGACTATGCCTACCCGTGCCGTTGTGTCATACGTGCCGAAAGGGCCGCAAGGGAAGTCAATGTCTCTGGCATGTGGTGAATGCATGAATCATCTGCCCATGCATAGCAGATCTGTCCGAGCAACTGCAACTATACCTGACCCTGCGTCTTGCAGGACTTCTCGCGCCATTAAGAGTGAGAGGATATGGGTTTCAGTCTCTCGACTTGCGCCTAAGAATGACTAGTCCTCAATTCCCGGGCCGTCGGCGATATGAAGGCTTCTCGAAAGCAATATAGAGACCCTGTACCCTGAAGCATGAATTCGAGATCCAGGATAAAAGACGCATTGTTGCCCGAAGCAGAATACCTTGATCCTCTACCCAGAGACATCTACAATATTTGCGCCGCCATGATTACGATACTGGCTACAATCGCATCCCTTGCAGCCATAAACCTGGCCTCGCCAGTCCCAGGCACCAACGTCGACATCATTGGATGTCTTAATTCATGGGACTCCTGGGGTATCGCCTGCCCCAATCTTGGTCATCATCTCTTCTGCGACAATCTACCGGGAATCCGCGCTGGGACGTGAGTTTGCAGCCCCATCGCCGAGAATATTACCAATTCGTTCCCTCCCGTTCAATGCATCAAACGCTAACTCTCTGTCAACTAGGGGAGCCCCCGCAACCCGCATGAAGCGTCGAGAACAACTTGAGCCCCTCGATGGACCTCCTCACTCTCTCCAAGGCCGGAAACCATACGACGGTACTACATATTGTCAAGCTCAGACCAACACCTTCATCGTTGTGGTCGCCTTCAACGGCGCCAACCCTGCTGTATCATCATTCCTCAATACCTGCCTCAATGCCGTCCAAAGCACCATTGCCGGCGGCAATATAGGTCTGATACCAAGCGACGGATGGCGCCAATTAGGCCGTAACGGGCTTAGCATGACCGTGTGGAGTGATGAGAACTTTCAAACCACGTATGGGGTACTTCATTCGGCGTTAGAGGCGGTGATTGGTTGGATGTCAAGCAATGAAAATATGTTTGGGACCGCGAGCTTTACGATCTGGGATGGCCCGAACCGAGTTGGGTGGGGCAGTATCAGTGGCTAGGGGAAGGGCTGTGGCTTGAGCGGTCACGCGCCCCACGATGGTCAAAGGCAAGAACAACTATGTCCTTGCCCAGCTCCGAAAGCTCGAGATTGAGACCTTGCACCAGGAAGGAGAGAGTGCCAAATGTGTCGGTAGTACAAAGCTTCTGGACCAGTCGGCATCGCATGGATTGTGATCAGACTTTGAACCTTGGAATTTCGCGTTAACGTTCAGCCTCTTCTTCGTCTCTTTCCTGAGCCACTTGTCAATTTTTAGACCGCTTTAGTATATATAGAGAGCTACCACGTCGACTGCAAGGTGTTCAGCGCCAAATTCATCCTTGCAACTCGTCGTCAAGTCCAAGCCACCAAGCCCAGATGAATGAAAGACCGCTTGACTAGAATTGCTCTACTTTCAGGGAAAGTCCGCGCTCGTTCTCACTGATCTTTCTACCGTTATTCAGACAATGGATGCAGAAGTGGATCACCAGCGAACCCTTGCCCAAACCGCTCATCGGACCATACGTGTTGCCGTCCGTGCCTGTGGCGAACAACGATACTACTGCAGCAGGGGACCATGTGCCGCAAGCCACGTCGAAAGAGACGTCTCAACGAGACCAATGTTCCAGCTGAAGTTGTCGTCCTACTACGCCTCATCGCTGCGATTGTCACCGTACCTCCAGCATCGTACTCTTCGCCATTTCAACCATTTATCCCACGCCGATGGATGGCGGATCCGAAACGATCGCTATTTCCTTGCCATGAGGGAAAAGACAGCCCAAGGCTCCTCGAAGGCGCTTCGTTGAGCGGGCGCCTCTCGAAGTTCGTAAGGATGAACATCGCAGTCCATCGACCGGGCACCGTGATGGAGAGACTTACTCTTGGAGATCGGATATGTGCCTGATGGCACGGGAGACAATGGGACCTTGACGCGCGGTTTGAGGCGTAGTGTGCTGAGGTTGGGGGGTTAGGTTGGGAAGGGTTTGAGGAGTGCTGTTCTCACTTGATCGCGAGTGCTTTTCATAGGAAACAGTAGCGAATATGTCTTGCATATTTACGTCTGAAAAGGGACTTAAATGACTTGAATCGACCCTTGTATCTCTATTTATGGGTGTTCGCGCAAGTATCTCCAGCGAATCTGTACTGTCGAGAGCTTTCTCGCAAACCTGGTCTTATCTCAAGAGAAAGAATTACAAAATGAGCCACACGAGAGCAAAAATGAAACATCGAATGCTGGCGCTCGGAATCGAACCGAGATCAATCCCGCCACAAGGGAGTATTCTGCCATTGAAATACGCCAGCTACGCTTTACAACACTCACCGTTAGGCTATGCGAGCTTGTTCGAATGATAGTTTGGCTCTTGAAGCTATCTATATCGTGGATTTTAAGTGAGTCAGAAGTGAAGACTTGGCACATGTGGGAATGAGTGAGTCACCAAGAGAAAAATACAGACAACGGCCCGCCATTCGAGTTCCAACGCTGCATTTTACCTAGAGATCAAGTTGAGGAGTTTCCCGTAATTGATTAATTGGGGAAGAAGAGTGGCCCGGCCACTCGATCCCACTCTTCATCCCACCTCAATTTCTCCTCCTCAAGGGCGCCCTCCTTCAGTCCCGTCAATACCTTCTCGTCCCCTCCAAATAATTGCATCAGCACTTCCTGCAAACCTTTGGCATCACTGAAGCTCTTCCCATTCACCCCCTCGCGCACCAGCTCCGGCCACGCCTCAAAATCCCCCCATCCCGCCACGGGCAGCCCGGCTCCAAACATATCTACCACTTTCATCGGTAGATCTACACCGCTGCTACTCTTGTGCAAACTCACGCCCAGGTCAGCTGAGCCGAGTAGCTTAGCATAGTCGGAAGTGCTGAGAAAAGCGGTTTCGATGGCCACCATTTCGAGTTTTTCTTCTGCTTTCAAGTCCTTGATGCGGGATATGAAGGCATCCTTTTGCGGACCTTTGCCAGTTACTACGACCAATACCTCCGGGAGATGGGGGTGTGAAGTTATTGCCAGGTCGGAGTAATTGATGAGTGCTTCGAGGAGGACGGAGAAGTCTTCGTCGGGCGTCCAGGATGTTGAGCTGACTAGGAGGCGTGATTTGCCCATCTTGATTTCAGAGACTAGGCGTTGGTAGTCTCGGAGCCTCTGGTGATCATCTGGACTGAGCAGGTTCGGCAAGGTGTCAAGGAACTTCGAGCGCTGCGTCATGGTAAGGATTTGCAGGTGGGATGCTGGGCGGTCGTGGAGAGGACGGATCTCCGTTGTGATGCCATAGTCTCGTTCTAGGACTCGTGCCATTGCATTGGTCACGCAGAAATGGGCTTGTGCTGAGCGAGCGAGGATACGTTCATACAGGCGTGAGATCTGGACAAGTGGATGCGCTTTTCCAAGTCTAAGGGCAAGGATGGAGTACCCAAAGTTGTGCCAATCAATTACGAGCCGGGTATGGCGAAGGAAGCAGAGGACATATGCGACTGCAAGAGAGGGGATCGCTGGAGGATTTTGAACAAGCATCCATCTGGAGGGTTTTGTTCTGTAGCCAAGAGCAAGCCATAAAGTCCAAATTTGGAAGAGTACTTTCAAAGGCCCATATAGCAAGAAGAGTCGCTTGTCTTTCGTCTGGAGATAAGTAGGAGTAGGATCAAGGGTGTGAATTCTGATTGCGTTGGGATTTGCAAGTATGTCTGGATGTATATCAGACTCCCGATAGCCAATGAGGTCCACTTGTGCTCCATGTTTGGCAATGCTCAATGCATGATACTGCATTCGAGGGCTCCTGCCAATGTCGCCCAAAACTAAGATCTGGACTCTGTTGGCACTACGATCCTTGCCTATGATGCCGCCGTACTGGGTTGGCAGATTGAGTAGAACTAGGGAGGAGATGGCGAAAATTATCACTAGCCATAATAGCCAGCTTTCCAAGTCGAACATGAGGGGCGAGGTCTGGGGAGCAGAAACAGAGATTAGGAGTCCTCTGCATTTTGAAGAAGGATCCTCCTGTACATCGCATGGTCCTGTTCCAAGATACTATTAGACTTTTAGTTGATTGCCTGATTCGTAGGTCTTGGCGGGGACTGTCAGGGTCTTTGTTTAGCCACTCATGCCGGGCCGACATTTCTCCTAATTTTCCGAGATCTTGCCCCTGAGCTTTGGGTGGAACCTTCCCCTAAACGGTCGATCTTTATGATCCTGCAAACATCTTTGTCACTCCCTAACACATCGTCCTTCGGGCTCTAGCAGAATTCAGTTGTCCTCGATAGTGCCTTCTTATTCTCTTAGTTTCTACCAATAAATTTCTAATGATACTCAGAGAGCAATAAGAACCATTGCAAAGGAAGGCGCTTTGCAATGGCAACTACCTACGCCCTCCCCGCTATCAATGGTCATGCTGGGCATGGACATAGCCATTCGCATGGCAGGAGATCTGCCACGGAGAGACTCCCTCTACACCCCACATCCACCAACGGGGGACTCCATCTGAATAGCGGCCCTATCTCCCCCCAGTTACTCAAACCTCAGACCCAACACCAACCACACAAATCAGCAGACGTACCCTACAATTCGAATCAGCAATCCTTCAATTCCAATAAACAGCGGCCAGACAGCTTGCAGCTTCCTACCCCCACATCTTTCTCCACTCCTACAGCCACCAGATCTAAGAGCATGGAGAGACGGAAGAGTGTGGGGCTTCCAACCCACTTGCGACTAGAAAAGAATGGATACGGATTCCCTCCTCCCCTTAGCCAGCAATTTCCGAAGATAGTCGAACAAAGTGGAACAAGGTATACATTCCCTGTCATACATGTCCTCTCCTGGGACTCGACTGACCATAGTAGCTCGAACTTGATGACTATTAGTGAGATTCTCAGTTCGATACTTGTGCCTTTACCATATGTCCTTGCCTCTCTAGCCTTCAAATCATTTATCGCCCCGCGAGATACTTCGGATAGTCTACCTTTATCCATCCTCCCGGCCCCAAAGGCCTCAACTTTGTTGGAGCTAAGTACTCTGACATCCTTGACGCTCGTGCTTGTTGGTTTGAGAGGCAAGATGGGAACCAAGTCAGCGACGGAGCTAGATAAGAGGAAGAAATCCCTGCCTGGCATGCAAGAGATGCAAAAGATTCGGTGGTTTCACATGTCTCGCAGGATTGCCGCGAGGTTCCTGACCGTATGGTTGCCATTCTACGCCACATCAAAGCTTGGAGGTGCCCGTGTCGCTTTAGTCATGCTATTAGCGCTGGCATCGAATATAATGACGATTGACGAAGAAATTACAGATCTCACTAAGGCGAAAGGCTGGAATAGGCTGCTGACGCAAAGACGGTGGACTTTGATGTCAATATTGCTACAGGTACTCTCAGATGTCACAGGCTTAAGCAATACTTCCGCAGCTGTTGAAATTATGCTGGGCTATCTCACTCTGGGCATAACTGTCTTCGTACTGCCGCCTTGCTTTCTGTCCTCTAAACCAAAAGTCCATATCGTCACCTCTACCGGTCCTGCATCGGAATCAAAAACCTCCGCAGTCCTTGCGACACCATGGGAAACACCCCCACAACTGGAAGACAAACCTTCTAAAGTACCTACAATATCGCCGATGATATGTTCCCTGGAAGACATTAATCTCACTCTCTACAGTGGTGCCGCACTGGGACTTTTAAATACCATCATCTTCATCTTCTCCGGACCCGGTGCTGGCACTCCGTCCGGGCATCAGCTTGCCTGGAGCCTGCTTTCCCCCCTCGCAATGGCACTTGCTTTGATAACCGCAGATCCAAGGAGTCTACGCGGTGATAACAAATTTGGTCTTGTTTTTGGGTCACTCTTATCCTCCGTCGTTATGACCATGCTGAGCAGTGAAACATGGAGCTCGTTAGCATATCAGAGCGCTTTCGTTATCATTTCATATGCGGCTTCGAAACTTGATACCCGTGCGGCGTTATCTGTTTCATCACATTCTGGCCACCATCAACATCATCATCATCATCAGCCGACGAGGCTGGATATCCCGGAGCATGCGCAGTTGTCAAGATTCTCCGAATTTGTGATTCAGCATATACCCCATTGGCCGCTACTTCACAGCATTCTTGCCGAGAAGGATTCCCGGCGAATATTTTACTTCATGTGGTAAGTCAGGTCCAAAATCTTCCTTAAGTACCTATCGTTGCTGATTACTAATTTAGTCTGAACTTTGTTTTCATGATCGTTCAAACATTCTACGGAATTATGACTGGATCTTTGGGTCTACTGAGCGATAGTATCCACATGTTCTTCGATTGCCTCGCTCTTGTTGTGGGTCTATGCGCTGCTGTCATGAGCAAATGGCCCCCAAGCGCCAGGTTCCCCTATGGGTATGGCAAGATGGATACCCTTGCTGGCTTCGCCAATGGCATTTTCTTGATGTAGGCCATCTTTCAGACAGTAAGACTTCAACGCTAACAATGCATTAGGCTCATTAGCGTCGAGATTGTCTACGAGGCACTAGAGAGACTGGCAGGAGGCAACCAAATCCATAATCTCGGAGAGCTACTCACTGTCAGCACTCTGGGCCTTTTGGTGAATATCGTTGGCATGACCGCCTTTGGCCACGCGCACCATGGACACGGGCACTCGCACGGCGGGCATGACCACTCAGATCATTCCCATGCAGCTCACCAGCATGAAGACGGCCATCCACACGAGGATCACTCTCATCATGATCATTCACATCACGATCATACTCCCCACGAACATGCTCATCATGACCATACCCATAACGACCACTGTCATCACGATCATTCCCCTCTAAAACAAGAACATCCCCCTCACGGCGGTCATAGCCATCATCTACAAGACCGTCTTCCTACGGAACCAACTCCAAGTCCCTCACTCTACTCCTCCATACCACCGACTCCTTCCAAACCCCTGAATCCCGTCTCCCACGCTCACGGCCACGGTTCCCATGGTCATGGACACCATCATCATGGCAACGAAAACATGCACGGAATATTTTTGCATGTAATGGCTGACACTCTCGGATCCGTCGCTGTAGTTATCTCTACCATCCTCATCCACTTCTACGGCTGGTCAGGCTTTGATCCTCTGGCCTCTTGCCTCATTGCTATCCTCATTTTCGCCTCCGCCATACCTCTTGTTACGTCGTCTGCCCGTACCCTTCTATTGACTATTCCAGAAGATACCGAGTATGATCTACGGGAGGCGTTGGCAGGTCTGAGTAGCCTGAGAGGCGTTGTCGGCTACGCTGTACCCAAATTCTGGCTAGAAGAGGGGGAAGATCGGAAGGTTCTAGGAGTAATTCATGTCATTGCTGGCAAGGGCGCAGACTTCGAAGACGTAAAGGCAAGGGCTATTGCCTTTTTAAAGAGCAGGCACATGGACGTGGTGGTCCAGGTGGAGCGAGAGGGAAGTGGTAGATGTTGGTGTCAAGCTGCAAAGTGAGCAAGATTGGCTTGCGACACAATTATGATTAGTCCACCATTCAGTGTTTAACGATATCCGGATAGAGCATGATGGGCCTATGTACTCACACAATATTGCTAACCGTTGATAGAGATGTACTATAGCTCATTCTTCAAGGACCTGTGACATTCTCCTCTACGTACAGATGGCAGAATATGCTCTCCTTGTATCCATGCGGCGATGGCAATACCATGTCAACTCACTTTGCACCAAGCGTTTCTATTCTCGTGATCATGAGGTGGCCATGGCTATCCTCTCATAGGTACCAATGGAGATTTACCGTCATGCAAGCACGTGACTATGCACTATGAGTCCAGAAAACTGGCAAGATGGGGGGACTTCTACATGAAATCATCTGCCCCTGAATCGCGCAACGCACTTAGGTCGTCCCTCGCTCATCAACTCCTCCAATCTCCTCCGTAAGTTCGCATTAACAGCACGAGCCCGATTCGTCTACAAAGCGCAAACCCGTTTTGAGCATCAATTGCAAGAGTTGGAAAGGGCTTCGCGGAAAAAAAAAAAAAAAAAAAAAAAACCCCCCATTTTCTCTACTTACAGTAGGAGCAGCTTTTCCGAGGCAATGAGACTGGGGCTGAAATCTACTGATAATGCCGGAAATTCCTCAAACTTCTCTAATCACTTCTCTGCTCACTTCCTTGCGCTCTAACCCTGCCTGCGTCACTATCACCTTCTCCACAAGCCGCTCAATGTCCCTGACGGCCCTTTTCTTCTCCGACTTGTCCCTCGCCCCCGCTAGTTGCGACTCGGTGGCGGCGATGCATCGGTCGAGATACTGGCCGACCAGATGTCTGTCGAGAGGTGGGTCAGATGGTGCGATCCGGTCGACGCGATCGCAGGATGAACGAGCGGCGGAAGCGTCGTGTCCGGTTCTATTCTCCCTTTTTTTCTCCGATGGCTCGGCGCACAACGGGTCCTTGCTGCCCGTGGTGGGGGAAGGGGCTGGTCTTGCGACGTCCCATGGGCTTATAGGCGCGTCATCGGCTGGCGGGCTCGAGGATGGGGATGGGGATTTCCAGCTCCGGGCGAAGTTCCAGTGCCGCAGCTTCATTCTGAGATCGGCCTCTTCTACTTCGGCGCGGAACCTTTCTTCGCTCTGGCGGGACTCTTCTTCTGGGGAGGAGGCATACACGCGCTCGGTGGTCGGTGCTCGCGCGGACTGGTTTGCCTTGCTTCTCTTTGCGTCCGCTGAAACGTTGGTGGCTTGCCATGCTCCTCCGACCACCCAAGGCGCTTGAGAGTAGTGACCCCAGTCTTCTGCTTGCATCGCTGCGATGGTGCCGAGGGGTTGCTGTTTGGGTGTTGCTGAGATTGGAACTTGACGAGATGGAAGGATTGAAGATTTGTTGGATTTGTTTGGCTGGATGTTGTTGTTGAGAACGTTGTGGATTGGTGATTTTCGTTGTGTCAGATTCGGATGTGTTGGAGTATAAGAGCGTCGCGTGACTTTGTGGGGGAAATGGTCAACAATGTTCTGACAAGCATGACTTTTGTGCTTCTTTGTTTCCGATACAAAGTGATTTCAATATTTTCCCTTGTTCGGACCACAAACGGTTGGTGTGCTGTATTGTTGTCGTAATGCCGCGCAAGCATGGCCAATGAGATGGGATTGCTTTCAAGTCTAAAAGACAAAAGGCGAACCCAAACTAGGCCCGCCGGCCTGGCTTCAGCGTGAACGACTACCTTGGTGCCACCTCTAAGTTCCCCAGCGTCCTGACTCGTGATGGTCTGGCGGTTTGGATCGCTAGCATTGTGCCTGCAGCATTTGAGACCACAGCGCAGAAGTAAGTGCAATGAAATGTGTTTCTTTTTGCTTCATAGTGGCGCGAGCTGGGTACGGATTATTACACTTGGTGTGATATAAAAAAGTATATGGCTTTGGGAGTTAGTAGGGGAGGAGGGAGCGCATTGTGGCTTATTTGCTAGCGTTTTCTTACATGAGGATTGTCCCAGTTTCAGTAGAGTCGATTTGTTCTTTGAAGAGTTCGGTGATCGGCGTCGCTCTGTGGTGAGGAAATGGCGAGCCAAACCCCTTATTCAGCGCATTCATGACCCAGCAGTAGTCTCCGTACTACCACTTGTTTCCGAAGCTCCCAGGATCCGCAACGCAACCTTGACCACGGCGTTTGTAGGAACATGAAACATCACCGCCGTGAACTTCCCCACAAACCCTTTCCTAGTTGCACGCAGCATGGCGTTTATAAATTCTTCAATGAAGTCCCAAGACACCTCGACAGAGTCGCACACGAAATCCAGGTGCAAGTCGTGTACGACGAGGGACACCGTTTTCAAAGGATTCATTGTAGTGGCGAAGTCGTGGACGCGTTCAAGAACGCGTGCGTAGAAATCTTCGAGCAAGGTAGATGCGATGGAAATGGGGAGGCCTGAGTCGAAGCTTAAGAATTTTATTATCCAGCCATTGTTCAGGAAGTGGATGTCATCGCCGCGTCTGTGCAAAGAGTTGAAAGTGATCGCACCGTGAGCTCGGTCCTGTTGCAGACTGAGGAGATGTGAGGGTGCTACTCTCTTCTCAGTAGTCAGGTCGGTTCTAGTTAGGTCTGCCCTGAATGTGTGGCCGTAGCTGGAAGCGACAAGTATAGCGCAGCTAGGTGTGATTAAGTGAGGAAGGAGTAGGCAAAGATGAAGTAGCGTGAGTGTTCGCATAGTAAAGATGATTGGCTTAGTGGTGTTCTCCCTTGGGAGCAAGCAAGCAAAGAGACAGAAGGTACAATTTGAAAGCACGGTATTCAGACATGCTCAGTAGGCATACAACGGCCTCGCATGCCTTTCAATATGTACCACCAAAGTTCGTGAACAGCGCTTTGGGTATCTTCAGCCCTAACGTCATCATATCACACATCAGGCGCGCATGATCTGGACTGCGATAAGCGCTTCTGACCCATTGTCATGGTACCGGAACAGCGTCCCCGAATGTACCTACATTGCATGAGTGCCGATTCGATGGTCGACAGATTCACATGTGCCACCCGCCGCTCGCTTGTCAAATAATTCTCATTACATTTCGGGCAATCTTTCATCTGCCAGATGTTCGCCGGTGGCATTTAATTGTATTGATTTCGATCCATAACGGCGCTGGTACAATGGTGTAGCGATTTCTTATTTTCCATAGATAGCGTGATTACTTCCTTGCACCTCCTACCCATATGCGAAGATAGGACGAGGGTCTGGAGAGGACGAACATTGAGGTCAATCGTGCACGTACAACGTGGAAGATGCAAGAAGATAGGTACGAAGATCTCGCCAGGTGGGGGTTCCAGTACTGTCGACAACTTGAACGCACGTTAAACCAACGCAATCGCATAGTCGCTCCGTCCACGTGAGACCCAATTACAGTTTGATCGTGGACATCACGACCTCGAAATCTGAGGATACAGCCTATTCTGTGCAGATCCTCCGGTTTGAGGGCTTTGTTTCGCGCATAGGCGCATATCGGCTTAGAGGTTCCGAAGGCGACCGAGGGTTGCCGATACCTGGGCCACTTCGTTGCTTGAACTTGCCATTAATCGTGCCACACACTTAGCTCCGGGATCGCTAAGCTATGAAAATGTCCAAGCTGGAAGCTTTTCGAAGAATTGTAACAGGACGCACGGACCGAGTAATCTGCACAGAGGCCCCGTTGGCGGCTCCTTTTCATCGAAGAAAAAACGTGAAAGGGGAGCTCGTTGTCCGAGCTTAGAATACGGGGCAGCAGAAGCAACACCCTGACTTTCGAAACGACAAGGCCTTTTATTCTCCTGGTCTGCGACTTGAACTCTCAGGCCGTCTAAGTCTTAATCACCACGAAGGTAATATTCGTCTTTAAGGATCGAAGATAGCCTAGGTATGACGCTGTTCCTGGAACCAACGTGCTAGTTTTGACAGCATCAGCTTGGAGTACGTGCTTGCGTAGAACAGAAATTTTGTGAGGCATGTGTACCGACTTGTGGAGCAGGCGCTACATAATTGGTTCTTGGATAGGGATCAGGATCAATGCTTCTGATCAAGAGCGACCGCAACAACAGAGGGAGCTTGCCGGAGTAGCGGCTGATTGAGTAGGTCCCTAGTTGCAGGCGGGCCGCCATTGCACGCGCGGTGGGGTAAGGTTTCTGCTAATCGGTCCGTGGTGTTCGACGAAGACAATTGGGCGATGTGCCGCGAGCTTCAAAAAGTTATGGTGGTGCTTTTACTCGGCGCCCATTCCACCGGTGAACAACACTAACAGACCCTATCCCTTACAATAACTGATGGAAATATTGATGACGGCTGGTTGTTTTCTATGGAGGAATAATGTAGTTATGGTGCATGCCAAGCATAACAGGGCTGAGGTGCTGAATTCCAACAATAACTTAGCTCATACTCCTTGTGCGAGAAACTTGTGTACACCAGTGTGTATCTATGTTGCCGTTCCGCCGCAGAGTTATTGTAGACAGAGCTCGTTCATCAACAAAAAGTGCAGAAGCATGCAGTGGCTTGATTATCAGCACCACCAGAGAAGCTCAAATAATTGACGTGCTTGGACGCGAGACCTCCTGCTCCCAAGACCTCGAATTTCTGCACCAATCAGGGTAAAGCACAAGTATTGAGGCTGGTAAATCACCACAAATGTCAGAAGAGAGTACGGATGTCTTGGAGTGGCGCGCATTATTATGTCTTTCCCGCGGGGACCTATGATGTATCAATGGGTTCAGCAATTTTCCGGAACAAGCCCAGCGTCTCAGTACCATTCGGCGTAAGAGTAACCTTACTGAAGCGGCGGAAGCGGATGTTATTCATAAATAAAGAGAGGAACTTGAACGAGATTCCTCACGGGATATAGCAAGAATGTTGATCTCAACAATCTACTGCAGCGCTCGTAGGAGAAATGGGCTTGAACTAAGGTACCGTCTGTGTCTTCTTCTATTACTTCTAACTTTTTGGGAAAGTAACTGTCTTCTGGTGGAACTCCATGTACACCATAAGGCACGTGATATGACTCTAGGCGACGAGTTTCTGGAAGAGGTGCGCAAGCATTGAAATTTGATGAAAGGTAAGGGACGTCGGGGCCGAAGTCTTGCCACATGCCACCTCAGGCCTAAATACTGATACAGCAGCAACGGTTCTTTAGACTAATTACATACCTAGAGCATGTAGTCTGGCCATGCACGACATCCATTGAATGAACACGAGTCGGTAATTTGAGGCATAACACAGCAGCCAGCGCACTGTTTTCGATTATGACTAGGCGGTCCTTGAGTCCAAACAACAGTATCAGGAGCTAGCGCCCACCTCCCTTCCACTGCCTCAACAGGTGTCAGTCAAGCCACGTAATAGAAGCTCATCGTCCCGAATACGAGATCGTGAATTTGGCTAGACCACGAACAGAGACGAGCTTGAAGGGTAGTGTATTGCTATTCCCCTTCAGCGGCATGCCCAGCAAGTCTGATGCAACCACTCTATCTCCGTAACTTCCATTAAAGAGTAAGAAGACACTGCGTTGATTTTATGATTCCCTAGCTAGTCTTGAATTTATGTGACTTCCTACAGATTCGCTACGGCTAATGCGATCGGATTTTCCTTGCGCAATATAAATCTGTTGAGAAAGACGTGGGCGCTGGGATATGGCATGCATTGAAAGTGAGAGAGGGTCAAAAGGCGGAAGAAGGCTGGTGGCTGACATGCCACCCTAGTCCCAGTAAGGAAAAAGGCTGTTACTCATGCAGGAATCTTATGTCTAGCCTGGGGAACAAACGGCGTACCTAGCTGAGTAGCGACAGACCGAGGATCGGTGCTTGTGTTTGACCCTCACCGCCCATTGGCAAAATGGAGGCCAATCCTCCAGAGATTCCTCATCAAATACGCTGCAACATTATCCTATCAAAACGGATCATCGGGCTCGAGTTGGTTTCAGAGGGCGTGACATTAAGAAGTTTGAGCCTCCGTTGGGACCGCCGATCACTGTTCGCACCGGTTTGCCTTTTCATTGGTGCCGTACCGTGACAGCTTTCGGCGCCCCTATGATCATATATGCAGGTCATCTTAAGGCACCAATCAACAATCATTACCATTACAAACCGCGACCTGCAGCACTTAATCTAACCCGCCTCGCCTTCTTCTCCTATCATTCCCGGTCGAAGAAGCTATCCCGCATTATTGGGAGTGTTGGAGATGGTAAAGGCCCAAAGCATGGTGAGTGCACGTACTTAATATAGAATGCTGAGTAACATTGATTGATTGGTTTGTGGCCTGGTTGGTTCGTTCCCAGCATCTGATGTGTCGCGATAGGAATACAATATTCTGTCGGATTCAATCATAGTCTTACAGCTACAACGCTGCCATTATTCGTCTCACAGCGCTGCACTGAACTAGAATTCGACTGCCACCTTGATACTTTTCCTTTTTAACAAGCCTAGAGGGCTGCAGATGGCGGTCCTCTCTTTGCTCATGGCAGGTCTTGCTCTGCCGGAGATGAAATCTGCACCTCTTTGACCGCAATTCGCCGCCCCCTCTCATGGCCAATGGATCTCGGCTGACAGATCATTTGCCGCCTCGCCTTCTTCTCCTATCATCGCCCGCGCCAAGAATTCACTATCCTTTACCGTCTAATGGCGACAAATGCTGTCTCCAACCACCATCCCTCTCATAGCGTCAAATTTTCTATACTTTCAGCTGCACTAAAACTAGATTCCGACTGCTACCTTACTATTTTCACTTTTGGGCATCATGCGAACATGAGAAATACACAGCCACGATAGACTTCCCGTTCAAAGGGCAGAGACAGAGAGCGAGATCTCGACGTGGAGCCTGACAACCTACCTGCTTGGCACCTCCCTGCTCGGCTTTGCTTTGAGCACATCTGCGCCGACTCGGCTTTCGCTTTCTCTTGCTGCACCGGATCCTTGCATTCGCTCAAATTCAAAGGTCATGGGTTATTTTCCCTTGGCGTCCAGCCAATGAATATAAAACGTATTCATAGGATGGCTTGCGAGACCGTAGCGCCAGCGAAAATATCTGCGTATTGCAGCCCGCCAAAAGCCAAGAGTCTCCACTAGTCACCGTGGTCTGCAGGGACGAACATCACAAGGGCGTCTGACGCGAATGTAACCACTTTTGCTGGGATGGACATGGAAAGCCGATTAAGCACATCCGGCAAATCCTGACTTTCAATTCGACGATTGAAAGACGCCCTCTTGACCTAGTATCTCCGACATCACCTCCGACTCTGATCGCATCCGGCGGTCTGTATACTCAAGGATCCTAGAGTTTTACATCCCGGTTTGCTGATACTCCGTCTTCACCCCATCTTAGCGCCGCTTCCAGAGTCCATTCCCTCGATCTGCTTTCCCAAGACCCTGCCAATATACCCCATATATCAAGACCATTTCTTTAAATAATTCACCGCAAAACGAGCATATCAGTAGCTATTCCTCTTAGAAACATTGCACAATACCTTTCCAGCAGCGAAGAACGTACTGGTCTCGTTGAGAATAAGACATTTGTATGTTGCTATAAAGTGGACAGAATTTCAAGTTTTCAATTTCTGACACACTCTCAGCTCTCTACTAAAAGGGTTGTCGTCTATGATTAGTACGTTGCAGATCTATCATTAGCAACAATGCCAACCAAAAAACAAGTCAACAAGGTTTGTGCTTTCTCACAAAGTAGGTCGACTGTCAAATGACTAGACAAATCGGAAGGACAACTCGTCAGTCTTTGTCGAGAATGAGGGCGGAAAACAGCTCTGCACCCTTTCCAACCTTCAGCGAAAGTACCCTATGGAACACCCACGAACAACGGGCTCATCCCTCAAGACTATCGCCGGGTCTTGTTCATCAAGGCTGGGAAGCAACGGCGGCCATGCTTCTCAAGCCGCGTCGCTCGATCAGCTTAAGAACCAGCACCTACAAGTTTCAAACAGCCCACAAACGTTGGGGCACGCGATGGGTAGATATTTGGACCAGGCTGCGCAAGAAGAACCTTGGAACCCTTTTGTGAAAAGGGAGCAGAAGAGCAGATTCGAGGAAGCGGAGGACAACAAGGGGCAAGGACACTAGAGACCAGAAGAAGATCGACCTCGGAGGGTCGTGGAGGTAGCACGTGAGAAAGAACCTTTGGGTATTAATATATGTCTCCAGTCTCTGATTCTCTTGTCATTTTCAGATTTGCATAACAGCAGAACGTTCATAATATGAAAGCGCATTATGAACCCTCGAACGTGACTCGGAGATTTCGCATGATCGTAGGCAACAAATTCCCAGCGCCAGAAGTTGTTGGTGAATGGGTGATAAAAGAATTCCACTTCAACTCCTCGCGGTTATATCCACGATCAATGTACTTACCAAGGTACTTCTATTAATCGCTATCTCCAGCTAGGCGATGCAAGAAGACTCTTGTGGGGATGACACCCCCCCACGATCCGGAGCCCCGGAGGAAAGGCAGGCTTGGCATCATTGTGCCTCGGCTGTCCTTGAATTCAATTCCATGCAATTCCACAATCCCATCCACAATAATAGCAAGCTCCCATTCCTCTCCTTGTGCCTTTCAAGTTATCCTCCTTCTCTCCTTTTTGCACCAGCAATGTCTTCCTCTTCCTCATCATCAACCGGTCCTTCGATACCTTCAGCAGAGGAAGTCAAAACCGAAGTCGTTGAAGCCTCAAAACAAACGCTCTCCAGTTTCCGTTCCCTCATTGCTGGAGGTGTTGGTGGAGTATGTGCGGTAATAGTGGGCCATCCCTTCGATTTGGTCAAAGTGCGGATGCAGACGGCCGAGAAGGGGGTCTACTCTGGGGCTCTTGATGTTGTGAGGAAGACGGTTGCTCGGGAAGGTTTACGCAAGGTAGGCAGTGATAGCCGCATGCGAAGAAGTGTATTAGTGTGTTGAGGGAGTGGATCTGCAGGGGCTCTATGCAGGCGTATCCGCACCGCTAGTAGGCGTGACACCGATGTGTGAGAAGTCCAACGATTCCAGCTCATTGCCCCGAGACTGACATCATTCTCTTATAGTCGCTGTCAGCTTCTGGGTACGCGTCCTCCACCTGCTACGTCCTGGCACCTACTGAATTAGTACACAGGGCTATGATGTCGGTCAAAAGCTTGTCCGAGCATTCTCGCCTCAAACAAACTCGGAAGCCCACTTCACAATCGCTCAAACCTCTGCTGCCGGCTTCTTCTCCGCCATCCCCATGACCATCATAACCGCCCCGTTCGAGCGCGTGAAAGTACTCCTGCAGATTCAAGGCCAGAAACAACTCGGGCCGGGCGAAAAGCCCCGCTACTCAGGCGGCGTGGACGTCGTGCGTCAACTCTACAAGGAAGGTGGCATACGGTCGGTTTACCGGGGCTCTGCAATGACGCTCGCAAGAGATGGGCCTGGTAGTGCTACATATTTCGCGACTTATGAATACGTCAAGAGGAAGATGACGCCCAAAGACGCAAATGGCAATCCGTCAGGGGAACTGAGCTTGACGGCTGTTATGACCGCGGGTGGGGCAGCGGGTGTGGCCATGTGGATACCTGTTTTCCCCATTGATACGATTAAGAGTCGGCTCCAAAGTGCCGAAGGACGACCGACAATCGGTGGTACGATAAGAGGACTTTATGCCAGTGGGGGTTTCAAGGCTTTCTTTCCGGGCTTAGGACCTGCGATGGCGAGAGCTGTGCCGGCAAATGCCGTCACGTTTCTGGGGGTGGAGTTGGCGCATAAGGCTATGAACAATGCGTTTGGGTAGAAAATGCATAGAGAATAACGCGCATTGCTTGTTTTTGAAGGTGGCTCTGGAAGCATGGTGCATACGCTCGAACAGGTCTAGACCATATATAGTTGTACGATAGTTACAGAGCTCCTATCCCCATGAGAATATACACCTTCTGTGGACAACGAGAAGCAAATCTCAAAATCCCATGGAGGTCGGCTTTTAGAGTAATCTAGCGGAGATAAGCCCCACATTCGAACTCGGCACTCTAAGGTCTTACTGTTGGCACTGGTGGAGCGCGCATCCGAATATCCTTTTCTCTCACCATTAGACATGTCTACCACGTTACCACGGACCTCGCAGCGTTTGCTGTCTCAATCAGGAGCTCACTCCCCCATACAACGTGTTGCTCAAGTCAGACGGCATCTTTCCACCACTCCTGCTTCTAGGGGCGAGATCCGAGACGCCTACATCCTCAGCGCCGCCCGCACTCCCACCGGCAAAGTATGGCTCTGCCATCACGCATGCCTGTCCTTTTACTGACTCGAGCCAGTTTAACGGTTCCTTTGTCCCAGTCCCCGCTCCCCAGCTCGGCGCAACAGCCATTACCTCCGCCTTGAAGAAGTCCGGCGTTCCCGCATCCAGGATTACGGATGTTTACATGGGCAATGTTCTCCAAGCTTCCGTCGGACAATCACCTGCTCGGCAAGCCTCCATGCTCGCTGGTCTCTCCCCAACCGTGGATGCAGTCACCGTCAACAAAGTATGTGCGTCAGGGTTGAAAGCTGTAGTGTTTGCCGCACAGAACATACAGTTGGGTCTGGCGGAAGCACAGGTTGCAGGAGGAATGGAGAACATGAGTCGCGTACCTTATTACGTACCCAGGGCAAATCAGCACCCGCCGTTCGGAAATATTAGTATGGAGGACGGACTGATTAAGGACGGGTTGTGGGATGTATATAATCAATTTCATATGGGTGTCTGTGCAGAAGAAACCGCCAAAAAGCATAACATCTCCAGACAAGATCAGGATCAGTACGCTATCCAAAGCTTCCACCGTGCGCAGAAAGCCTGGAAGGAGGGCAGATTTGCGGATGAGATTGCTCCTGCTACGATAAAGGGAAAGAAAGGGGAGACGGTCATCGAGAGAGATGAGGGTTTTGATAATCTGAGGGAAGACAAGGTGCCCACGCTCAAGCCAGCGTTTGTTAAAGATGGCGGAACCGTTACGGCAGCCAACTCGTCAACTTTCAATGACGGTGCCTCAGCGCTAGTCTTGGGCAGCAAAGACATTGCAGCTGAATACGGCTCCGGCAGTCGTGTGCTCGCCCGCATCGTGTCTTCCGCCGACGCAGCAGTCGACCCCGTGGATTTCCCCGTCGCACCCGCAAAAGCGGTACCGATCGCCTTGGAAAGAGCGGGAATTACAAAAGATGAGGTCTCGGTTTGGGAATTCAATGAAGCCTTTGCGGCCGTCATCAAAGCGAATCAGAAGATTTTGGGGTTGGACGCGGGAAATGTAAATATGCTCGGGGGGGCGATAAGCCTAGGTCACGCGCTGGGGAGCTCGGGGAGCAGGATATTGACGACGCTGTTGCATCAGTTGCAGGTGGGGGAGTATGGGGTTGCTGCTATCTGCAATGGAGGCGGGGCGGCGACAGCGATGGTTGTACAGAGGATCGAGAAAGTCTGAAAGGATGTGGAAAGGAAAATACAAGGCACAGAGGTCATGCCTAGACCAAAACGGAAAAGGCATGGTGTGCTCGTACGTTTCGGTAGGTAGATTCTCTCATTACCGAAACATAGTATACGCACCACTGTATCTGAAGCAGAGAACTGCTAGCTTTCGATCGTTGTTGTCAAGCACTCTTGTTTCGTCTGCCCCGTACTCATTTGCTCCATGACAATCGTGAGCAATATGGCCTTGTTGCTTGCCCCATTATCAAGAGGCCGGAAGCGTTATAGGAGAAAAGCTTCTCTTGTTAATTACCTTACTATACCTCAATTACAACAGCGCATGTACGGTTCCCAAAACTGGTCTGCAGCAAACTCTTTACCTTGGGACTGCCTTTCACAAACGATATGAGCAGTGGCCGATGCCACTTTCAGAAGAGCGCAAGGGCCATGTGTCATGGTCACAAATAGCCATGTGTACTCGCACTCTCATCTGCTTTGGACTACGGAGTCCGAGCTTTTTCAAGACCTCGCATTCTGAGCTGTGGACTTGCTCTTGGATTGACAAAGCCATAGGACCCGGCAATGACGATACAAAGTACGCGATGTTGCTTGGTGCGTGCGTTTCGAGGGAAGTGGAGAGATTGCGCAGAGAGACGTTACAGAACGACCGCAGCACATCCGCTGCTACCGTTTCAAGATACTCTGGGGTTAGCTTCATTCACTCCTGATACCAGGCTTTTTTCCTCCTCTAGATTACTTGAAGCTTACTACTACTGCGCCAACAGCTCAAGCACTCTACAAAGCGGCTCTCTGCCTCTTTTGTCCTAGCGATTTAGCAAATGTAAGCGGTATTCCGATTCGCGATGCATTCTCGCCTATTGCCAATCCACTTATATTCTATTTTCAAATGCAGACGGGTCAAGGAATCATATCCTCGCCGACATGATTCATATTTTCTGGCGACTATTGACCAAACTTTTCACAAGGTTGGTCCCCGAAAATCATTGCCGGTGTTACCTTTTTCAATATAAATACAAAGAGTTGACCTTCATGATCAACTTCCTGCCAAGACAGGCTGACTTTCTGCGAAGACGGAAACAAACTTTGTTGTTGATTTGAATACGAGTAGTCACAAGAAGGAACAGCCTGTCATCTATCAATTCTGAGTCACTCTTCCGGAACGGTGAAGGACTGCTCATCAGTGAGAGGAGAAGTCACTGTTATCTTACCATCCCTCGATGGCGGTGGAGCGTCTACTGCCGCGTCTTTTTATACCAAACGTCCCTGTAACGCTATGTTTTCCGCCCTGCCTCTGAAGACTGGTCACTCTGAGCATACAGTCGTACATGCTCGGTTGCCACGGCGGCCTCTTTATCTTACCTCAAATCTAAATTTCCTTGCAGGACCCCGGCTCATTGTGCTGAAATTTGCGCGGGCAGCGGGATGCCATTCACTCTGCGCTTTTTGCTCATTCATCTCTAGCAATTCACACATAGGCAAGTTTTAGCGCGAGGAGCCAACTACAAATTCTTGCGCCCGAACCATTTCTATTTCTATTTCTCTGCCATCCAAATCGTTACACAAACGCCTACATTCATCGAGACGACCTATCGTCGGGACCTTTCCATCACTTGGCCTTGTTTGAAATCTAATTTCAGACAAGATGGTGAGTCGCTTGTACTCATTCTTTTGAGAAAGCATGAGACGTGCTACTTGAGCTGCCTCTTTTCTCAAAAGTGTTCCTCTAATACTCAACAATTTCACTGTTGAGTTTCATTTTAGCTACTTACCAGGAAGACAACTATTTCCGTTAGACATCTTCTATGGCACAGTCACTGTGCACTGCGAGAATTTGGCCAATCATAATCAGTTTTCGATTGACCGATGATTATTATTTGAGGAAAGAAACGAGCAAACAATAATGAGACTTTTGTGTGGCTTAAAGCGTTCTCGTCAAAATTACATTCTCTTCTACTTGACAACGGAAATGATACCAACGCATGGTAATTGTGCGGTGACTTTTTGATCAGAACCACCCTCGCGAAAGCCTCCATACCCTGCAGCTGGCCCAACGCATTGATCATTTCAGAAAACGACGAGAAGTATGATTAGGATGCTAGCTATCCCGTGATTGCTCATCTTTTGTTCGCACCATTTTAACATTTCAATAGTCATGGCAGAATGGGAGGTGCCAGCTCCGCTAAAAGGACGACTAGAGAGCAGTAAGAGGCCTGCAATCGCCGCTGCAGCAAAGGAACAAGCTTTTATGGCGATGGAAGAACAAAAACGTGAGCTACAAGTACATTCAGTGGATGACGCTTTAACGCTTGCACGGCATATCTTTTTTTCATCTATATATCATATTAACCTGACTTGGCTACTATGTGAAAAAGCGAACTGTCGGCTAGAACCCTAGAAGCGAGTACCCAAATCATACCCGGCCATCCAGCCTATTACGAAGGTTCGACCTGGATCGATTATAGCACACATACGAAACTCACCGAAGCACCACCACCAAATGTACGGGAAGGAAGGAGAGGCCCACGCTTTGAGCGCTTTACCGACACGGGTAACAAAAAGCACAACAGCCACAACACTGTTCCAGGATTCGAATGCGAGGTCCAAAACTATGATCATGACGTTGTTTAGACTAAAAGAAGCGGCAGCAGCTATCACCCAGGCCGCCACCAAGAACAAGAAGGCAAAGGGAGTCGTCAAAGGGGCTGCTTCTGCCGTTGCATCCGCTGCCAACGAAGTCAAGTCCTCCGCCCCTACAAAGCAAAAGGCGCCAGACCAAACTCTGAAGCTGAAGAGGCCGGCAGTCTCTCCCGGGGAAGAAGATACCACCATGGTTCAACCTAAATGCGAGTGAGCCAACGCTGCGGTCAGAAGGTACATGAAAGAGATGAGGAAAGAGATGAATGAAGAGATGAAGGAAGAGATAGCTCAGAATTCGAAAGAGCAAAATTTTGACATCCCTGACCTCTAGTTTGGACAGAGCTCGCCCATGCACGACTCGATAACAGTCAACGGCTCCTTCTGCGATCCAAATGACTCAGGAACTCTCCGGCGGTGCTTGAACACCTGTCTCGCGATTTCAAGGACCTTCGCTTCGATGCGTAGGAGACAATACAACATAAACCATAAGAGATCATTCATTAGTGCATCTATTGTAAATCAATGGAGAGAAGAAGAAAGTTGACGCACAACAGAGCATTCTACACCCGACTATCAGAGGCATCTGAATCAACCCAATAGTCATCGCTCAATAAAATCAGCCTTGTTTGGATCCTGGTGCCTCCAATTTCTACACACGAAAGTAGAGACTTACAACTTTGCTTCGAAAGCTTTCTCGAGGCTTCTTCACTTCTACTCCTAACTTTGATCTATGAACCTCCGGAGACTTGACATTCTCGTGAGGTGGTAACGGTTAGGAAAAGTGTTAGCGCCCGCCGCTCGTGGGAATGTCTTGCGAAGATTTCGCGCAACTTTTGATTTTTCTTCTTCCACACCACATCACTCTTCTGATAGGTGTCCATTGCTTTGATATTTGAATTTTCGATTTTTCCGAGATAAGCCCCTGGTAGAGCACCATGAATTAATTCGTTTTTTTCGAAGAACTAATTGGCCACTGTGCCAAAATTCCCCTTTCTCCTGTCTCTCCGTGTACATTCGAAGATCTCGGAATTATTCCTCAAGGTGTTGTCAAGTAAGCGATTCCGCAAGACTTCGAAGAAATTCAAACTTTTCAAAACGTTGACAAGTTCGAATTTTGCGATTCATTATCGTTAGCTATCATTCACGAACGTTGCAATGAATGAGAATCATTTTCCCTTTGATTTGGATCTCTCATCTTGGTGCGTATCTGGCCATTACCTCCTTCCTTCCCTTCCCTTCCCTTCCCTTCCCTTCCCTTCCCTTTCTCTTCCTCTTGTTCTCTCTTCTCTCTGTTGGACGACTTTGACTATATGATACACACTGACCTCACACACNNCGAACGTTGCAATGAATGAGAATCATTTTCCCTTTGATTTGGATCTCTCATCTTGGTGCGTATCTGGCCATTACCTCCTTCCTTCCCTTCCCTTCCCTTCCCTTTCTCTTCCTCTTGTTCTCTCTTCTCTCTGTTGGACGACTTTGACTATATGATACACACTGACCTCACACACACAACGCCTTCAAAATGCACTTATCGTTGGATCTCGCAGCTGTCTTACTGCGTCTGTGGCCATATATATCCTCGAACCTTGTGACTTTCAACATCGACATTCACTGCGTATCGTCTGTCTGCTTCTTTTGGTCGACAATGACGTCTAAAAGCCTAAACCTGCCAGCTTGTCAGCCTGCCATTTCGAGAGCCTGGCACGTCTCTACAACATGGCTGCTTCTGCAGCAACTGCCGCTAGGCCGTCGAACAATTTCTTGCGCACATTCTGTTTTGACTTACTTGGGCTTTACAACTATAGCAAGTTAAAGAGCGTCTTCCTGTTTTGAGGAGTACCTTGTTCGACAAACGCGAAGTTACTTCATGCGGCATCAGGAGGTCTCTTCCGTGCTAACGAAGCGCTAGTGCGCCTTTGTGGTCCTCTTCCAAGAGTTTACATTGCTTGAATTGAGGGATTTCGTACAGCGGTAAAGGCTTGAAATGAAAAGGCAAGATGTCAAGCGAGTGTTACTTTTTTCCGCAAAGAGAGTTCAGACGCTCCAAACCATAAGCAGTACAGCTTTGCTTGGAATTCTTGCTTCATCCTTTTTAACAATGGCTAGACTTTGGTCTTGTTCTCGAACATGTCCCGCTTTGGTCATCAAGAAAGTAGTAGCAGAAGCACTTTGACAACGTTGCGCTAGATGGGAGAGGGAGCAACCAACATCATGCTTGAATGGATTCTATTACTTGTGTTGGTATCGGTTTGGTGTTGGGGTGAACTAGCCTGTTTGTTTTTGGCATCAGATCTTTCAAATCCTTATTACTGAATCCTCTACATCACGTCTTACAAGGCCAACCCAAGTTACTGGGCCGGACTCTCTCGCCCACGACTACGGAGATGATGATTGGCAGCTAACGCCAACTTCAATTTGACATATCCAGATGACTTTGCAAAAATCTTCTCCAGCTTCAGATCGGAACACACTTTAGACCGGTCTTATACTTCTTACCTTTGTGTTCAGGGAGGAGAGACAACAGCCTGTTGACGATTAGGTTCTAGCAGAGCGCCTACCCATATATCGTCCGTACTTCTCGTCTTGCCAGACAAGGGTCCCAGCATAGATGATAGCGCCCACTCATACGTCTCCTACACACCATCCTCTCAATAGAACGGGTTTCAGCATAGCGCTTACCCACTTCTTTTACACACCATCGTACATGACGTGTTTGTGGTCGTTCGGCCTAATACCCTTCTGCTGAAAAGCCAATGATGGACATTGCCATAGATACAAATTGGTCTTTTGGCACTCTTGCTCTGGAACCCACCCCTACTATGGGCTTATCATTACACGGAATATCACACACCCAGAAACATCTGTTTCCATCGTTTATCCTCTTCAAATGTCGCTTCTAGACTTTCGCAAATTTCCCAAACTTCTCAAACTATCCCGCTTTCCTAGTTCTCGTCCGCCAGCCCGATTGCTTCCAGCCTCACTACGTTGTCTTTGAATTGTTGACAATCGTCTTTGCTTGCGCTTTGCTGCCCTTAGATTATAATTAGCAAGCATTCGTCTTTAAAGAGCTGTTATGTGTATTCTGGTGACACGACGCACCACCATCCTGCATCGCAATCACGAATACAGTCATCGCTTTTCAAAGTACGCTGCTGGGATCAAATATTTGACGCCAAGTGCCGTTCAGAGAAAATGAGTGTTCTGCGCACCTTAGTTTCCTCTGATTGCTCCGTATAGCTTTCACACCGTGTACAGCATCGCAACGCTTTTCACCTCACGCTTTTGAATCAAGCTTGGTTATGGCTGTAACCTGATTCCATTTGTAGGATTTGGCTCTCTTTGATATTCGTCGAACTCACTGACAGCCGTGACTTATGGCAAGACGTCTTGTGCGACTGGCTCTGGAACTGCTAGTCGTAGGCTATTCGAACTCCTTTGCTAGCAACCAAATGACTTACGTCAAGCACGCGAAGAACGATCAAAAAGAGTGTTAAGCGTGATTTTCAAATCATTTACAGAGCTCGCAGATAGGATGAGAAGCGACCGATGTGGATCCAGAGATGGAAGATCCAGCTTATGATGAGCTCGGACATGACCAACCATTCCCGATCTTTGGCTTTGATCCGACACGACCCAATCTCGAGCACTTATGCATCTCTCGATCAAGGAATGGAGGGCGACTTACTACGGCTCGTTCTTGGGGAAAGATGCCCAAGCTGAGGATGATCTCAACATGATGCTGCTATCGGTGCTTGAAGTTGTCAGCTTGTGAGAGTGATTCGAAAAGTCTCAGACCTCGTCTTCGTCTGTTGAAATGGAACTTGCTAAATCTGTCTTCTTCTCCTCTGCCCATCCATACGTTCTTTCTTGGCAACAACCAGCGTCTTTCTTCTATTGCAGTCCCGGAGTGAAGTAGCCTTTGGCTTTCTTTCCCTTTGAACTGAAGGCTTCGTTCGAGAACAGTGCCTTTCCTTGTCAACATCGCCTGAGTCGAATCGTATATACAAATACGTGGCACAATGCCGCTCCAGTCTTAGTGCAACATGTCAATGGCATCATTGGAGCCATTCGTGTCTCGCTTGTCAAGACATGAGAATCTTCAATACTTTTTTTACTGGACGCCGTGTACAGAAAGAGGTCCATCGGTTCGAACCTCCCATGAACGGGCGGAGAGAGCGGGACCTCTCAGGCATCTGACAGTAGGCTGGCACGACTCATCGTCTGTAAAAACACTGAGTCGAATGCTTGCCCAACTCTTGAAGAAACTTTTCTGTCAAATGCAATTTCCAATGGCTCTGGATGGAGTTGGCTCTAGTATTGAGTATCAGTGACCATACTGGTTTTGAAGGCAAAAGGCCTCGTGAAGCTGCCATGTGTGGGCACTCTCAAGGGGATCCGAACGGTGCCGCAAACGAAGGGTGACCCTAGACCATTCTGCTTCTTCCACTGCATAGCCAGTGAATGAACTGGACGGAAAAAATCTTGGAAGATCTAAGATCGCTCAATGTTATATTCCGAGACCGTTCTCACGAACAGATACAAATGCGGAGCCTCATAAAGGTGGTAGGTTTTGGCTTCAGACGCGCTACTCAAATCAGTGATCAACTTCAAGACATGGTTACCCTGGTACAAGGTCCCCCTGGGACAGGCAAAACTAGCCTGATCTCGGCATTGGTACTGAATTATATGGTGAATCAGCAGCCTTGGCTTCTCACTGCGGAGACCCATTATGCTGTGAAGGTCTGTGCCGATCGCATCGCAAGAGATCTACGAGCGAGAAATCTAGCCGAAGATAGTATCTTTCTTTTCCAACGGGCAAGTATAGAGCGCGCCCAGTATTGTGATCTTTATTGACGAGGGTGGCATCATCGCCTCTTCATCCGATCGCCTGATCGATATTTCGATCCTCTTATCGAACTCGTCAGACACTTCTTTATAAATAAACGCATCATTTAGAATCTAAGCGATTCTCACTGAACACTTATATTGTCTAACGAATATCGCTTCGTCGAGATGATCGTTATATGCTACTTAGAGAGGTCAAAGTTGTTGAAGATTTTAATTTGATTCAATATCAGCTCGAAAATTTTCGTAATGACGAATCTATTATAAACGATTACAAGGATGAATTCAAGAAGATTTGCAAGGAGTTTGATCGTCTATGGGAAGATGTCTATAAATACTATATACTGCATTACGCGCGAGGGACTCTGATCACTGCAGCAACGGCAGTCATTAAGTATCTACGATAATATAAACCGATATATGTCATAGTCGATGAGGCCTTCAAACTCACGGAGTACCAAACCGTTGCGGTGCTTTCGAGATTCTATGGACGTCTCAGCAAGGTGGTCCTTGTCGGAGACGACAAGCAAGGGAATGACGAGACGGGGAAACAGCGACGGGTGATGTTTGCGCTGACGGATCAAACAAGATGACCAGTATTACGCCCTCAATGTCTGCTTTCGTCCTGGCAGGTATCTTTTGACCGCCAGAATGGACGACTTCCTGACATCCTCATTCCTGTCGCGCTTTAAGGATTCAGATATTTTTCCTCTTCTAGCGCTGCGGAGCTGTGTCAGTGCAATTGGGGGGCAAACCCACGACCGTTAAGCCAGGAAGAAGAGACAAGGATTCGCTGGATCAGCAAAGAGGCGCGGCGACACGACAATGATGAGTCTGAGACAACACTGGCAACTACCGCTCGAATGGACAGAACGATGACAAACTAGGAGACTGAAGGAATTAGTGGTGGCTACGATAAGAGTCGAAAAGGAAGGATAGCGATAACAAAAAGAAAGTCTAGAGGATTCGAAGGAAGGGTGCGGGGAAGATTAGATGGGAAGAGGGCGGTGCCAACCAGGAATCGGGTTCTGGAGAACAGGATGGCAACAAATAAGGTTTTGAGGAGACGATGATGACAGCATCGGGTCTTAAAGATGGCCCATTCCTGAGCTTACAGCGCCCGTCGGGGCGGCGAGCCCTTCGAAGGGCTTGGGGGGAGACTAATAATGGACGGCAGATTGCACAACGTCAGTCCACTAAGTTCGGAGTCGACTTTATATTCTGATCGAGGGTGGAATTCAACTTGTAAAAGATGGTGAAAGATAGTCGGCGGGTGCAAGAGGCCCGTCCCGGCGCCGCCGCGTTCAGCGCTGGGTTTTGGGCCGGGAGGAGGAGGCTTCTGGGGGCCGGAGAGTCCTCTGCGGGTAGGTCTGCGGGTTGGGGGGGGGGGGGAGAGAAGAGGGGAAGAGGGTGGGAAAAGTGGGGGGAGGCGATTCTATGACTGTTTAGTCTAGCTCGACTGAATGAGCAGGTGTTGCACTGGAAGTCTTTGCTTTGCAGACGCCTGCAACAACAATCTCGTCACCAAGGATGGGGCCCGATTCGCCTGTCAAGGAGGAGAGCTCGCCTGCCAAAGGTACAGAGAATGAGCCGATCGATGCTAACATGCTCAAGAACATACTTCAACACGATCAAGAGTCAGACCGCAGACTGAGATCTCGCTTCGAACGGGGATAACCAGAACTACTTTCCAGACGCGGTTTCTCGTTGGCAAAAGTGAGCTGATCATAGAAAAAAAAAAAGGCCGCGGCTCCAGGTTGACCGGATTAATCTCATGCTCAAAGCTCACTGAGCGCTCCTCGGGACCTCCTGAGTCGTGGTTGAGACATCTTCAAGAATGAAATGTGCGCGAGATGCGGAACTGGCCGCAGTGTGTGACAGAAACTCTTACCGATGTCCATATGATTGTCTTCAATGTTAGGATCGCAACTTCACTGTTCATTCACGGACTTTGTGTTTTAGATGAGGCAAATTACGCAGATCGTTGTAATAGTGCGGAAATCTCGCTGGAGGACACCAGAAATTGAAGCGACCGTAATGATCTCCCCTATAGGAGATCCATAGGACGTTATCAGGACATTGGGCGACCGAACGGATCTTGCCGCTATTTTCGGTAACGTATGGAGATTGAGGGTCGTAATGTATTTCAGCAACTTCATCAAGCAGCATCTGAGGCTGCTACGCGAGACAGACGCTCAAAGTCCATCGCCAGAAGCCTCTCTACCACAAAGGCGAGAATTAGATCTCTAGATTCTTATCGCGTCTAATAAGAAATTTCCCAATCGTGTCGTTATGGCCTTTGATGTTTTCTTTTTTCCCCTCAAAAAGATCATGATTGATTAACACCCCGGCCGTTATGTAGGGGGCTCGTCAGAGAATACAAGAAAACCGAGATCGTAGGGGCCATACCATCGATTAGCGCAGATTATTTTCCTTTAACATGAGTCGCTGGAGGTGTCAGGAGACCAAGCGACCGTAGGAACACTGCCATTGATCTAGGCAACGTGTGTAAATTAAAGACTCTATCCAATTGATTGATGTGTGGCATGACGTCGAGCGATCATAGCTGCCCCAGTAGTGAGTGACTGGACCGTGTAGTATGCCTAGCAAGGACAGATTTATATGACGGACTAGGTAGGGGTTTTCAACAACAATCATTATTGATGCGGCCTAGGAAGTGTTAAATTTTGCCCCAAGTAGAGTAAGTTTTCAATCTAACAATTCCATCTACGCCCCCATGACAACTGATTCCGAATACCTCTGAAATCTTGATTCGGCCATTGACCATTCGGAGGGTGCAGATAAAACAGCAAGAGACCTCGTCCCAACCGCAAACGCCAAGCAAATGGAACGCCGACTTCAAAGCCACGGTGCGCAGGCGCTCATACTCGAGCATTTTTTGCTAGCTATGAAGCCAAAAGATGACATGTAATTACATCACGTTAAAGAACTCTTTCTAACCCTCAAGGCCAAACAGATAGTACATCCATAGTGATGAGAAAGACGCTGTCCTAGTTCGACAGCCAAACCAGTTATACAACTCGGAGTTTGAAAAGACTCAGTTCTAGCGAAAGAGCCGAGCAGGTGGTGCACGAAATACAAAGGACATAGTCTTAAACAAGTGACGAATAACAAGCGGCTTCGAAGTCGTAGATTTCAACCCAGCAGAATTGCCAGATGATTAGAAGGGCAGGGTAGAGTAAGATAGGTGGTGTACGTGCATCGAAATTTCAGTAGCCATACATCCGTCCCTAAACCTGAGACACACTGCAGTAGTCTAGTCGTATATCAATGGTTGTTGAGACCAATACCAAAGACACGGTCTATTGAGCAATTTTCATGCTCAGACATGAGAGACAACCAAGATGGCACACCAAGCTTGTCATCATGTGACTCGGCAGGCAATCACGTGCTTTAGCGCTGGTAGAGTAAGCGCTCCCTTTGTTCAAGGCTGCCTCTCACCAACCGTTTGATGCGACCTTACTTCTCTGTTACGACATTGATTAAGATACCAAATATAGAGTATCTGAAATACACGCTCCAAATCTGCAGAGCGCTTGATCTGACAATGTCTCATCAAGAGTACCTGGACGGGAATGATGGTTGCCAGTCGCGCACTTTGTGCCACAGTGAATTGGCCACTCATCCTCTCCATCACCCCTCGTGCCCCTCTAAAGACTCATTGCTCACAAACCAGTACGCGCCTGCCCCAGAAGCACACAACGCTTTGCGCGGATTGTAAAACAACATGGCCGTGCTCATACTTCCCCGTTGATAATTGATAGGCGTTTACCGATTACGGATGTCAATCAAGAATAGAAGTTTCCGTGGCGGATGAGATTTGCTGGCGTTAAGTCATGTGCAACTAGACCCAAGCTCCCGAAAAGAAGTATATCTTCTCTTGATATGTTTTCTTCTTCTTCTTTTCTTCACAAACAGACATCTTGATACTTTTCGCTTTTATCTACTACTTTCTCTTCGACATCAGCAGGTCTGATATTATTTTACTCATCTGTACATACGCAGACCCTCTTCGCTCTACCTCTTTAGTTCTATACGTTCTCTTCAACATCAGCCGGCCTGACAAACAGTTCCATCCGGATATACACGAAAGTCTATTGCCATTTCGTTACACGGACACATTCATTATTAGCTTGTCCCCTACCTCGTAAATACAATTATCACTACATAGCAGATCTTTATCAACTATCATTATGCGCTTCTTTCTCGTCCTCCTCGCGATCTCCACACTTGCTGCGGCCGGACCAATCCCATCCTTCTCGAATGCTGCTTTGGAAACCCGCACTTCGCCCTCCGTAAGTCCAATACATCCAGGGGGAGAAACAAATGCTGACTCCAAGATCTGATAGGTACCAGCTAACTACACACTCGGGTCCGATCCTATCGCTGCCTTGACTAATTTGAAGGCGGTCTACGACAGTCTCAATCCCGAGCCAAGCAGCAACTTGAAAGTCAAGCGCGATTTCTGGCATTGGCTTAAGGAGACATTTGAATCTCCCGGCTTGAAAGCTAGATCACCCGTCCCCACTTCTGTCAGTCGTTCTCTTTCTGTTAGAGACAACCGCTAAGACGATGCATTTACAGACGTCAGCGAATAAAACGCTCGATTCCGATCCTATCTCAGCCTTAACAAGATTGAAAGCCATCTATGACAGCCTCAACGAGAAGCGCATGGAGAGCGACGTCAAAGTGAAGCGCGATTTCTGGCAGTGGCTTAAAGATACCTTTGAGGCTCCTGGCATGAAGGCCAGGTCTGCTGCCCCTTATCTCCGTGAGTCCTGTTTCATACGAGAAAAGAACATCTCTGACGCGAAATCTCTCTCAGACACCAGACAACAGCACATCTGATTCTGATACCGTCGCGACTTTAACTCATTTGAAAGCTATCTATGACAGCCTGAACGCGAAACGTACGGAGGGGGGGCTCAAAGCCAAGCGCGGTTTCTGGCAATGGCTAGAGGACCACACCTACTGTGAGATCGGCATCCCCTGTGAATAAGCAGTCTCTTCATCCGATGAGTGCAATGATAAGCAAGGACCAGAGCATGCGGCGATTACTTCTGTAAATAGCAAATTGACAGCCTGACAATGATATCCACATTCGCGACCAGAATCGCCCGAGCACTTGAAACCTCTGGAATTTGTATAGCGTTTGGAAAGAATTCATGCAGAAGAGTAAAGCAGAGCTTCTGGGGACCCTTCAGGGACCCAAAAAGCTCGTAAATAATGCAGCGGGAGATTCCTACGCCTGATAGCGTCTATTATATCTGGCTCCCAGCTGTCAGGCCGCAGTATACTCATATGGAGACCGATTTTCCGTTTGGCGAATGTCGATCACCGCTTAATTGCCACCTTTTCGCAGTAGTTAGAGTGAAGATGTTTCTTAAGTTCATTCGCCACAGAGTGACTATTCGTTAAGGATTCCCCATTCACGCAGTTCAGAAGAACGCTAACGAACACCACAAAGTCTTGCGCTTAAACATCCGTCTATGATTCAAGCCACCGGATCTCGCAACTATCTGCCACTCTTCTCCCCTCAGAGCGCGGCGCAGATCACAGCTACTTTTACTACACCTCTCCGACGCAGCCTTCACAGGGTCGGGTTTACATCCGGAAGTTTTACGCGCTGGGTCAAGGTAAAAACTAGTGGCGGCTAATGATTATGTTCAAGTTGCTGAGAAGGGTACAGGACGACGATTGGCGGGAACATGTTAGTTAATTTAGATCGTTGCAAAAAGAACCAGACATGGTACGATCGCTATTGTCACTTTCTTACGCCAATACTGTTGTCTCTAGCTCGTCAAACCAGAGTTTCAATTTACAGCTTTACTCAAATAACATCTCATCCAACATCCATCTCTACGCCAAAATATATCTTACCCTTCGCGCTATCCCACCCTCTTGCCACATAAAAGTCGCATTGCTTCTCTTTTACTGCTTCTTCGAAGACGCTGCACCCTTAAAAATATATATTGAGCAAGAAGTCAGATAAAACGTCCGCAACGCACTTCTACGGAATTCACGGACTGTTTAACGGTGAATTTGGCGGCTCTCTCGCCATAAAGCATTTATGGTTGGGAGGATTCTGAATACTTCTCCATAACTTCAACACGTGCTTCTAGTGTCTACTCCCTACGCTCACTTTTACCTGCTGTGATCTCTTGAATGTGAATTATATGCAAAGGACACAGTGATAATTTCTGGCCTTACTAGATGCAGGAACTACGACGACCCCCTCTGTTTACAAATCTATCCCCCCACAACGAGGCTCGGCTTGCTGCTGATCTCTAGTTCGCTTTCATTGATTCAAATAAAATTCCTATCTGACTCGAAGCTCATGTGGCGGCGAAAAGCCGTGATGATAAGTCGGTCCACATGACCCAGAAATTTGCTCAGAAAGCCGACGTGATTCTCCGAATCAGTATGATTTTGGAGAAGCTCCATTATCCTGCTACCACGGGTGCCGTAGCCATTGTCCAGAAGTGTTACTAATTACGGACTGAGCTTCAATGGCAGCCACTTGAAAGTGGCACTTGCGTCCTGAAGAAACTTACTATTGAGATAGCAGCCACGAAAACCTGTTGATGATCCATCACAGTCATCTTTACTTTGTTTGTTAGAAGAGAAAAGAAAGAAGAGCTCAGCAATAATAGCAAAAAATAGCACATAAAGGTCTCTTCAAATGAGAAGCCCTCTCTTCTCCAGACAAGAACCCATGATCATAAGTCGGACATCGACTTGCCGCCTCGCTCTTCTCCTTCACTCTCTTCTAATGAGATTCGTTGCCTCTATCGACATGAAAAAATTGATATTCTTCTCCTCAATTCCTCTGTTTTTACCAGTAACGAAGTCACAGTGTTTGCATATACAGAACAAGGATGTGGTAAAAGGTACGCACGGATGCGAATTATAACCCGACACATCAAGCAAAAGCACTCAGAAATGGACGAAGTCACCGTGTTTGCATGCAGGTCAACAAGAAGAGGAGAGCTGATCGGAGTCCCGTCGACAACACCGCGAGGGACCCACAGGTATTCTCTTATGTCCACACACACTCAAACGAGAACAGTGAATCCAGGTACACCACGACTGACGAAATTTTACGTAAAAAGAGAAATATAACACCAAGAACAATGAGATTCATTAATTGGTGGATGGAGCGATCGCTGCATACTACAATACTGACATCGCTAGGGCTACACCCAGATCTTAGGACTAGATTAGAAACAAAAGCGGTTAATTGGCGTTCTCGGTCACACCAAAACGGAAGTCGTCTTTGCAATTGCGATGGGGATAGGCCTTGTTTGACGGGCGAGGGATGCAGGCGATGAATGTCTGCCAAACAGGGTACAGTAAAGACACTTTGGTCCAGCAGAAGAGGAAATGCTCAAGAATGCTCAAGTCGGCAATTGATACCTGATGAGAAGAAAGCCAGGACTATCAAGTTTCTGGGAAGCTCCCATCTATCGTTACTGAAGTCTCTCGTCATGGCTCGAGAAGTTTGTATGCTCCGGAACGACGATGTAAGGCCTCGTACACATGATAAGAAACTCGAATACTAACTTTCAATGAGAGTAAAACTAATCACGAGGATATCGAGAACAATCTTACTTACGCCGCCGAGGAGACAGTCATAAATTGTGTAAGTGATAGTTCCTTTCTATTCGCGGGCAGTAAGTCACAATATTGACACTTTGATGAGGCTATAGGACACGTCAGAGGTTCAGCTTCAGACATGACTAAAGATTCTTCAACAAAAGCCCGCCCATAGAAAGCATGAAAACCGGAGACACAGATTGCGAGTACTATAAAAGCGTGGTGCGCTCTATCGGTCACGGATACGCTTAACGCCACGAAGGAAGAGCTAATACACCACAGAAATGTATCTTTCCCAAAGTTACCTCAACAGATAAAGTCCATCTGATCTCAAGCTTCACCTTTCTTCATATGTCCGATAGCTCAGAAAGTCATTAACTAGTAAAGTCTCTACAGTGGCTAATCATATCCTTCCGACCAACGTTTTCCCATAATGCTGGACGATTGCAAATGGTGTTGGTGGTAGCCGGACGACATAGCAGAAATCGAGACCTATTCGTAGGACGGCGCCAACAGGGAGAGATATGCTCCTCCACAGGACTGGGATTGATATCAGGAGGACGCCCGGTTGGGCTTTTGGAAGTGATTGGGCAACCAATGCCATGTCGAATCGGGCAAGAGACTTCTGGCAAATCTGCCGATTTTTGGAGGCAACCAGACCATAGCTGGGATCAACACTTGGCAGATCAAGCCACGTAAGAAAGAACCCAGCGACTTTGAGATACGGCAAATCCTAGTTGATCCCGGTGCGACGCTCAATCTAACCCCACTCCGCATGATCCAGAAGATGAGCTGCATCAGGTACAAAGACCACACAATGATCATCAAAGTCGCCAATGGAGCTTATCAGAAGCTCTTGGGCCACACCCCATTCATGATCGAAGTTGCAGGTGTAAGGAAAGTCATTGATGCGTTCATTGTCCCTGGAGACACAACCTACAGCCTCATTCTCGGAGAATATTTTCCGAGAGAAATGCGCTAAAAATATATTTCTCACCACGCCGTCTGATGTACCAGATGGCCAGAGACAACCAGATGCAGAAGGCTTTTTCAACGAAGTCATCACTACATTTTTACCTAAATCCGATCTACGTCATTGATGACTCGAGATCCTCTCCGAAGTCACATCGTGCGCCTTGCGTATGATTAGTCTTTTTGTTTTTCAGGAACAGTGAACCCTTACCATCTTTATGACACGAAGCTTCACATGAGCTTGAGAGCATATAGTGATGATGTCACTTCCGACAGCCCCAATGCTGGTATTGTCTTCATTGCGGCCAAGTTTAAGATTCAACCCTTTATGAGTATCCCTCGCTAGACTTTCCGTCTGCGAATCAGAACTACAAATGGACAGGCCGGTGAAGGCCAACGAAAGGCTTTCATAACGAACAAATACTTCTTAATGAAGGTCTTCGGCCTTCGCATATATGTAGAGCAGCTGGCACGCTCACAATTCAAGGGTCGCGCTTGAGGAATCTGCATCGGCTCACTGCAAAATTCGGATTCCGTGGCTGGAATCAATCAGCCGATTGCCAAATGCCATCGAGTACCTTGTCGATCTGCTTTGACTGCACTCAAGTCGTGATCTTTATTACTGACCCATTGAGAACGCAAGAAGAGCACATCTGCTGTAATCCTCTCTCATCCTTGTGTCGAGGTTCATTTCTCACCTTGAGCGCCTTTCAGCCGCTCTGCAAGACGCGAAAGACCAAGAGAGCTGAGTGTCCAACCGACCCAAAACCTATAAATAAGTCTTTCAACGGCCTTATAGAACCAGACAGAATACTGAATTATTGAGTCAAGAAAATTTTCGCTACTGATGGGGGAGTTTTGGCCCTAGACCCCAGCTCAAATGCGACTGTTCGTTGCCTCGAGCCCACTATAAAACCTTCATCACATACTCTCATGCATCACCTCATACAGATATAAAGCTAAGTTCTACACACCGTGCTTACATTTCGCACTCATCCCGCCCGCAAATATCCCTCAGATGTTGAAGAGTGTCATCAATTGACTTTAAAGTCCATCAAGCCTAAAAGTGTTTAGACATCTACATCTACCAGTTTAGATATGGCCAAGCATGACGTCCGGAATGGTGTCGGCGATAGAGCTTTGATGGAGCAATTGTTAGATTGTTGTCGTTCTTTCTGGAACCTGGACCACGCTGACCAGTAATCGCACGGGTCCAATACAGTTTTTCGTATTCTCCATATCCCGGCTTGACATCCAAAATCCTCTGGTACTCTTACAAGAGTCGTCGTAGTTCACGGTGTGGACATCCGAAACCAGACACAGGGAACCAGACCTATTCGAAGAACATTTGAGGCAAGTATCTCTGCGATGTTGTGGCTTTCGCGGTTAGCTGCAAAATAGTGACGCAGCTCATGACTTCGGATATATACATTGTGCTGAAGAGTTGGAAGCAAAAGCGATAACACTTACGGAACCTAACCGTGTGCACAGCGCAAACGTATATCTCAGATATTGAGGCCGGAACGACCCCGTCGATAAGTTGTACAATGCCGCCATCGCTTGAGTCTCCGATTCACATAATCTCTCATCAAGAACGATAGAAACAACAGGTGACGCTACCATTCATATCCCTCTCAGAAGACGAATTGACCAAAATGCCTGAAAGTTGCTCTGGCCCGTCCACACGAGCATCAGTCTCTCAAGCAATGAATTCGAACTTTGCTCTGTGAAAGCTAGCAGATGGCCACGGGTCCGATAATCTAGACTACATGTCCTACAAGCTCTACGATCCCACGATGGAGGATGTGCATTACCTTCTTCAAAACGTTGCTAAAGAAATGTTCGATGGACCGGAGACCTCAACGGTCTTACCCAGGCGTATAAAGCTATCAGACTCCAGCATGGGACTTATTGTCGCCCTTGAAGTCACCGTGCAAAAATTATCGTCTACCGCCTTACGTTTTGCTTCTAGTCTTTTTGGGGTTCCTCAAGTTTTGATGCCGCCTACTGTGTCCTAGTTCAAAGGATTTCCTACCGAGTGCAAAAAGCGGTGGGCCGTGCATATCCTCGTCTTGAGGAACCTGTGCGTCCAGCTTCGAACGCCGACGACGATAACTTCGGTGCTCTGGGGCCTTTTAGAGTGGATTGGCCGTGGCATAAATAACGCAGCAGAAAGATATAGGTTGCTGTTCACTTTTCTTCTATCATTGTTCATCGGCCCAGATACTTGCGGTGATAAGATGGTTGACAATCGGTCATACTTTGATTTACACGTTACTTGCGCAGATATCAGTGCATCATGAACATCAGAACGATCACTGGTCCGTGATTCGCATTGACTCCAAGCTTTGCAAGCTCATTCTTTGACTGCCGCAATGGATCATGCTACCAGGCATAGATTTGAAGAATGCAGAGGATACACATATATCTCATTGGGTCACATACAACATTACCGGCCACGACTATCTTGCTTATATTTGCATCCTCCTTTCTAGCTTGCTAACGCTCAAACTTCACTGACCAAACCTTCGATCCATCGCCCAAATCTACACTGTCAACGTGGGAATGGTCGCTTCCAGCTTTGCGTCCGCTTGCGCCCTCGCCTCGTGAGCGCTTTTCCAAACGATTTCTTCCCCAACGCGTGTGCAGACTGCCCGCCAACGTCCTCAACTTCGTGCTCATTGGGTGTGTTCTCCTTCTCGTTGTTTGTTCGCAACGAGCGCTGACTGAGTTTGCTTCAAGGCACAACCTACATCCCTCGGCGCGGTTCTCGAGGTGTGTCCGCCGCAGAGCTCCTCCTGTCGGTCGTGCGCCTATCATGCACAAGACGGGGATGCCACTGCCTCGCGCCAACTACGATGACGTTGACTCCATTCGAGAAGTTGCGGAAAGCTTGCGGGGCCTGGCCATGTCATTGGAGAATCAAGAGTTGAGAGTGCGCCGTAACGAAGTCGTGTCGCCGTTGGAGGCTGGGTTTCCCGAGAATGCGATTGCGTAACTCGGAAAATCATTTTTGCTGTCTCTCTGAGGACTCTTCAAGAGTCTTAGAGGCTGTAGGAGTAGCACACATTTACGCAGGCGTATTTGCCGTTTCAAGAACAAGACTATCAATACTTTCAACATGAATTCATCAGAGCTCGAAATCACAAGTAGGAGCAACTTTAGCAGCCGCTTGCAACGGCTCAACCACATAGACGCACACAAACGCAATCTCCTTGATAATAGGGTAAGATCTGCTGACACCTCATACTATACCGTGCAAAAAGCGAATATTAGCGGGAGATATTTGCAATGCCCAAGAACTACTGTTTCTATGCTCTTCATTGTCATTTTGAACATGATTGAAGTATTCAAAAAATCACTTCTCTCGGCATTCTATCATTGCAACAAGAGCAGGCCACACATCGCTATGCTCAGGCCTCGTTTGCAGCGTACACAGCACTCTTGGGAACGATCTAATCAGCAGGCTTGCCAAAAAAAAAAAAAAACACAGTGATCCTATACAGCTGAAGGTGACGCGGACTCGCGGATGAAAAAGCTTAAGAAGTGGTGCCAACATAGCTGAAGTTTTACGGAACGATCAAGATTGAAAAATTGGCCATTCTATTACTCCGCTCAAATCAAGTATGAATTGTTGCCTATATTCCTAACCATCTCTTGTAATGGTTCCCTACACCTAGCGCACAACTTGCATTTGAATCACGAATCTATACCCGTCATCCTCGGCGGAGATCAAAACCGCCGTTAATACAGCTCAGGCCCTCATAATAAAACATCTTACATCGCCAACGGGCTTTGCTGGTCCCGCCGCCCCTAACGGCTGCCGAAGTTTCCGCACAAATAGCTTTCCAATTGACGTAAGAAACAGAACGCTGATTTACATTTAAGCTTGCCCATGGAAGTCCATCGACACGCGACAACGATCATTTACTCTTATCTTTCCTGTCGACATTCTCCCATAGCGGAGCACGAACGCATATTTCAACGGTCTTCGGCATGCAATGTCGCAAGGACGAAGTGAATTTTTTATGTTTACTTGATCCTTGAAAACAGGAAAGCCTTTTCAAAACCCAACCAAGATGGCATCAACAAATAGATTTCTGAACTTGTTCCAACTAAGTTGATCAAATGAGAGGGTGTAGACAGTCTTCCCTCTCTCACGAAGAGCCTGCGTACTCAAAAAGTCTATCTTGGTTTCCATTTGATTGCAAGATACGCGGGGGAAAAAACTTCGACTTTTCATGGGCACCCTTTCATACCTTCAGAACATAAAATCTGTGTTGACGAGATATATAGGTTGCCGTTTGTCTTCATTCAGCTGATCAGATTGCAGCTCGTCACCAACTCCTTGTGATGACGCTTTACTTCCTTTATCAGCAAAAGGAGTCGTCGAATCCAGATTGAAGAAGACATCCGTATTCGTGGCCCTGATACTGTCCTTTCAGGCTTGGAGCACACAAACCTCGCAAACCAGAGAGCCGGAACCTTTGTCACCCTTAGTACACACAACTCGGCTTGCAAGCTAAATACTCCGAAGACCTGGGAGATCCGTCCGGTAATCTCCATACGCATGTTTATTCAAGATGGGAAAAACGATTGGAGGCAAAGGATCCTTTGGATGCTCGAAACCTCCTGCTTTATCAATCGTAAAAAGAGATTAGGTTAACAAAGGAGAGGAAGACCCTATGTAGAATCCAACAGGAGATTCAAAAAAAGCATGAGAGCCAGGTTAAGCAAGAAGCTGACTGGACAAACCCCAGCGGAATTTCGTGCAAATCTGAGAAAGGAGGTTCGACAAGAGTTGCTAGTAAGCCTTGCAGGTAGCTAGTAAAGGACACGTCGCCCCTCACGACTGATGCATTACTTTCTTTCCTCACTTCAGATAGGCCCTTCTCTTTTCCTTACTCCTAGCTCCATCTTAGCTACGACTCGCGGCCGACATTTGGTATCTTTTCCAGGATAAGCAAGACGCTCATATAGTAGCTCTCCTAACGGTTGATACATGGGCATTCCTACTTGCTTCCAAACTGCCCCCTGGGTCCTATCACGCAGTTGTGATAGCCCCAATGCTTCACATAAGTCTCAGTCAGAAAAGGATAAAGATACGTTCACGGGCAGCAAAAGCGTAAAACTACCTCCACGCACTCAGATCATCTCTCAGCTTTCATACAGATGCTTAACAAGAAAAGCCTTAGATTGCGAAAGTTCCAAATCGAGCTGCTTTGCGCCGTTGTGCAAAAGGTTGGACGAGGTATATATAAGTCTTCGGCTTCTTTACCTCCAAATCGCTTTCGTCGGAGGACCATGGAACGAAATATGTGCCTCTTTGAAGTTACGACGATGGGAGATTTTTTGGCCAATCATGGCGACTCTCTCGGATACGAAATACAGTGCTTCCGGCGGACCTCAATGAAGCAGCCAAGGGCGTTAGCGAGGAGGAGAAAGCAGCAGCCTTAAGATATATACATAAATGATGATATGTAATTAAGCTTGCTCCTGGACGTCCATCAACGTGGACAAACGAACAACTAATCCGTTCATTTTTGTCGACATTTCCAAACGATAGAATACGATGCCGTATTATTACCATGAGGGGTACGGACCCACGTAACAATGGTCCTCTTCGACGGGAAGGCCCCAGGGCGGGATCATCATCTTGCGAAGAAACGGAATCGGCATTGCTAGAATACCCAGTTGGGGTTGATGGGAGTGGAAATGACATTGGCACTTCCAACGCTACCAGAGCAATCACCTTGGTCGTATCCGCCTCCAATACCACCGGCTCAGGAAGCAATGTCATACGCATGGCAACAAAATGTCATGTCCAACCAAGCCAGAGATTTCTGGCAGATCTGTCGTTACTTGGAGGTAATTAGATCATTGCTGGGATGGATGTCTGCCAAGTGGGAGTTTGGGGGTTTGGCTAGATGAGGAACTTGACGCGCCCGCGCCAGCCGAAGCCCAAAAACACAAGCCAGACAATTACCCGTCGACGGTGAAGGACTCTACGACATCACGGAAAAAAGGTGGTACAAAGCATTCGGTATTCAAGGCGAAGATCATCCATCGAAACCTATACTGAAGCAAGTATGGCTACGTGCGTACTTTCGCTCTCATCTGTCTAATTCGCTTCATCTACAGTAGACGCTAACCCATCTCTTTTCAAATTTAGAACGGCGGTTATTGGCCCAGGCTTACTCTTTGCGGCAAAAGCGTGTATTCTCTCCGCTGTGTGGTTTAGAGTCCAATTCCGGTTTGAAAAAAGGACAAGTCAAACATCCCATAGCTGCTCGTTGCCGGCTTGTGCTATACAGCTACAGCTACAGCTGCGTTTCCTTTTTAAGCTATCACCCTCGAAGTAGCACAGGAAGCTTCTCTCTCTTCTTCTCGGTCAACAAGCAGCTTAGTACGATCAAGGGTAGCGTGGGGCGGCGAGCTCGACGGGGACACACTTCTCGTGCCAGGAAGAGCTGTTGGGGTGGCCAGAATCTTAACAATTTTAGATAGACCCTAGATAGCATGATGATGATCAATACATACTTCTACTCTAGATCACCGTACATGCCTATGCCCCAGTGAGAAGCTAGAGATTCTCACTTGGGGGTTCCTAACCAAGCGATTCTAGTATGTGAATGGTACTGCCTGCGTCATCGGGCTGGTCGATAGGGTTCCCGAGCCGTCAGCGAGATATCAGACGCAGTTTTGGGTTTGGGTCGTAATTGGGGGGGAACTTGGGATTGCGGTGAGACTGTATTCGAGATAGCGAGGCTTGATGGAAGGTGTAGACTGCTTCATATAGATACTGCTTGATTTTTTTTTATTGTCTATCGATGCAGCAAGGGGGTATAGGCTATGTTTGCTATGCGAATAATGAAAACCGCTTTCCTATGGAAGCTCCCCTGGCGCCATGTACACAGTCGTCGAGTGAACCGTACCTCTATGAATATGATCAATGCTGTGCAAGTTACCGCCTGCTCGACGTCTCAATGAGTGTACCCCAATCACAGTTTCCCAAGCCTAATCTCCTTGGAGAAGATCTTCACATCCTTCACGTCCGCAAACCTCGTAGAGAATTTGAGTTTCGTCTCTCCGGCTCCCATGTCTGCCAAGATATCGTCCACATCATCAGAACCAGAATCGTCCGTTGCAGGAAGGAAGAGACCTAGGGAGGCATCTGCTGGAGCCTTCCCTTTGCCTTTCTTATCCTTGTGTCTGTCCATAACAGCCTTCAGATGTCGCCGGAACTGATCAGGCTTTGCCTCTAGTGCCATGACTTGATTGAGCATGCCGATGTATCTGAGCTTCATGTCGGGACAGTGCGAGAGGTTGTCGACTGCAAAGCTGATGCTTTCGGCGTGGAGCTGGACGCTGCGGTCTGTGGATCGAAGTGCAATGATGTGTAGAGCGTAGAGGCTTTTCAGATGTGGGAGAAGTTGCATGAGAACGTGCTGTATCCATCAGCATCATTTGCGCGCTGTAGCATAGCATAGCTTACATAAGTTTTTAAACTGAGGCTGAAAGCCAGCTCCCTGAGCTTCGTCCCTTTAAGTGCTAGACATCGTAGCGTCTTTGGATCTACGTCCCAATGCTCATTGCGCTCATTTTTGAGCGACAGGCGCTCCAATGTTTGCATATGCTTTCGAAGAATGCCCTTGCGAATGGTGGAAATCGTGACTGTGGACTCAGACTCAGGCTCGGCTGCCTGCTTCTTGTTCCGTTCGAGCATGAAAAGCTCTTCCAGGCCTTCGAACGTTGCAAGAAACTTCACGAACGGAAGCGATACGTTGTCCGTATGGATACTCTTGAAAGCAGTGATCTGAGTAGGGCTTTGCAGCCGTACGAGGAGAGTCCAGAAAGCGTCCTGGGGACCGACCTCGAGAAGAGTGAGTCGCTTCAAAACACTCAGGTCTAGAGCCCTTGCTACAATGGAAGCTTTCAACGGGACCCATTCAAGTGAGAGATCCTCGAGCTGTAAACCATGGGTTGCACGTATGTATGCTTGCATCGCCTCGTCTGAGGTCATCGACGGACTCGCATTGTCTTCTGCAGGTGGATTCGGTTCTTGGCTAGCTGTGTTGGAAGAGCTGCCAGCTTCCATCGAGCCAACCTTAGCTCGCTTTCTTGGAGTTGCGGTTTCCTCTGAACCCTCTGAACCAGCAATGATCTCCTGATCTTCTCCAAGATCCGTCGTATCTTCGTCAGGATGTTCCATATCGACGTCCATAGACCCTTCCAGAGCTTCTGTCTCTGCACTTGCTGCGAAGAATGGTTGAGGTGCTGACGGTGGGGTCTTTGTGCCATCTGATTCATCCTCGGAGCTGAATGGATAGCCCTTTTTGGGAGGAATAGGCTTATTCGGCGGCTTGTGTTTTGTCTTTTGGCTCTGCCCCACATTTGGTACATACTTGTGTATGGGCGGAAGAGTGTCTTTGTTAGAGGCAGGGGGGAGCCATGAGCCACTGTTGGACGCCTGAAGGGTTGGGGGGTACCCGAGGGGAGAATAGAGACCTGTGGTGCTGTGGTTGCTGTGCTCGTACGGGGACACTGGCCAAACGTATGGTGACGAATATGGTTGGGAGCCTGTAGTCTTGGAAGTGCTAAATCCAGGAAGACAGGAGAGCATAGGAGACTGGTCTAGCGAAGGAACAAAGCCGCTATTGGGTGGCAATGGCTTCGCCATCGCGTTGGACGAATCTCCCGGTCCAGAAAGAAAGAATGGAGTCGTTGGGTTTGAGAGGGACTCGAAATCGGGATCGATGATGCTTGGTCCCTTGTTGCTCGTTGACGGTTTGAATCCCGACGCGAGAGGATTCAAAGGCTTAGACGAAGCTTTCTTTAAGGTTGGGGTAGGCGGCTTATTTGGTTCAGCCAGGAGTTTTTTCTTTTGTGTCTCCTGGTTGGAGATGTATCTTTCGGCAGCATCTTTTATCATCTTCAAATGCTGCAAGCGAATCTCGAGGGAACCCGCGTCGGAGCCGGCTGCTAATGGAGAGTCCATCAACGATTTCATTAGCTGATTGACCATCCTGATGTTCTCTTGACTATCTTCTTCCTCTCGGAAGGGTCCTCCGGGCAGCGACAGAGTTTTCTCTAGTTTCTTCCCTTCGGCAGACACACTCTGGAGATCGAATACTTTTGCTAATATGCTTTCTTGTGCAAGCTTTTCCTTCCGGATGTCGGCTTCATTGGTGGTGGCAGCTTGGGAAGCACCCGTAGGAGGCTGCGGCGGTTGACTCAGCTCGTCTTCGTCATCCATTTCTGTATCAGACGGATCATCCAACTCAGGGTTATTTACCGGCACAGGTTTCCTCGACTTCCGTGCTAGCTCCGTGGAAAGAGACAAGGTCAGGCACTTGAGGGAGGCGGACGAGGCTTTAATGCACTCTGCTATCTCAGATAGGCAGTCATGGTTGGACATGCCGACGAGTGTCAAGGTATGGAGAGACTTGAATCCAGAAAAAGCCCTGCCATTTGCCCAATAATTGAACCCTCCATTACCGCCAGCCTTTTTCCGTTTGATGTTGCCGACTTTGTTTGCCAGATTACTTGGGAAAGGAGTCGAAGCGCTTGCCGGGCCCGGCGGAGGTGGGACAAATTGTGGCGGGATTGTCGATAGAGTTGCTTGGTTCATCTGTTGTTGCATAGCTTGTTGCATCGCTATGGACGGGTTCGGCGGAGATGGACCGGAGCGAAGGATCAGCTTTGGCGAGGGCGATATATCTAATCTGATACGAAGGCAGCGTAGGCTTTGAATCTTGTGAAGAGCTTGGTATACCGCTCCACTTATCTCGATAGGCGCATCCCAACTGGTGTCCTATAAGTAGGTGTTACATCTTAGGTTGGTACCGGGCTCACTTACTAAAAGGTTTCGAGTATGCGGAGCTTTCGAGCCACCAGGAGCAGTGCGGTATTGAGGAACTTGCTTGAGTCCGACTTTGAGTCCCACAGCAACCGTGTCATCAAATGCGGGTCATGACTGACGTGACCAAGGCTCCTGGGCGCGTATTCGATAGTGTCTTCGTTCACCCCAAGCCGGAAGCTCTTGATATGTTGCCCGTAATCATGTTCACTCGCGCAAATCGTCTGAAGAGCATCCGCAGCGTGCGAGCTCGGAACTCCGCTCTCGTCATCCCCAGAATTTGTAATCTTCAGGTCCAAGTCTCGATATATTTCAGCGCTAGCGAGGGAAAGGAAATGCGGAGACACTCGTTGAAAGGAAAATAGGTCTCTTCGGCTGACCTGGAAATGTACATGTTTAGTATCTGAGCGTCAAGAAGGCCCAGAGAGCTTACCTGAGCGACTATCTGCTTCTGTGTTTCCAAAGGCAAATCCAGAAGATGCATTCTGCCCTTTGGTTTGCCGATGGCCGCAGCCTTACCCTTAGAGCGCGTGCTCGGGCCTGATGCGTCTGATTTGGTAGCGCTCATTGTGGGTGGCGAAGATCGGAATCGAACGATGGGACTGAGCTTGACTCAGAGATGAGGGATGCGAGCTCCAATGGAAGAAGGCAGGCTAGGCATATGTGAGTGTTTCAGTGTCAAATGGTCCCATGCGCAGAAGCAGGACAATTGTAGATTGTAGAAGGTGGTACGAAAGGAAAGGCTGCGATGCCGCCTTAGCCGTACTCGCAGCTTCCTGCCTGATGCAAAAGGCTTAGGGGTCAGACTCTTGGTCGTACCTTATGTTATGTTATTAAAGCATGCTGATGAGAAGTTCTTCTGATCATTTCAAAGAGTACACACGGGTTGCTATATTGTTATGCGACAGATTGATTTTTGGGGGGTGGGAATAAGAGAATTGGGATGATTGGTAAAAGCAGTGAAGCAGAAAGATGTTTGAAACGGGCAGGTGCTAGTGCTCGGCGTATCGGCTTCAATGTTTTACTTTTTTTACTTTTTTAGCGTCATCGTTGGACCCCGGGAGATCTCCTTTCCCCGCATGGCACCCCAGTCCACCCGCATGGCCAAGACCAATTTACTAGTACAATACAATACTCAAGGTACCTCCTACCTACCTAAGGTGCCTCACCTTAAAGTAAGGGATGTATATCTTCCACTCATTTGCCTGCGCTATGTTACTATTATTCCTACTCGCACGTTCATAATACGCTGCTGTAGAATTTGGATAACGGAGCAGGATATGAATGTCTTCTCCAGACTAACCTACGAATGCAACCGGAACCCCGGCAACATCGACTACCAATGGCTAATAATCTTCAAGTCTCCAATGACTACAAGCATGTCGTGTATCCTGCGCGATCTTGGCATAACAACGCCTATCTTATTTCAGGCAACGAGATGAACTCAGTCTTCATGTCTCTAATCCACCCGCAATACGTTTGCGGTAGCATTTGCCACAGGATGAAAGCCGATCAGTATCGATAGGGCTGGGTCGACTGTTGCGACCTGCAGAATCTCCATGGCACCCGGCAGCGCAAAACTTTGCACGTCGGATTGATTGAAAGATTCCAAGTCAAATGGCGAGTCAGTCCTCACTATCTATCAAGAGTTTAGCACACTAGCTTTTCTTTTCGCCATACAAAAAGCCATCAAGGGGATATCCACGTAAATGTTTCTCGGATTATGAGCTGAATGCAAAGATCGTCCTCTGAAAGACCTTACCTTGGCATGCACAAGTCCATCCGGTCCAGCCGGATATGCCAAACCGACCATACGCCTTGGAGACAAGCACTGAGCAACGACCTCTTCCCCGGCCGACGCTACATCCGCCAATCTGAAATCATCGACGGCCCACAGATCGTATGCATCGACATCCACATGCACGGCACAAGTAGTCGGACCACGCCCCGAGATCCAGAAGACCTTCGGTACCTTTTGCGTGTCAAAGGTTGTAGGGAGTCTACGGCCCCAAGCCTTCATCGTGTTCTCACCCGGTATGCGAGATAGCCAGGTGATTGCATCGGTCAGATCTTTGCAGTCGCTAACGGTAGGTAATAGACCCGGGGGAGCGGTGCATATTGCAGCTCGCGAGAGAGTGTATAGTATGAAAGAAGTGCACAGCAATAGAAGTGGAGATGGAATCATGCTGCGATACAACGACACTGAGAATTGGAAGAGCTGGACCATAGATTCAGCAAATGAGAGAATTACGAAGGACCTGGTTTGCAGGACATATAAAAGCATGTTGCGGATGGATATGGTATGAGCGAAAAGCGCTTAAGCGCAAACTTACCTCATATCCGATACGCCTTGGACACCTAGAGGAGTGGCACGGCATTTTCTGCAAGCGTAGAAGAGAATCAGTTGCAAGCCGATCCCTCATTACTCGAAACGTATTCCCGAATCCAGTCTCAGGCTGTTATGAAGACTTCTAGATATTATCGAGGACATAGAGCGTGGATCAATGAGTGCTTTCTTGGGAATCAGCTCCGTGAATCCACTGGCTTCGCGTACGTCCCAGCTATCGAGCTTCTGTTAGTACTTCAGCAATCACTATCCTCAGCCGCGGTAGATTCACCATTGCGGTCTACTCTACGCGAGATCGAATATTCTCCTAGCGTGGGGTGCTTTGGCGGGTCGTCCCTTCACGTTCTCTCCGCCAGTTTTAGCTTCCATGTACATACTTCCCCGCTTGCCAGGTCACCCAGTCATCATCAGGGACCCAAAAAAGACATCCAGTCCTGCCGTCTGACTATTCGGATCTTTCTCACCTCTGTGCTCGGATTTATATCTTTGGCCAACTCTTTAAGCTCTGGACTCCCATGATCCCCATCCAAGGTCACGCCATATACCTTCTCGCATCCATGCTGACATGATGGTCGTGTCGCGATTTTGCATTTACCTCACCAGCTCACTCACTGTATCATTTTGGGACCAGCATTTCTCCTTTAGGATGGCCTTTTATATATGCTGGCGCAATCTCAACCTCCGCTTCCTTGGCTAGAAAGCCCACATGTGAGTAGTCGAAAATGATCTCATGACATACAATGTCAGCCTCGAAAGTTATCATCCGCAGATTCGACGAGCAGGACTTCTTCGCGTGGAGCAATCTTTCTAGTGCGCTTATAAGTGCGTCCACCCTACCCTGGAAGCGAGGACCTGACGGTCAGCCCCAAAGTGATCAAATTCTGGGACTTAGGATTGTGGGGAGATTAATGGTTCTCCGGCAGTACTGTTGAAATCCAGGCATGTGATATGTGTTAGACTGTCTATCTCCGAGCCCCCCTGGAGATAGATATCCTTATATGCCCCGATAAATGAGATATTGGCACCACAACCTCAGCTAAGGTGGCCCGTGGGAGGCCGAGTGTCAACAACCACCAAATTCATACTTTCCTACAAGCCCTGAGAGCGAAGCCACGAATTTGAGAAGCGAGTTTTGGGATTTTGGAAATGTGAAAAGCCTCAACAGCCCCAATAATGGGGGGCCAGTGATTTGATGTTCGAGACACACTTTACCGTCGGGGTATGAGTGAGGAAGGATGAAGTGGTAGAGGGAGCGGCAGCAAAGTGCAAGACGAAGAAGTCAGCCTGGAGTAGATTGCGAATAATCTGAATCAAAAGCTTTAGAGGCAAGGTGATGGATGAGGCTGACATGGGTCGATCAGACATGACAGGTCTACGTAGAGTGTAGAAAGTAAGGATAGCTTGTGAAAGATGGATTAAAGGAGTGTGAAGAGACATCTTTCATGTTGTAGTTTAGCCGGTGATATTAGACGTTGACAAGGCGAATTAAAAATTTCGGACTAAAATTTTACCAGGGGGAGTGCGGGGCCCGGGACTCCGGCAGATCATCTCATCTGGGTTCGCATTTCGCCTCTGTCAAGGTGCTAAGTAAAGGCCTTGAGACAAGAAATTTTACCTTTCAAGCCCAGTGAATTTCAGTGCTTATAAATATATCGGCATACGACAGATGTCCTGTCAATTGACCACCCAGCTTTTCGTCTATTCTCATGGCATCTCCATCCGCTCCTGGGCAGCCGTCAAGCTCAGAGCCGGGCTCAGTGCTTTGCGACAAATGCAGAAACTTTGTTCTCGAACCATCTCAGAACACGGAAAATATATCGCTTGCTGACGGGGTGCACCAAGTCGTGAAGCAATGGCTATTGAGTCCACGGATGTGGCCCGTGGGGTACATCATAGGAAGTTCATACTCTCCATTTCGAGTTGAAAAGGAGCTCCCAGAACGAGATTGGCGAAATGCTTTTGAAGATCTACTTGCACTTGAGTCTGGTGGTGAAATGATTAGCCACGGAAGCAGAAAGCAAGAGAAGACCGTTGCTGCAAACCTCAGTTGGGAACGGACAAAGCGCTGCATCGAAACACTCAACAAGCTGAACTCGGTGGATGGTCCGTTATTCATGCACACGCAGACACTTCTCAACTCCGCTAAGTCGGAAGGGGTTCAGATGGACCCTTCCCGTAAACGCTGGCTGGAGACAGTGGAGAGGAAATTAAATGAGGGTAGAGAAGAAGCGCTACGTCGCGTCGCATTAGCTGAGGCGTTCAGGGCTGAAGAAGTAATCCGCAGAGACTGGTCGGCCAGTAGACGCAAAGATCGGGGCCAATGGATAGCGTCTCTTATCACAAGCGGTGCGTTGAGCGGCTGGGGCTCTGCAATAGAAGATAGCGAAGACGGAATCCTGATCCAGCTCTACAAGGAACAGACAGCTCCAGAAAATATTGCTATCACTGAACTAGAGCTGCACAAGCACTTCGAACACGGCAAGTCCTTTGAGACAGGAAGTCCTGGGCCACCCTGGTACGAGGTATCATCTCCGCCGCCAGCCGTCCCAGTGGATGACCATCAAGTTGTTGAAGAGAGCAGCTTTCCGGAGCCTCCGCCAGAAGAGCGCGCAATCGTGAGCAGGGTCCCTGACCGGCCTTACTTTTCGAGACAGACAACGGCTGCAGAACGAGTTACGCTGCCTAATGGTAAAACGGCAATTAAGATGATCCTGAAGAACTACCTTACAAATGGCGATGTTGAGGAGAAGGCGATTCTTCACGAACCTGGACAGGTGCTGCAGGAGGTGGAAAAGGCCCGGGGTCTGATCGATGACCGCATTTCTGGGTATTCTCAATTGAAAGACTTCTCTTAGCGTGGTAGTTTGAGGAGCATGGTTCTGCAGACCGAGGTTACAGAGTTGCATCTCGTCTACTGTCTAGGGCGTTCTGGGAAAGGGCCAATATCAAAGACGCAGCACGATTTCGGAGTAAGAGGAAGGGGAAATTCAAACTTGTTTCGGACGAATTGGTTGTAGAAGAATGCATCATGCATGCATCATGCAAGGGAGAATCAAGACGCGCTACTAAGCCCGCTCAGCCCTACAAGCGATCGACCTCAACTTCAACATCAAAACATCAACTTCTCGAATACATCGCAATGCACATTGTCGACACATAGCCACTTATAGACTTCTGTGCAAAAATAAACATGCTCTGAACTAGATCAACGCGACTGAATCCCGTCTTGGCGATCTTTGCATCCCCTTTCGTCTCTTCCACAAGGAGAGTCTGGCGTTTCGGTCTCATGCTGGTGCACCATCATCATGGCATCACCTTGCACTTCTCAGCAAGACTCGTCCGTATCTTCTGTGATGTGGCCATTGGACTACATCCTTAATAGCATCTACTCCCCCCTTCGTTTAGAGCGACAGCTACCAAAGCATCAGTGGCGGGATGCATTCGAAGATCTACTTGCGCTTGAATCCGGTGGTGAGATGATAAGTCTGGAGAACAGACAACAGGAGACCGAAACCGCCGTCAGGATACTTCACGGGAAAGCTTCGCATCTTATTCACATGGTGAATCGAAGTCTTCAAGGACCCGCCAACGCGGAAAAAATACTCCAAGAAAGTCGAGAGCGAGCGATGAGGAAAGGCGACATGAGTATAGTGTCCCGGATGGATAACCAAATTCTACCGATGGTTAGATCTTTTTCGAAGAAAGCGATTCACCACTCCAGGATGATTAGTCAAGCCGTGGAGACCAAGAAACACTTTTCTGCTAGCCGACTGAAACAGAGGGGGCAATGGATAGCCTCTCTGATATCTAGCGGTGTGCTTCCTGGTTGGTGCTCTATACTGGAGAATGGTCCCACGGCTGGCCAACAAAAATTGTCAATGTGGAAACGGACAGACCCGCCGGCTCGATTTGACCGGCCAAACGGCATACTTTTCACGGAGAATGAGCTTGAACAGGGTTTTGGAGACAAAGATCCTTCGAAAAGCGAACGTTCAAACGGAGAGGTTGACGAATTTGGTATATGTCTTGACGAATACATTGTCGAGGTCAGCGTGGTCAGGGAGGGTGATGCCTGGAATTTCCATTCAGAAGCCAGTCCACATCTTACCGCCCAGATTACAGCATCTGAACGTTTGAAGCTTCCAGATGGCTCAACAATCAATAAGGTGGTACTCACAAACCGCCTCAGCAAAGGAAGAGAGGAGAGGCTTGAGATCACACAGGATGCGGGCAAGGTGCTGGAAGAGGTCGAAAAGGCACGGATGTTGATGCGATCTGAGAAGATGAACTGGTGGAACGAGTATCGTAGGACATGAGGCATAAGACCTAGACTTTCGGAATTTCGGTGCGTATTCATTGAGTGAATGAGCATTTCGGATTGGATAATAGTTGGAAGGTGTCCTCAGACGGCCTACCTGAATTTGGAGAGGAACTCTCGAGCGATACCTTGAAACAACCATCAATCGTTCTGAGATATAGCGAAGCACAACAAAGAGGATATCAGGTAAAACGTAGCAGAAAGGCATAAATGAGCGAGTCTAGTAGCGAGGCCACAATCGATCGTTCTCCTCCCAAATCGCGCCTTTTACCGCTGCATGGCATACCTCTCACTCAGACGTTTTCTCACGACTCGTGGTCTGTATCTTCTACAGTCTACCTGCCTCACTTCCCTTGTACATCATACGCCTTGGGTGGATTCCCTTTTTCTCAGCTCTAGCGAATGGAAAGACTCATTGCGAACAAGACTGCGTGGGGAAGAGATCCTTGTGCAGCGCACACGAAAGGTCTGTCAGGCTTGGACCTGACGTAGATCACCGGTTCAGAACGCTGCAGCAGCTTGCAAGTGGAAAGTCTAGGTATGATATCACCGTAGGGTAGGTATGCATACATGGTATGGTTTCAAACTTGCTGACAAGGACTTTGGGGCTACATATCCACTTGTGTCAAAACATAACGGTCGACCTTGGAAATGTACTTGTCTTGAAAAAAACTCTTGTCCGACCTCGGAAAACGAAGTAAGGATTGCTCAACAAGACTAAGCAAAACAATGCATTTTGTCGTATGAACAAAATTGTATTCGAAGACATAGCTGTGCTTTGTCTGACCTTTGTATTGTGTTTTATCTCTCGCTCAAACCTTTATTACCCTTGTGCTAACAATGCATCATTTGATCATTTGCGAGGTTTACCTCTACTCCACCGCCTACTTAAATATGACCGTCTTTTCCTACGCTTCCAAGTATATTACTCCTCAAACGCTTGAACACACTGACCTGCCCTTCCAAATCGAAACATTTAACCTAAGCAAGACTTCGAGAAGACCGTTCAACATGGCAGAAAGATTCCTAGCTCAACTTCCTAGAGTGACAAAGGGAGAACTACCGGAAGACAACACTTGCATAATATGCCACGAAGAATACGGCGTGGCACCCTCGGACAGCGAGCCTGCAGAGGACGCGGTGCGTTTACCATGCCCAGGCCAACACATAGTCGGACTCGACTGCATCTCCTCCTGGTTCATCGACACGTACAGAAGTACATGCCCCTACTGCCGATACGAATTCCCAGCCTTGACCGTTACCGCTCCACCGCGTGAACTAGCTCTGCGGGTGCCCGATGACGAACGGCACCAGCGCTGGTCCCGCCATTGCCTCGATATCCTCCAGGTCGTGCACCAACTGAGCGGTGGTTCGGCGCTCGCGCAGCGATGGGAGCAGTGGTTCATGGAGTGGTACGTCGCGTCGAGAGGAGACCACCCGCCGAGCGAGGAACAGCGATCGCGCGCGAGGACGGTGCGCAGCAACCTCTACGCGCGGACGGGATGGTCGGAGCTGCCGGCGGACACGGAGATGGTGCGCTGGTCGGAAACGGGCTCCAGCGCGGAGATTAGACCGGTTGTGTTCCGGACGCGGTTCTACCGGGAGTATTTCTACTGCCTCAGGAACGGCCGGGTGGATGCCGCCATGAGAGGTCCGCAGGCCCAGCTGACGAACGAACAGAAAACCTGCATATACACACACCTGTGCCAGATTGGAGCTTTCCGGGGCGTGCTCGAGGACGTGGAGAGTTTGGATGAAAGGTGGCGGATACTGCGTTCGCAAGGTCTCACTTTTAACGCAGAACGGCGGCAGTGGTCGGCTTATTTGTATTAGGCTGTTTTCAGAACTCGCAGAAGACGAGCGGAAGGGTTTAGTGTCAGGTGCTGAGGGAATTATACATTGTGAGTAATCCAATCTGCTGTTCTTGTTATTTCTTATCTTCCGACAAGGACTTAGACTCTTCCTTTCTGTTTGATTGAACGTAAAAAAATATGGATGAAGAAGAGGTTACCTCTTTCCATTCCTGCTTCTTCGAAGCTAAAAAAGCGGGTTCCAACAAGGGTCATCGATAGAACCAATAAAGAGGGTACCATCTGATATTCAGACATAGAGACGCCTTTGCGGGACAGGGAAGCTAATGCCATCGCTTCGTTCTGCAAGGGTTGCGTAAGAAGACATAATAAGACCCACAAGCTCGAGAACAACAGCCACACCAACACTTGGCTTCCTGAACTCAGGCTTTGACCAAAGTCCCACATAGGAAGTCAAGACAATGATGGTCAGCGTGTTCTACCCGACACGGACCTCAACTTTTCTTGAAGATTGTAGAGAGCACGATATAGTTCACACATTATAGTAAAAGTATGAGGGTTGAAAAATGAAATATCAACTCACTGGATGAGGTACAGCGGATGAATGTCTTCATGTACGTGGGAGATTGGAATCGCCTTTCAACGAGTGACGTGACTCCGTAGACATTATATATTACTGCCGCCCTTCTCTTCTCATATCAGACCTCATCGCTCAAGACCGACCTTTCCAAGACTGCAGAAACAGATAGTATGCAACCTCAGGGTCTATGCAGTCTGACCTAGTTCAGCGTGAACTTGTAATTATCCAACACAACGACCACGTCTTCGTCCACTCCTCCGGCTACCACCCCGACCGCTTGAACTTTCTGGAAGCGCTCTCCGAAGGTACACTTGACCAACGTATCCCCTCCTGGAAAGGCGCAATTGTGGCCCGCGCCGTCCCCGGTGTCTGGGAGTGGGAAGAACTTGACCGTGCACGAAACAGGCTCCAGACCCACTGAAGCACAGCCGGCCCAGGTTGAGGTGAGGTCCTAAGAGGTCGCTGTGAAACCGGAATAATCAGACGAGATGTTTCCGCCATTGGGGAAAGAACCCTCGAAAAATTAGGCTGCCGTAATGACGTTGGGGGATGTGTGTGCCTTCAGGCCATTCTCCTCGTCCGTATCTTCCGCCCCAAAGCCGCCAAAAAGGAGACCAAGATAGGGTACCGGTACGGCTTTGTTTGCGGTGAGGTCATCGAACTGCAGTTGTAGAGACTCCCAGTTAGTCTTTCTGTGCTTGTTTTCGGATCATTGAAGTTGACTCGTGGTAGTCTAGGTTGTGCAGATACCTTGGCAGTAACGGCTACTATCAGAGTACTTCTCGTGAGGGCTACCGCGAGAGCTAACGTTAGAGTAGACGAAAGGCGCATGGCGATATGTACAGCTTCTGTCCAGGAGATATGGTTCGAATGCAAGGTTAAGTGTCATGAGTGATGAAAAGAGAGAGAGGTAGAAGAAGGTATAGAATAATTTTTTGAGCAATGGAATTGGATGCTCGGCACATGTACATATATTCTCTGCTGCTCGCATTCCCTTTTTTCAAAATCTTGCCTCCGAGTATCTACGATTGTGGACAGAAGACTAGAACATTTGGAAAGGTTTCGTGGTTTTTAATAGCGGTAGGGTAGAAAGCTGGTTTCAATGATACATCTTAGGTATGGTAGTGTCGCACTGGAGCGAGAGACCTCGACCCATGAAGATCGGCGTTTATCCGGATCGATCAAGCGATTAAAGTCTGGTTGTCTAAGACACTGCCGAGCAGAAGCTGTGAGGCGCGAGTAAGCTCTAAGGTAAATAAATCACTGTGACTCCGGGGCCTTCTTGCAAGCACGCACACGTACTCGTATACTCGCCGATGCGGTAAACTTCTCTTTCAGAAATGGTGTGCATCGAAACGTTCAGTGCGACCTAGAATACTAACCAGACAGAGAATTCAAGCTTCTTTCTGCGTAATCCCGACCGAGCCCAAGAGCCGCGAACCCATTTATTAACCTTCTTTTCATAGAACTATTCACACTATAGGTCTTGAGTCTTAAATCTTTAGTCTTTAGTCTTCTTAAGTCATGTCTAAACCTTCAATAGCGCAAAAAGCGATCGATTAGTTCCGACGCCAGGCGAAGAGAGAGACCTCGGCAATCAAATTCTCGTGTACCCACGCCGAAGAAATCCTAAAGCACTCAAATTGACATACGCAACGGGACTCGAAGAGGACGTCTCATGACAAAGATTGACATCATGAATGCTGATATTGAGAGATATTGATGTAGCTGTACTAGTGCTCCGTAGTCGTGTGCGCTCGATTGATCTATGCAATATGTGATCGCCGATGAGCTTGCGAATCGCGACGAATAAAGCTCTAGTGACAAAGAATCGAAATAGTTGGCTACTTCAATGGCTGCGACAGTCGAGAACTGCCATGGCCTCGCAAGGATGTGCCTCGGAAAGGCGCGACTGCAATGACTGAGTAATCGGTCTGATGGCTGCAATGACTAATCGACCCGATGAAGGTAACATGCGAAAGTGGCCATGATAGTTGAGGGTGTAGGGCTCGATGGCGGTGTACATACATTCTGGGAATCTCAGTCAGCTCTGCAGGGTCATGCAGGATCGTTTTTTTCCTTTGAAAGGGTGTTGTGCAGGGTTGAGGCCGGGGCGGTACGATCAACTTAGGTACCATTATACTGAAACCCCTTGCCTGGACCGAAAGCGACCTCGGTATCTCGTTGAAACTTGACATATAAATTATACGGCGGACGATATCGACAGTAACAAAACCAAGACTTCCCTTAATCTTTTTTCTTTTTTATATGTAAAATCAAAATCAAAACTCGAAATTCAAATGTCACTCTGGGGGGCACTCTCTGGAAGGCACTCGTTTGATAAATAGAATACGCAAAATGGCATAGTTAGTTGATTCGACTAACCTCAGGATAGTACGATGTAGTCAATCAATCAAACACACAAACTACAGTCAGATCATACGAGTGGTATTTGCCTGAGCTCTGCCCTACTGTGAGCCGCTGCGGCTTCTTACAGCCATCTATCGCATGGAGTAGGAGAGTCTTCGTCATGCTTCCCTTCGCGGCGTATCGACCACAAAGTTTGAAATGTTGGAATGCCGTTGTAAGCATCACAAATTCGGACCCTGCATAATTATGACGATGATTAATCCTGGCCCCGCAGCGGCGCAGCGCGGCTTCTGAAAAAAGGTCGGAGTACAAGAGCGCCGCCTCCCCTCAAGCTGGACCGTATTTTCTAGCCTAAAAGTCCGCTGCCCAAATGGACCACTCCTCTGCAGACACGTACGACATCATTATCGTAGGGGGTGAGCTTTCCACAGCCATGCTTTAACGAGCGTTTCGCAAATGCTAAAAACGTCAACCAGCTGGCCCGGCAGGCGCCACGCTCGCTTCGCGCTTGGCCCGTAGCGCAGCGCATCCATCGATCCTCCTCGTCGAGGCCGGCGGCGCCAATGACGCCAAATCCATGACCATCGCTGCCGAGAGATGGCTGCACCGATTCAGCCCGGAGCACAACTGGAGCTACCGGAGCGTTCCCCAAGAACACCTCGACGGCTTGGTGTTGGCGTACGATCGGGGTAAAGGGATCGGGGGCAGTAGTTCCATCAATTTCTGTAATAAATGAGATGATGACGAAACAAATCCTTGGGTATCGATTGGTTATACTAATTCTTTCGAGAAGGTCTTTGGAGCTGGGGTCCTAGAGACGATTATGAGGAGATTGCACGATTGGTGGGAGACGAGGAGTGGGATTGGGAGCATGCGAGTGAGCAGTTGAAGAAGGTTCGTGGTGGGACCTTGTCAGAATGATATGGCCTGTTGACCTGTAGGAAAGCTTGAGTCGTATCATGGGATGGTACCTGAAGTCTCCGCTGGCATTGAAAAATACCTTAACCCATCAGCGAAAGATCATGGGAGCGATGGGCAAGTACTACCCTCCGTCTGTCCGGGAGTCCCGCTTATCGACAAGATTGTTTGAGAGATCGGAGCTGACTTTCATGCCAAAAGACCCGTCAGAGTCGGTTTCGCTCAAACCTGGGAAAAAAGCCATCGAGAAATCGCCGATATTTGGGCGGCCTATGGGGTAACTTTACACAGCCTCTCCCGCCCCCCCTAGCTAAAGTACTGCGCAGTATCCACTAAACCCGGACCTCAACTCTGGAAATCCGCTCGGCCTCTCTATACCTCCCAGCACAACCCACCGCGGCGCCCGCACAACGTCCTCGTCTCTCCTTCTTAATGCACCCTCCAACCTGCAGATCCTAACCAACACCAACGTAGCTCGCGTGCTATTTTCACCCGCCGACCCACTCAAGGCCATTGGAATCGAGACAGTGGATGGTGTCAAATTCCATGCTCGCGGGGAGATCATTCTCTCAGCCGGCGCCCTCGACACCCCCAAACTGCTTCTTCTCTCCGGCATCGGGCCCGCCTCCGAACTAACAAAGCACTCTATCCCGGTCCGCCTCGATCTCCCGGCCGTAGGGCGTGGTCTCAAAGACCACCACCACATCACGCCAACTTGGATTCGCGCTCCCCACACTACAGACCGGCACACTTTCTACCAATCGCCCTCCTTACAAGCTGCCGCTCGCGCGCAATGGGATACTGATGGCACAGGTCCACTTTCCGAAATCTCCTGTGTACACACAACCGGATTTTTCAAATCCGACGCCATCTGTAAAAGCGATGAATTCAAAGCTCTGCCCGAGGAAAGGCAACGGCATTTGTCACAGCCTACAGTGCCTCTCTACGAGGTCTACCTGAATGGCCCGAGCGCCGAGCAACTAATCTCTCCAAGTACCGCGCAGCCGCTGGCGACCGTCTTCATATTCGTGCTCAACGCAGAAAATTCCGGCACCATCACCCTTTCCTCTTCTGATCCAGCGGACCCGCCACTCTGTGACCCGAAGTTCTTCTCGAACCCCTTCGGGAGACGGGTGGCGATTGAAGCTACGAGGGAGGCTATGGCCGTAGCCAACAGTGCGGAGTTCCAAAAGGATACCGTAGGCTTGTTGCACGGGCCGCAGAGTACGAGCGACGAAGATATATTGGGCTATTGGCGAGAGAGAACAAGCTCAACCTGGCATATGTGCGGCACTGTACGTATGGGTCGGCAAGGGGAGGAGAGGGCGGGTGTGGATCGGAACTTTCGAGTTGTAGGAACAAAGGGACTGAGGGTGGTGGATTTGAGCGTTATGCCGATTTTGCCAAAGTGAGTCATCTTTCTATTCTTCCGCAAGCAACGGGATCGATCTTCGTTCTTTGCTGACTGGACCTTTTGTAGCGCGCATACGCAGGCTATGGCCTATTTGACTGGAGCCATAGCTGGCGATAAAATTGTAAAGGAGTACGGTTGGGATGATGGTATCGCTTGAGGTGGCCGGAATTGTCGTCCAAGCTCTGAGTGATTGGTACCTGTCTGTATGCGCTAGGTTCGCAGAGAATATGAAGATGGGAGCATCTAGACCTCGAAGCGCTTATGTTCCCTTATCACACTCGATTCGCCGTCTTTGAAAAACACTGTATGTGCTGCTTCTCGAGAGCATGGCGCAAGTAAGTTGCCATGCTTTGAGAATTGGTGCAAATCAACCGATCCCCTCGGCTGCAGGGGGTGATGGTCAGACAAGCTATCATGAAAAGGTGTAGTCTCGAATCTTGGCCGCATCCAATTTTTGACAAGAGAATTGTATAGGAGCGTCACTGCGGACTCGGAGAATATCTAGTTGATCTTGTCCAGAGCAGCCTTCGTTTTTGGCTAGTAGTAGCTTGGAGACAGAAGTCAGACTCTGAAAGAATCTGGACCAGCTAGCCCCTTGCTTCATGGCTGAAAACATATGTCAAAAACAGAAAACAAACCATTGCTCTATTGCGGTGTCCCTCTATTGGTGAACCCCTACTCTTTACAGGACATCGGATTGAACGTTGAACCAGTTGCGATTTGCCCATCCACGCTGCTCAGACTCTGCGTGCAACGCACATGAAATCCCTCACGTATGCTCTATTCCAAGAGGACAAGCTTAGTGCGCCTCTTTTCCAGCGCCAAGGCTATGTTTCGAAGAGATAAAGCGGACGCTGCGACATCGGCTACACCCTTTACCGTGATCTTTTCCAGCTCATCAAAGTCGAGGAGATTATCAGCGATGTCTTGGAGGTTGGTCTGGTAATACGGACTATCAAATGCGTAATTGATGTGGAGCTTGACGTTCACAATCGACCACGGAAGTTTTCTTGATAGCGTATGAGAAGTTTCTAATGGGGCCAGCTACGAGATCAACCTGTACGCGGTGCTGGCTACGAACCCTCTACCTGTTAGGGGAGTCAATAGATCTCATCCTCCTTCCGTCAACCCAGCATATCGCCAAAGCCGGATTTCTTATTAGCAATCATCTTCGATCGGTTCCTCCTTACGAAACGCCAATATCCCACCTATCGAAGTAACGACATACTATGACACGCCACCGCCCCTAATCCGACGGTTCCTCTACTTATTGTCTCCGAGACTACGCGTCTGGATACATGTTTAGAAGAGACTTTGGGACACCGATATCTCTTTCACGAATGTCGTATGAGCTTAGATTTACTATGGGTACTCGACTCTTGATAATGTTAGATGGGGGATATCTAGAAGGTGGTTAGTCAACACCACTGTGGAATGGTTTGACCCTCTTTCACGTTCGAGATCTTCGAATTTCTAATCGCTCTCGATATAAGTTGTGTGGCAGGTGCATGGAGAGGGTATCGGGGACAGGATACTCTCGAGGGTGGTTCCTTGTGCAAAAGAGGAATCAGGTCGCTATGAACCCTAAGGGCAGCTATGATTGGACGATAGAGTGGCTTTTCAGGACACAGAGGGGTTATACACGGGGCGGTTGGTATATCCAGGGGTCTCGATGTATCATATACATATCTATCGCAACCCTGTAGGAGTGGCCCCCCGTACACCCCCAGGATAAAAACAATAAAAACCAATTCATGTCCAAAAGAGAAGTTTCTAATGGATCTCCAATTAAGAAACGGAAGTCCGTTTCAAGGGATTCTAGGCGGGTAAACTCCGAAAGATTCCCCATGAATTGTCTCGCCTATCCATTGGCGTGTATAGTCAGAGATTTGAGTTTGTCCTGTGCGCAAGTCAACAAAGCGGTGCGTGTCCAATACGGATCGAGATCCGCTATGTTCGCGGCCAGTTCCATTGGGCTGTAGAAGAAGTGCTGGAGGTTCTGCGTAGCAGCTAAGAAGTCGAACAATGTTTTTGGGTTGAGGAGACATCCATAGAAGCTCAAACCAGTCAAGCTCGTTGAAACAATACAGCAAGGTGGGGTGTGTAGTAGGTCCTCTGAGTCACTAACAACGGCGTGGCCGCATATTGAAGTGATAGATGGTATCTCAAACGTAATCAAAGTCAATGAAGTCATGGTCCGATCGTGTTGCCTCAAATCGGAGGCCCACTGGTTGCAGTTTCCTCAATGAGGAAGAATTGTCGTTATCCCCGATGTCTCTTAGGGTGTCGCAGATGCATGTAGAACAAAGATCAGAGTCCAATTTTACTTCACGAAGATTTGGAAGTAGACGTAGGAGGAGCGCAATTAGGGGTTCTTCGTCTCCCTTGTCAATTTCTGTAAGCCAGTCCTCTTCTAACTTTTTCTCTGGAGCATCTACGACGCCCCTGGCAGCTTGCTTAAAAAGCACTAGATCACTCTCTGGAACCATGCCTCGGGAGTACCCCATTCCCTCGTTCCATTCGATTTCCCACGATACGAACTTCAATATAAAAGGGTAGCGAGCTGCCCGAGGATTGAGCAATACCTCCTTGAGCATTCGAGCAAATACACCAGGCTTGGAACCAATGTTACTAATGATGGAGAGTCTCTGGGCGAGCCGGTAGTGCTCACTTAGCAGCTCGTGGGTTAGGAGGTAGACTTTCTTAGAGAACGTAGAAAATTTGGGGATATCTTCCAATTCAACAAAGTCCCATATCATGACGACAAGCTCGTCGGAAAGATCGATGAACCCCACCATGGCTGATGGGAAAGCCAAAGGGCAAAATTTTAGGTACGTTGCAAGAGTGATATGTGGGTTGTTCGAATTATTCTATCTCAGAACTCTTCTGGGGCATGTCTTCGACCACATAGAAATCTGGTGATAGCCGACATGCGCAAAAGTCATAGCCAAACAAGGCTGGGAACCCAAATTCTGACACAAAGCGCTAGTGCAACCCACAGTGGATTCGACTAACTGAGACAGAGAACTGAGTCGGTGTAGAGCATTTGAGGGTATACCGTGGTTTTATTATACTCATACAACGGAGGTGTAGTAGAATAGTGTGTCAGGGATTGTGGAGCTGGAGCAATGGGAGATAGAATCCGCCAGTGCCCTAAAGCTCTTAGGGTTTGGGCTTGGAGAGTGGCGCTACCAGGAATGAGTAAATACTTGACTTTGGGAGATACACAGCTCGAGCTAGCGAAATTCTTCTGATCACGACGTTCTCTCGGAAGAAAAAGGTTTCACAATTTGAGAATCTGCCCCCTGACAAAGTTTCAACATGCCTAAGAAGCAGGCGGGGGAGAACAGCAAGAAGGCTGCAGGCAATGCAAAGGTCCGAACCGGCGGTCTTTATCCACCTAAACAACCACAGCTAATCGCCTCTTCAGAAAGCCGAAGTAGCGAACCAAAAAGCCGCAGCTGAGGGTGCGAAGAAAGCAGCATCTGAAGATCAAGAGTGGAGCAAAGGCGCAAAATCCAACGCCAAGAAGTACACACCTCTCCCTCAGCGCTTGATTGCATTCTAATCGCACTTATAGAGAGGAAGCCGAGGCGAAGAAGCAAGAAGCAGCACGTAAACAGGCGGAAAAGGAAGCCCTGCTCAACGAAGAAGAAAAGGACGCCCGCCCCACGCCCAAGAACACCAAAACCGCCGTCAAAAAGACCAAAGGCCTCGATCTCTCCTCACTCGACGACGAACCCTCTTCCTCAGCCTCGAAAGCGAACCCGGCCCTCAACGCCACCGGTATCAACAATGCCCTCGACGCCCTCTCACTCACCTCCGCCAACCCCTCGGAAAAAATCGACCGGCATCCGGAGAGGAGGTTCAAGGCCGCGTATGCGGCGTACGAGGCCAGACGCATGCCGGAGCTGGAGGAAGAACACAAGGGGCTGAGGAAGAAGCAGAGGGAGGACATGATCCGGAAGGAGTTCGAGCGGAGCCCGGAGAACCCGTTCAACCAGGCGAACGCGAGGTTTGACACTACGAAGGAGGAGCTCAGGGAGATGAAGGAGCAGGAGAGGGATAAAGTGGAGGCGAGGTTGGCGGCAAGATGAAATCGAGAGGAAGAGGAACGGCCTCGGTTAATGACGGTTGACGAGTAAAAGATACATGAGCTATAGACTACTGGTTCTGCGGTCATGGGGCATCCCAGAAATGGATCATTGACCTTGTATAGCTATTGAACCTCTCGGTCAACGGCAGAAGCCTGCTGCTTGGACTCGTCAGGCGCCAATATACTTCTCTCCGGACTGTTAACACGGTAGACCATTGCCACGAAAAGAACCGTCCCTTCCTTAGCCTCTAACACTCATGAGCTCGCCATCTCAACATACAATGAAAGCGGAAACACTTACCTTTGCCGTTTCGACGGATTACCCGGTCAAGAGGCTCCCTCGCCTTTTTCCTTTTCATTACTCACACCGGCTTCCGCCTCCTTCCTGCGTTTCTCCTCCGCCTCCTCTTCTTGCTCCTTCTTCTCTCGCTCTTGCCTCTCGATGATAAATCTGTAGGTATGAGCGTTCGCATCCACCAGCCACTTCGGAGCTCTGGTGTCGCCCAAGTGGGCATCACGTCCGGGTGGGTTCCCTGCGTTTCCCGATGGATTGCCAGACATTGTGATTTGGATTTTTGTGAAGCAAGGCTTGAGGGTAATGAAATTGGTGACGTTGCGAGGATTTTTGCTAAGATGAACGGGGTGGAGGAGGCCCTTGCTATGATATACAAGTGAGTTGCGTTGTTTGCTAGTGCTCGATTTCGCCGACTAAGGTTTGCTTTTCGTCCTTTTCGAAGCGGAATCACGGCACCCGAAGTCACGATCGGAATTCCCGCCAAACAGCATCTAATTCGTGCGTTCGTATTGTCGAGACTATCCAGCCGGAGATGCTGTTGAGGAGATACGGCTAGAAATTGAGAGTTCGCTTTGATGTACTGGAATCAATCCGGTTGCTTGAAGCTGCGGTAGTACGTGAGTGGTCATGGCATTCTGGAATTCATGTCGAGCTTCCAGCTCCAGTGTGCAGTTAGTATGCTGTTTGCAAACAAAGAAAAACTCCCCTCGATTGAGTACTACTTCCTCTCGACTATCTTTCCAAGCAAGCGATCTCAGTGTCTCTTGCCATACACCTTAATTACGCGACGACACAGCGTCTCCGTCTCCAGCCAATCACCCCATCACGACATCCATCCAATCCCTCGACGCCCTCTCCCCAGCAGCCTTGACTGCCTTCTCCGCCTTCGCGATATTCGTCGCGACCCCCTCACTCTCCTCGACCATAGCCTCGATCCTCCTCTTCCTCTCCTCCGCGTCCTTCCCCTTCTCCTCCTCCGCTTCCATCATCTCCTCCGCTGCCTGCCTCAGCTCCTCCCGCTTCTTCTCTTCCGCCTCCCTTGCATGCCTGATATCCGCCCAGTCGCTCGCCACCTTGTCCCGATCCGCCTGACTGATCTAAAGAGACAAAAGTCAGCCGCACAGCCCTCTCCGCGCGCTAAAGTCAAAGCATTGATATCCACTCACCTGCGGGCACCTCGAGAGGTAGAAGTTGTGCGCGTGCTCCCGCTGCACCGGGTCATAGAGGTTGTAGTAGGCCCACTCGACCCCGACGCGCTGGTACGTGACGCGGCCGGTGCTGGGGTCCTTGACGGGGCGGTAGGCTTTGATGAGGAAGTAGGCGGCGCCGGGGAAGATGAGGACGGTCATTTCTGCTCGCTGGATGACGATGCGTCAGTTGTTTGGTTTGGGTGACCCGTGGGAGGGAGGGAGGGAGGGAGGTAGGGGGTAAGTATTACCTGCGATGTTTGGTAGGACGGTGGAGGGTGGTGTTATGTGGGGGATAAAGAGCGATGAAGAGCGATGATGGAGCTTGATGCTAGAGGCGATGAACGTGCTTTGGTGGTGATGACAGCAAGCAGGTGAGTGTAAAGCAGAAGGAATCATTCTGTCAGAAGGCAGGATTTAAATGGTGGTGTATCTGTCTAGCTTGGTCAGATAATCGCCGGGGGCGAATAGTGCAATATAATGTAAACGAACAAGGTAAACGAACTTTGAATAGCTGTCGGACAGGCTGCAACCGCATAGACAAGAATGATATTGCATTAAAGGTATATATTAGACATTATATGATATATTTAGAAGTCTTGCGGGAGATATATATTTAGGAGTGGAAAAGGAACATGATGTGAAAAGTTGTTAGTTCACCTCACTTTTTCTGTGTTGTCTTTTCACAACAGCACTCTCCTCGGGCCGCAGGGTCTTAGGAGTGAATTAACTGAGAAGCCGCGTCATAAATAAAAGACTGGTATTGTCGTGTTGCATGTACAGATTGTGTATGTTCATATTCCTGTACACCATCGCTCTCAGCAAGCTCAAATAAGAGAAAGAGCAGATGCTCACTTCCAGAAGCATCATGCCTTGCCAACCCATCATTGTTCCTGCATCAACCAACTACAGCCTTCACGCTCAGACTTTCTAGAAAGTCGCCAAGATCCTCCTTCTTGACCTCGACAACACAATGCTCGAAGCTATCAATTCTCACTCTCGCATTGGTTTCCAGGGCAACTTCCTCAAACGCATTACCGAACCTATTCTTACCATATCCATTTCCAGTATCATCGTCATCCTCATCGCTTTCATCGTCATCTTCGTCCTCCTCTTCTTCGCTTTCTTGCTCGCCGTCATTGTCGTCTCTCTCCTCTCTCTCCTGCCGTTTCCGCTCCTTTTCCGCAAGCTTAGCGGCTCGTGCCGTAGCCTTTTCTTCCAGCCTGGCTGTCCGCCTAGCTCGGGCTGCGAAATCGACCACGCCGCCACGTCCTCCTGTGCCAACGACTACAAATACGCCTCTAGCTTCGTTGAGACTCGCCAAGACGAGCGGAGTGCCTAGCCCGTCTTTCCCTACCTTGCCGCGTTGATCTCGCTCCTGTTCGGCAATAGCTTCGCCGACCCAGAGGGCAAGTTTTGTTAAAGCCGCCGGGTGAGTGAACATCTGGACATCCGGGCCTTCTTTGACGACAGCCATTCGGAAAGCGCGTAGATGGCGAATTTGGCGCTTTTCGATAAGGGAGGTGCCAGTGCGCAGGATAGCTTTATAAAGATGCTGGGCCGTGGGAAGGGCATGTTTGAGTGCTTCGATACTGTGTCTCATATTAGAATGTAGAAGCAGAGTATTTACGCAAGCTTGACTTACTTCTCGAGAGCATCATAAGCCTCCCAGAACCTCCGCACCCACTCTTCACCCTCTGCCTTGCCATCTTCGTCCACCAGCTCTCTCTGCTCGCCCCTCCCACGATCCCAGTTCCTTAACGAATCGCCTGCTGTCACGCCAGACTTCCCAACCTCAAGGATTGCTCCAACTATGACGCCGACATCTTGTGCGCTCAGACAAGCTTTCCAACCCCAGCTTCTTACGAAACCCCAGCCTTCTCTTCCGCGACCTGCGCTAGATCTTGGCGGCACTAAGCCATCAAGTCCATACATTGGAGCATAGGTCAGTAGCCTTTCCCGTAAGCCTCGCTTGAGATCCATATCCATATGCGTGTAGCTCTGCTTGCATTGACTCAGACTGACTCCCATCTTAGCCAGAAGCTTGTGCAGTCTTTTTCTACCTACATCGCTCCATATATGTAATCGAGAAGCCAGATAAGGAGAATGAAGCATGCTATCATATAAGGACCAGTGCCTGATCATGAGGAAGCGGGGTTCGGGAGACAGCCGGATCGAAGTATCTGTAGGTGAGCGAGCAGTAGTAGGTATGACGCCTGAACTTTCTCCGCGACCATTCTCCCGTATTGTTTCACTAGAATCTGGTGGGTTTAATCGGCGGACTTCGTCGCGTAATACTTGCCTTATTCGTTCCCCTCGTTCGCCTCCCCAGCCCGCTGAGCCTCCAGCATCTAAGGACGAAGATATTCCGACTCCGGTCATGCTTCGCCCGTAGAGCTCTAGCGAGCTGACCCCGACAATGGCATGCCATAGAAGATCGTTATCTTCGCGGCCAAGGTCCTCCGCGAGGGAGTAGAGGATTGACGAGATGGGCTCGGAGTATGTCGCGCCACCAGAATAGTACTTCTCGAGAATGACAGTGTACTTTCGACGTTCACGGAGTAGCGCTCGACGTTTTGCTCGCATCGACGGCTGTTTCTGCGGTTGTGGTGACGAAGCTTGCGATGGAGGTGAAGGCGATGTTTCCGAGGAGTGTCTTACAGTCCTGTAGCTCTCTTGGCGGCGACGATTGGGTGAATCGGATATGTAGCCACTCTATCTTTTGTGTTAGCAAGACAATTAAGAACGAGCAGAGGAAGATCACACACAGAGTTGCTTCTCCGCCTCTGACGAGGTCTTGTGTTCCCATCTTGACTCTCCTCGTTCTCCTCATCTCGGTCCGACCATGACTTCCGCTTCTTTGAGCGTTGTCCGCCTTCTATTGATTCTACGACCTCGCTCTCGTCGCCTGATTCACCAGAGTCATCACCATAATCCTCCACGTCTTGCATCCTAATGAGTTCGCAATAGGCCTCCCGCTCAGCACTCAACTCTTCATCAATGTCTCCATCATCGTACACGATTATTCCACCTCCACCAGGCTTGTATGACGGTAGTATCCGACCATTGTCGACATCTGGGTTTCTTGCCCCAACATCGCCAGTGATCTCGCGGAGAGCAATAGCGGTTGGATCTCCCTCGAAAACATTACCCAGATTCCACGGACGTCGCGCGTCAATGAGCCATACTTCAACGCTTCCGGACAAGTCTTCTCCCCGGTCACCAGAGTCTAGTCCCAATTCACTTGAAATATCGACGAGCCCTCCTACACCTAGACATACCACCACCCCGCCACTTCCACCCTGTTGTATCTTCATCGGCTGCACCATTGTCTTCCCCGCTTGTGCGAGATCTCCATAACCGGAAATGGGTTGAATCTTGTGTTGTATGTAGTCGCGTTTGAGGAGCGCTGTAAGTATTCGACAGGCGCAGAGAGCATCGGGCTCTAGTGCGACTAGTATCAGGACAGGGGGTGACAGAGGGTGATTGTTCCGCTGAAGATGTTGGTAGAGGTGGGAGATCAGACTCCGTGGGAGGTACATGACGCGCTCTTATTGTGTAGCGGGTCTGATCTTGAAGGCACAAGGAAGCTGAAAGTTTATGACCCAGATCCACCAGCATCTCTTTCAGTATAGCTGAACGGTCACAGAAATTTAGTCAAGAGGCATGTACGGGCAGGAGTGACACTCGGCATGGAGAGCGATTCAAAGTCCTACGGTCAAGCTGAATTGGCAATTAGAGATGCGAGTAAAGTCGTGATCATGCGTACAACCCACGTTATAAGACCGAGGAAAGAGGGTCTAAGAGTAAAAATATGAAATATCGATATCGACAAGATGCTGATCTCCAAGACGCGCTCAGGAAATCGCGAAGCATTTGCCTCCTTCGCGCCGGCGTCCTACCTTAGTCCCAAAAGCTAACAAGTTAGCGCTGGAACTAAGCTCAAAAAAGTCTAGATCGCTTCGCGGACTTTTGTTGTAGGACGCCTGCTCCAGAAACCCCGTTTTTATCCAAAACGAGCTTCGTGTCAACAAATTTTTGAATCAATCACAGATCCATCAATTCTCATCAAAACCACTTAGAAATATATACTACGACGCGTAGAATTATATAGCGAATTCGTTAGTAACAAAATCTAACTCCCTACGGCAATATCCCGCGTTGTATACCTTACTAACCTTCGAGGACAGTTGACACCAGACCTATTACGTTCCCTATCTAAATGACCTAACCAACGGGTTACCTCTTTCCGGCAACGGGTTTCGGCGCTAGATTTCCTATCTCTCAGCGTCCGAGACCCTCCAAACACGGCATTCAAATCGAATTATCAATGATAGAAAGGGGGGAGCATGTTGATCAAAAGTCCTAAACATGCCAAGACTTTTCGGATCCGGACCCGGACCCGGACCCAATAGCCAAACTTGGGCCATCTTCCGAATATTACTATAAATTTCAGTATTCTAACTAGGGCAGTCGATTTCCGCTGTAGGCTTGGCATATTTAGAATAGAATACAAGAAACAGGGGGTTTTTGGTGCAGACCCCCTGCGGGGACCGACTCACTATGCAGCTAAAAATTAAAGTCACGGTCTAAGCAGGGGGTCGAAAGCTAATGGAGACAACGAAGCATAAAGTAAGTTAAGGTAGGGCTGAATGTCCCGAAGCACTAGCGGCAGATCTACGGCATACCACAAACCGACAGACGGAAGCCTCGGTCGGAGTACGGCAAGTGATAGGCACTTTATCACAATACAACTACTCGTACAGAAACACTTCACTGAATCCTTACTCTCTATCTCTAATTACGCTTCTTCCTGTAACCTCAAACCCGCACTCCCAAAAAATGAAGCTCCCACTCCTCTCCCTCCTCCCCCTCTCCCTCCTCCCCCTCCTCGTCCCCCCGACCCTCGCCGCCCACACCTCCAACTGGGCCGTCCTGGTCTCCACCTCCCGCTTCTGGTTCAACTACCGGCACCTGGCCAATGTGCTCTCGCTCTACCGGACCGTTAAGCGCCTCGGGATACCGGACTCGCAGATCATCCTCATGCTCCCGGACGACATGGCCTGCAACCCGCGCAACGCCTTCCCGGGCACCGTCTACAACAACGCCGACCGCGCGCTCGACCTCTACGGCGACAACATCGAGGTCGACTACCGCGGGTACGAGGTCACGGTGGAGAACTTCATCCGCCTGCTGACGGACCGGCTGGGCGAGGACGTGCCGCGGGGGAAGCGGCTCGGGAGCGACGCGGGGAGCAACGTGCTGGTGTACATGACGGGGCACGGGGGCAATGAGTTTTTGAAGTTTCAGGACAGCGAGGAGATTGGGAGTTGGGATCTGGCGGATGCGTTTGAGCAGATGTGGGAGAAGAAACGGTACGTTCTTTCGCTTCCTCGTGCCCGGCTTCCAACTCTTCGTCTTCTCTTTCTGAGGAGCTGAAGCTGACTGAAATGGTGATGCAGTTACAACGAAATGCTTTTCATGATCGACACCTGCCAAGCCAACACTCTCTACAAGCATTTCTACTCCCCGAACATCATCGCAACGGGCTCCTCGGAAATCGACCAATCGTCCTACTCTCACCACGCGGACAACGATGTGGGTGTTGCTGTCATCGATCGCTGGACCTACTACAACCTCGACTTCTTGGAAACGCAAGTCACGTCCCCGACTTCAAAACTTACGTTGGCGGATCTTTTCGGTAGCTACGATGAGAGCAAGATTCACAGCAATCCGGGATACCGATGGGATCTGTTTCCAGGAGGGGAGGAGAAAGGCAGGGAAAGGCTGGTGATGGATTTTTTTGGCAATGTGCAGGGGGTGGAGGTTGAGGGCGTGGGGGAAAATGAGACGGAGTGGAGGGAGGATATGAGGAGGTTGGAGGAGATCATAAGCAGAGCACGTGCGAGAGGAAACGTGTCAGAAGCTAAGAAGAGCGAAGCACCTGTTGAGGAGGTAATTGCGCAAGGGAGTGACTTGGGCAAGGAGAAAGTCGAGAGCGCAGCCAAAGTTGAGGGAGTCGAGGCATGGGGCCAGCGGATTGTGGGAGCGGGAGCACTGCTTGGTTGTGCTTTGGTATGGGGTGGAGCTTCTTGGCTAGAGTCGCGGTGACCTGAGAAGTGGACGTGATCTCAGATCTTATAAACTATTTTGGATATAGATACCCCATGTACGCGATACCTCTTCAAGGCTGCGCACTCGCATTCTGTATCTCTGCAGTTGTGAAAAGAGTAGAGCTGGGTATCTGTGCTATTAACTATGGGCCATGCTTTTACAATACTTCGATATTGAACAATCCAGTATATCGGGTGTCAAAGTCGAACGTAGAAGAGAAGAGAGTCGTATTATCGAAGTTTTCGCGGACATGATCTCGTGCACGGCGTGGCGTGCTGTAGAAAATCCGCGCTAAGCCCAGATGAAGAGTGGAATAATAATTATTGGCAAGATGTTGCTCACAAAGCCTGTGATAGTGTCCAGCGCCGCTTGGAACCCATATCACGCTCTGTTCCGAGTGCTTGAGGGGGTGCACCCCAGAGACCGTTCGGAGCGATGGAATGGCCTTGGGCTGCGTGATCAAGAATTCCATTCGGAGAAGTTCGGCCGGAATTGGTTGAACCATTGAGTCGTTCATGTCGATCCACTTGCACGTGTTTTGATACACCTTGAAAGCTGCGTGCCTCTTGTGGGCTGGGATGCTCGCTTCCCTTTTTGACAGCTTGATCCACCTGTTGGGAGACAGGCATGCTCCAGAGGCCACCTGATGATTGGACGCCAGTACTAGAACTTTCCTGCACTCTTCCAAAATGGTCACCAGTTGGGCTATCCAGATGGAAGTCCTCTTTGGTCGGACTGAACCTGGAGTGATGGGAGTTGACGAATCCCGGACGTTCATATCTGTACGGAGACTTTTCTCGGATCGGCAGGCTTGGAGTACGTTGAAGCTGTGAGCCCGCTAAGAATGGAGATCCCGCTCGCAAATGCTCCGTCGAAGCGGTGAGCTTCACTTCGTAGTCTTCCGAAACTCCAAGGTCAATCAGCGAGTGTCGCATTCGAGATGGAGATGCTGGCACATCCTCGGATTGCGGCGATGAGACTCGTTTGTACCCAATGCTCTTCCGGACAGCCATCGTCAATGAAGCCATACCGACGTCTAAGAGGACAGGTTGACTCGTCAATGCACCGATCAAGGCATTGCATCCAGCGCCATGGGTTACCAAAATCAGTACAGTGTCCGTCTCGTCATCGTCGCAGTCCTCCGGGTCCTCACGGCCAGGAAATCCTTCTTCTAGAGATTCATCTTTCATGGGTTTTAGTGTTTCGGAATCATCATGGCCGCGGTACCAGGAGATCATTTCATGCAAGCCCTTTCGGAAGCGCTTGTGCATGGCGCTCCATTCTTCTCCGTACTCACCTCCGCTGCCCCATTCAAGTGGAGGTCGTAGACTGTCCCACAGGCTGTCTACTTTGACGCACGCGTCGCGCGCGTGGGAAACATATCCGGGAGGTATAGGTTGCGAAGGTGAAATTGCGTACGAAGGTATCGGAGGCATATAGGTTGGGCTTTCTGGAGCCGGGCTCCTTTCTGCTCCTCCGTTGAATGTCAAATCAGACCGTTTCGGAGAGCTTCCAACACTATGACTGTTGGCGCGGCCTAATCTAGGTGTAGCTTGGCCAAGGCTTGACAGCTCTGTCCGAGGCGCGTCCTCGTCAGAATTCGGGGACTTGCTTTCTGTTGCGTTTCCGCTGTTCCAACCTCCTGGGAAATTACCCTGTCCAGATGAGGTCCTGTTGGATGTCTGTATGATATTGACAAGGTCCCCATGATGCAACAGATCCGCTCTCGAGCTTGCTACCATCATCTTAGACTCAGGCGGGGGTGTGATTTTATCAAAGTACTCCGGAGAAAGCCATTCTCCCAGGAAAGCGTCCACCCTCAAAAGGGTTCGATGAACCCTCTTCTTCTTTCGTCTTGACATGCCATTATCCTCAGGTTCTGCGATTGCCGACAGGTGGGGCGACTTCCAACCGTCAATTGCCCGAATATGAGGCGAGCCAGAGTGCATTAGGTGGGGTCTCGAGTGAGCTTGATTACTGTTGGGATTCGAGGGCCCTTGATGCTGAGCTATACCGGCACTAATGGCGATGGACGTTTGGACGCATCTTAGGAACGGTGAAGTGTGTATGACGACCTTGTGTCTTCGTCTTCTTGCGCGGTGGGATTGATAGCCTCGTCCTTGGTTTTCTCCAAGACTGCCATTGACGTTCAGTCTATCCATATGTTCCTCAAGGCTATGAAGGGTATGCGGGTTTGTATCAGCCTCTCGGGCGTGTAGTATGCTCGCAATTCTTGCGCCCAGAGCTTGAGACTGCCTCCATCCGCCATAAGTCAAAGGAGGATCGTATGGAGTAGGTGAGGTAAGGTGCCATTGTGTATCTGCGGCATCCAGTCTAGCACCATGCCTGCGTTGAGGTTAGCAGAGTGTAGCTTCTCAAGTTTGGCACCTGGCTAAAATGCCTCGCAATGATGACTACAGCTGGTGGCCGACCCATCTTCAAACGGTCTCGCAACTCAAGTAAGGTAGAAGACGCGTAGATGGTCCAGTATGATTCGTGGGGTTCGGCAAGAGAAATCTGTGATGGAATGACTACGGTGTAATATGCCTTGGCCCGCAGAAGAGTTTTGATAGTGTAATAATAATATCTAGGTAGAGAATTTAAGGCAAAAAGAGGGTTGACAGCTCACCCCACAAACGCCTTATTTATTAAACAGCCCCACGCCATCTGGCGGCTAAGGAAACACTTGCAGCGTTACTTACCTTAGCACCTTAGGTACCTAGGTACCGTATTACCTGCACCATGCACGCACAACAAATGATCGAGCCCTAGCCGTCCTAGTACCTGGCTTGGCAGAGCAATCCTCGGACCAACCAGAATTTTATCCAGGCCGCAGCAGCAGGAGACAGCATAACATACCTATCTATGCGTCACAATACCCAAACATTGGACGAGATGAGATGAGTTACTGGTGGTGAGGGTCGCTGTGCAAAGGCAAAGGCGCACACTTTGTCTCTCTAGATCGCTCCTGCCTGTTTACCTACCTTCTCCAATGCCCACTCCTCCTTCTTAATTAAATACCACATCAATCAAATCTCGCCACACGTCGTAACACCTTTTATGCAGTGGGTCAACGCAAGATTTTGAAGCATGCCGCAATCCAACTATAAAGCTAGCTGTGTTCAAAGCTTTCCAAGTCTCAAGTCCTCTTCTTCTGCCTCCGTACAGGGTGGCCGACCAAATCTCTTGAGTATCCGTACCCAGCGGCGCCTCCGGCATACATGCTGCTATCATCATCAGATAAGACCCAGGTTGGTTGTCCTTATGAACATAGTCGCAGAACCGAAACTTGAAACAGAACTTTCTCCTGCTTTGGAACGCTCCAAACAAGCCACATGTGGGATTTCCTGCCCTCGCATAAATGTGGGATGTAAGAAACATTAACTCAGGCTCTCATTTCTCAGTTGCTTGGCCAGAAAAAAATTGTGGACGGCGAAGTAACGGTCGTTGCGACTGGCGGCGTGGCTGCATGCATATAAGGCTCGTTGGGTAGCTACTATTCTAAGATGATGCGATTTGCTAGATAAGGAAGCTTACTTTGCGAAATGCGTAAGCCAGCTTAGTCTTTCCAAGCGGACTTATCCTATCCACTGAAAATGAGGTTGATTCTCAAATGTTTCAACTTATGCAAGCCCCGGTTAGGCTACTGCGGATGGCCAATATGCGACTTTACATCCGCCACAGACGCCAACATCACAGAGGAGAAAAGTTTCCTTACAGCACGCTTGTCAGGCTTTTCAGAGTTCCAAAGAGGTGAACGTCATCCACTAAATGACGTTCTATCTGTCCTCCGAGGCATACTCTACCCCTCGGGGACAGGCTGAAGCCTTCACCACTAATCCTTCTGCATGCAGCATTTTCCCTGATTGGAATCCTACCGTTCCGATTCTGGCATCCTTCCGCGTGAGAAGGTGGGTATGTGTTAGATTTGTAATCTGAACCTGGGACGCCTATTTCTGATAACATTAGGCTTTTGTGAAGACTAAGATAATCTGAACCTATGACGGCTAGTTCTGATAGCAATACGCATTTGTCAAGGATCGCATTGACCTTACCACCGCGCCAGGCCAGCCCTAACAATCTGCTCAAGCGCTCTGAAGTAAATCTATGGCCGCTTGAGCTGGGACCGACTTGCGACCCACCACTCACTGTGCAGCTGTAATGCATATCGGCAGAAGATCCAGCACAAAAGACCTCGCAGATCTTCGGTAGTCGAGACGTTTCTATTCGGGAACCAAGCATTTCACTGCATTTGGGGACCATCAATGGTCATGCATAAGCGTGCAGCCGCCTCCGGTTGTTTGTTTGAGGTTGCGAGTACTTTCCTTATAAGATCATTCAGTGTAGTACATTGATCTTTTGCCTCTACAGTCAAGATGCATTACATTCGTTAGTTTGTGCTAAGGAGTTGTCTTCTGCTTCATTACAGTCTTTCTGATCATACTCACGTCAATCTTTAAGCGCTGCTTCTACATTCTAGTGACTTCACCCAACCAGTCCGTCATTCGTCCTATATCGACCAAGGGGAGACCTTTAGACTACCTCCTCTCAAAGAGAACTCGAAAACTCTTCTCTTCGAAGGCTACACACATGATTCCATATGACCGCTGAGAGTCGAGTTCAGTGCCCCTGCAATTCTCAGAGGATCTGCTCGTTGCCCATGAGTAGCCTTCGACACTGCATTGGCCTATTGGCATACACATAGAACCTGGGTCTTCTAGGCCTGGAGCCACTCTGCACGAATTACAGTTCCTTTGTTTAAATCCTTACCGGCGACATGGACCTCCTACCAATCATCATCATCGTCTCGCTCCTTGGATTTTTCATCATACTTACCGCTGTCCTTTTCACCTGGCAGTACCTGAGAGCTAGGGGACAGCGCAAAGCGGGGCAAGACAGTGAATCTCAAAATCGACCTACACGTCATCTTACGGTGCGCAGTGGCCAAGTGATACCGAAATCGGAAGCGGCAGAAACTGCAAGCACGCGAGACCCTGCATCATTCGACCTTCCTAGCCCAAGAGCAACATACACTGTCAAGTGTGAAGCCGAGAGACGGAAGACCTCAGACACATGGCCCGGGAAAGCCGAGACCCACGGTCAGGGCAAATTCTCGAAGGCCACAGACAGAGAGGCGCTGAGCAGAGATGCTGGAAGATCCAAAATTGCAGCATACACTTGGCCACCTAAATCTGTACAGCCTAGTCAGAAACACCCGTTCGCTGCTATAGACCTGGAGGCACAGACTCAAGAAGCGGGAAGGACCAAATATTCTGAAAGCGAGCCTTTCCGTCGTAAGGAGGAGATCGCAAAAGCTCGCGCCAAGCTTTTCCGACCGATTCTCATGACACAACGATCAGGCTCACTGACACTACCGCGACCAGCTCTGGTTACCATCGAGTCTCGCAGACCTTCAGCTGCGAAGTCGCATGATTCTCAGTCTCGCCGAACATCCAAGTCAAAGTCTAATTCTCAGCCCCGCCACCCTTCTTCGTCTCGAAATCGAGAAATCACTGAATCCCTCCAGAAAGCCTACACAGGCCCATCGATATTAGGGGGAGAAGCTCACCAGCTACCTCCAAGCCCTGTGCCATGGAACTCGTCGCCACATACAGCAGAAAGTAGAAGAGGGAGCGGTCGTCGATCCTCAGGTCGAACTGCGGACGGCTCAACAGTAAGCTCACGAGTCATATCTGATTCCGTTCAAAGGCCTCCGCCCCTTTTCTCCACTGTGGACTACAGTCCGCATGTCAGTTTTGCGCCTGTTCAACATCTCTCCAACGATGAAGATGATGTCAATCGCGTCTCCTTCTTGTCAATGACAGATTCGGCAAGCTCATCGTACACAAACGAACAGGTTTCACCTGTGATGCGCGCTCCGCCGCCGTCGATAAATGAGCGCGGCCATAACGAGATCTCTCCGTCAATGTCCACTGGCTTAGCGTGGGACTCGCCAAATACCCCAGCCTTTATAAGGGACACGCCGCCTCAGCTTGGTACTCCTGACTTCGGCAACATGTCCTTCTTCGACTCGACAAGATCGTCTGACGAGTCCAGCCCACATGAGAGCGCCAAAAAACTGCAACGAGGTGTCTCCGTGATGTCGAATCGGTCCATTCTTACGATCGCCTCTTCGGAGATATCGTCCAACTGGACGATTGGGAACGCGCAAGTGGTCAACATATATCCTAGCCTGGCGCAAGAGCAGGACCGGGCAACGCCGCCATACGCTCGGAGGCTGAGATCTAAGTACGGGCGTTACCCGAGAGGTAGGGGTGATAAAGCATTGCCGGGAATCCCAAAGTCGCCATTGTGGCAGAATGACTTTGGAGACCTGCATGAGTGAAGATATAACAGTCGGTGCAAAGTCCGTATATCAGCTCCATTTGTCATCAGGACAACCTTTGGGACATCTACCACCCAGGAACCTTCCTTGCCCCTGATCCATTGACGGAGTGACTGACTACTGGAGACTGTTCACTTGGAAGCAATGAACGCTTCGAACTTCCGGCTCCAAGGCAGCAATTGCTTTGTGCTTGCCAGCTCCACCCAGAAGCTACGCGCGGCCGAGAGCGAACCCTTGACCAGGTTTGGTCTACGTCCCGAGTAACGCTCTTGGAGGTCGCTCCGGACCAAGAAACGCTCCGGTTTCTGTCTGGACAGGATCTACGGAGAAGACGAAGGAACACAGTATGCGCGACGAAGAGGGATGAATGTGAGCGAGCAAGAGCGAGCAAGATTGCAGCCATGTATTTTATGACATTCTTTACTGGACATATGTACATCGTTGACACTTCACTCGTCTAAGTTGGTGAAGATGTGAGACGCAAGCGTTGAACATACATGAGCATGGCAAGACGGTACCTGAAGGGTGGAGGGTGGTTGAGCCCGAGGAGGACCTTGAGCGCAGCAGCTTACGGCTAAACGGCTTGGCGGTGCGATTGGCCTTATCGTACTTGGCGTACCTACCTTATGCATGATTCTCGCAACAGCTTAGCCCAACGGCCATAAGTATTTTTGTATATATCGTCAATACCTCACGTGCCTGCTAGGACCAGGTGATACTTATGATCCGAATGTTGCTGAGTAATCCGAGATTGACGGTGAAGGCATGAAGGATTGTGGTCACGATGTGAGAGGATAAAAGCTTATGTAGCACGCGCCTCGAACATGTTCAAGCCAGTGGATAATTTGAAGCTGGAGGATTTCTGGTATTCATCTACCAGGACATTAGAAAGCAGATTTGTTGTAAGAGATCGAAGGATCTAATTGAAGGGGTAAGTATTGTATATATGTGTATACTGTTGTATGTATGTAGGAAGGAATGGAGTGAATACAATTTACCGATTAAACCCACGGACTCAATCAGGATGAGATTCTGTGGTGGGATGCCAACAAGCTTTGGCAGGATTTATGCATGAATGACTAGCGGGTTGAATGGGGAGGGACTAGGCCGGTTGAGGCAGTTGGCAGGAATGCATTATTGCTCGTGATCTGGTCATTGAACTCTATATTTGTATGACTGACTCCTCTCTTACAACATACTTCTTCAAAGTCTTTTAATAATCACCAATCTAAGTCTTTTTAACATTTTAACAATTAACACTTTTCAATAAATGTTTTAGCTGTCTTATTTAGCAGTCTAAGTATACTTACCTTACTTTAGTCTTACACAGTCAGTCAATCAATCTCTGTTGACTAAACTACCTTACCTTACTCTCCTTCTCGCTCCTAACCCACCCGCTCAACTTTCCCCGCTTTCTTCCAACCCTTGCTTTCTTTATATCCCACCTTCTCACTCAATCAATCCACCATGCCAGACGAGTCAGACTCGGTAACCGGACATCAACTAGCACAAAGACTTCAAGCTTTAGACGTACAAGGTCCCCCGGAAAAAGACTACGTTTACGTCAAGAGCGACATGGAGACTCCACGTACCCCAGACTCCGCTACAGAGTTGCCCCCAACCGCATGGGAACCCACCATTTCAATTAGCACAACCGAGCACTGGGAGAAGGAGCTCTTACAAAACCCAAAGGTATACTTGTACTTGATCCTGCCCTACTCGTCTTATCTATCAATGCCTCCTTCTCAATTTCTCCGCTAATTACGGCACGCAGAATCGTCTCGCTCTCTCCGCCCTCTCCGGTACCGACCCCAAGCAAGTCCTAACCCAACGCTCCGCCTCCATTGCCGACACTCAAAATTTCAACGTCAAGATTAAGCTCGAAGGAGCCCCCATCACCAACCAGCGATCCTCGGGACGATGCTGGCTCTTCGCTGCCACCAATGTCTTCCGGGTCGCTATCATGCGGAGGTACAATTTGAAGGAGTTCGAGCTGAGCCAGTCTTACCTATTTTTCTGGGACAAATTGGAGAAGGCCAACTATTACTTGGAGCAAATCCTAGATACGACGGATGAAGAGCTAGATGGAAGGTTGGTGCAGACGCTCATGGCGTCGCCGGTTGGCGATGGAGGGCAGTGGGATATGGCTGCGAATTTGGTGGAGAAATACGGCCTGGTGAGTCCATATCAGGCGAGGTCGCAGCTACGAGCACGCTGATATGATGTCCGTAGGTCCCCCAAATTCTCTATCCCGACTCCCACAACGCTATGAACTCCAGCACCATGGCCTCACTCATCACCACCAAGCTCCGAGAAGATGCCCTGAAGCTCCGCCGTTTGGCCAGCAAGGAATCAAACCCACGATCAACTCTCGGCAGCGTCAAGGACGAAATGATGCAGGAGATACACCGTATCCTCACAATCATGCTCGGGCCTCCCCCGAACCCTAATAAAGATATAACATGGGAGTATTACGACAAAGACGACAATTTTGGCAGTCTTACAACCACCCCCTTGGACTTCGCCGGCGAGCTTTCCAGCAAAGCCAGTGTCGAGGCCAATCGCGGTGCCGATGTCCACGAGCTTTTCAGTCTCGTAAATGACCCTCGGAATACCTACGGAGATCTTCTAAGCGTGAGCCGTCTCGGGAACGTGATCGGGATGCGCGGGGTACGCTACGTGAATGTCGACATGGACACCATGAAAGCCGCCTGCATAGCCATGCTGAAAGCCGAACTTCCCATCTTCTTCGGCTCAGACGTGGGGAAGTTCTCAGACTCGAAAGCCGGCATCATGGATCCAGGTCTTATCGATTACGAGCTTGGCTTTGACATCAGGCTCGGATTGACGAAGGCGCAAAGGCTCAAGACGGGCGAGAGCGCGATGACACATGCGATGGTACTGACCGCTGTGCATCTTGATGGGGATGGTAAGCCGGTGAGGTGGCGGGTACAGAACAGTTGGGGCGAAGGGGCTGGGACGAAGGGCTGGTTCGTCATGAGCGATAAGTGGATGGATGAGTTTGTCTACCAGGCGGTCGTCGATCCCAAGTAAGCCTTACGCTCCTGATCCGATTGGGAGTTAAAAATGCTAACCGGGGGCCCAGGTTCGTTACGAAGGAGGTTCGGGACGTGTTGAAAAAGCAACCGAAAATGTAAGTGCTTCCAAGTCCCCGATGACGGTAACATGAGTCGCTGATCCCATCCGCAGCCTTCCGCTATGGGATCCCATGGGAGCTTTGGCCTAAACCGGTTTTGGAACTTTCATACCCAGCGATTGTTGTGAATGCATTACTACCTATTGCGTGCTATCTCCATTAGCGATTTACTATAACGAAACGATGTTCTCCCCTCCCCGCATTATTTTCTTCGAGAATGTGCTTGAAAATCAGTGCGTCAGGCTTCTTTTTTCGCTAAAAGCTGCATTCAAATCCTTCCCGATGTTCCGTAATAAGGATTCTCTCTCTACTAACCACCCTCCGTCTCCGTATTAATCCCGTACGCGGATAGCAATCACGGATAACTAACTCGTTTCCTTTACGATGACCTGAGCTAACCCCCTCCCCCTCTCCGGTGTCTTCCCTCCCCCCCCTTCTCTTTCCCCCCAACCAACCATCCCCTTCCCTTGTCCTTGTCTCCGACCACGTGCGGACCTGCGGATGCAGATGCGAATGGGACAGGACAGGACAGGTATATATCTCCTAGGCGTACCGGAGGCTGTGTTTTTGAAGAATGGACTGCGTGTGCGGACGTTTTGGGGGGGGAGGGCTTGGTTGTGGTTGTGGTTGTGGTTGTGGTTGTGCGCTGGGTGGCGCTTTCTCTCGCCTCTTTCTTTCTCGATCGATGTCGACTGATCTCGCTCCTCTGCCTCTTCTTTTTCTTTTTTTCTTTCTTTCTTTCTGTCTCGCTGCTCTCGGTTCTCGATCGAATGGATTACTCTCGATGGACTACTCCCAATCGACTACTCTCGATCGAGTGCTCTCGATCAAATCGACCAATCTCTCCATTCTCGGTCCCGAGGCAGCCTGTCGTAGTGGGTGTGATGAAAAAGGTCATTCGGGTTCGGGTTGCTGCCGTTTATGGAGGATGATTCTTTATGGGGGATGATGAGATGGGTTGGGTTTGCTTGGCTTGGGTTTGGCTTTTCCGCTTGGGGTGTTTCTTCTGCTTCTGATTCTCCTTCTCCTTCTGCTTCTGCTTCTGCTTCTGCTTCTGCTTCTTCTTTCTCTTCGAGATCTCCTTCGACTTCATCGTCGTCGTCGTCGTCTCCACGCGCCGGACCCTGTCTGACTTTCTAGACAGATCATAGACTAGTGGCTTCATACCGAAGGGAATCTTCATACCGAAGGGAATTTTATCATCCCGTCATCGTAGAATATCTTTATGAATTGGCTTGGCCCTGGACGGCGAGATCGATCCGTTCCTTCCGCAAGAATTGGGTTTAAGGGCACTCTTGGCGCAGTGGGTGATGTCGCCTTAGTTCTCGATTCTTCTCCTTCTTTCCTTGGCTAGGATTTGATGCCGCCTTTGGTGCCGCTGTCTTTATGCTGCCCGTTTTCTTTCCGTCTTCTGTCTTCAAGCTGTTGTGTTGGCTGAATCGGTGCAGGCAGTCCCCCCCATTACCGTTCTTTCGAGTCTGTGGATAAGATCTCAGTCAGTGCTCATCACATTCTTGGTATGCGAAGATATTCGAAAGGCTGGTTGAAAGGCGATGTTTGCGGATGACTTGATGGGAAGTAGATAGGTAGGTAAGGTATGTAGACGAGGGTCGGTTGTATTGCTCGATATGAAGTTGGGAAGGTATGCGTTTTTGATACTCGTCGGCGCAGTCATGAATGTGGGTGCTGAACGAGGCGTTACGAGCTCTGGTAAAGCAGGTGCCCATACGAGAACAAACGGCACTAAGGGGTTTGGTCGAAGGGTGACGGGAGGAATGAATTTAGCTTTTCGATGTCGCAGCTATTGTTGTCGTCAAGGTCAAGTCCGGTAATGTTGTTGCTCCGGACTCAATGAATGCGTATTGACGGTCTGTGACTGCCCTCGTCCTCTCGTTCAGACGAGCAGCCACGCACCTATGTGGCAGCAGACGGACATCTGGCTTCGAGTGTGGGTAATATCAAGGTCTCGAAGTCGGATTCATGTGTCTTGTTTTTCCTGGATTAAGAGAGAAGCACACGAGCGCACTCTGTTGACTTCCTCGTCTCCAGCTTCTCCACGCTGATCGCACATTCCCAAACTAACTCTCAGCACGCCAATAATGAGACCCTGGGTCCTATCAATTTCCCTTTCTTCTTGAGAGGTAAGAGGTCAAGTGAGCATTGTAGCTGTGCGGTGCTTTGATGGGAGACTTGTACGCATCTGGCATGGGGGAGTTGAGTTGTGATAGACTCAGGGAGAGTATTGAAGGCGTCGTAGGTAGCTCGACGCTGTAGGATGCGTATAGAGCTCGTCCTAATCCAATGAAAATCGCGTGTTGCGGATGTTTCCTTGGCAGTTGACATTTTGGTGCTAGGTGGTGCTGCTGCCGGTGAGCGGACTCGGTCGGTGTATTGGAGAATGCCCCTGTGTGATGGGGAGATAGAGAAAGGCATAGTGCGTTGCTGATTGTATGAGAAGATTTTGGAGGTACTTTGTTGAATAATGGCAGTGCGTGGACGAGAGAGGACGGTTGGATTTGGAGAATGGAGAAGTTCTGTTCCGTGAGTGGCGTTAAGTGCGTCACAGCTAGAGATGGAGGCGGAGTGACGCTCTTATGCAAGTACTGTATACATAGATCTGTTGGCGTTGGTGGAGACGTGTGATACTCATGAACTGCCTTGGTTAAGATCGCTCGTACTTTTTCGCCGCACCCGCCCCCCCTTTTTTTTTGTGTTACCAGCGGGTGAAGATTGGCCGCTCGAACTGCCTACCACTCTTTACCGATCACAAGCTTCTAAGATACTCGAACGGTACTCCTTGATCAGGCCTTGATGAAGCCCAGACGCCAACGTACTTGCACGACCCTTTCTTGTCGACGATTTTTACCGCTGGTCTCATAAAGCAAATATGGAAGATAGATCGAACATCCTGATTGTGCCAAGGAAATGATTGTGAAGAGTGACGCCAGGGAATCGGATTTCAGGACAAGGCTAATCTTGCTTTCTCCCTGATCAGATAAATATGTTCCTTGTGCGTCGACAGAAGCCATAGACTGTTGTACTCAATCACCAACCACGAGGAGAATACCTTTATTTGAAAAGCGAGGGTCCTCCTTCTCTCTGCTTTTCTTCTGCATGATACTCTTTGTCTACTAGTATCGGAATCCTCAGTCCATCACATAGCGCAGCCACTAGCCTCGACGTCAATTCCCCAGCATACAAGCCTGACCACACCCTCTCAAAGAACGTTCCCGGGCTCATCATGTGTGAAATCATAGCGGACACGAATCAAGACCTCTCTGGCGACTCCCAGATAGCTCGCGTCTCCCACATGACTGACGGAGCTTTGACCAAAGATCAATCCATCAAGAAAGCCCGAGATCCCTTTTCATTCGAGGAGCTCTCAGTCGAGTTCGACAAATGCGTCCAACATCTAAAAAAGCCAGAATGTGACGAAGTGCTATCTCATTTCTTCGACCACGAGCACAAGGTCAACATCACGCAATGCATCTGCTTAGCACTCGGCAACTTCGGCGCACGTCGTAAGAAGAGTAAAGATTGCGTAGAGTTCACAGACTCTCTGCATCAGCTCGCCGTTCTGACGGTGTTGCTCCAAGTTCTGAAGACAAAAAACAATATCTCAAACGTCTACTTCCAAGACCCCAAATTCCAGCCCGTTGAAGTCCAATTCCTGCAAGCTCTTGGCTACATTGTTCTCGAGAATCCGGACGCTTTCGAAAAGATGACGGCTAGCACCTTCCTTTTCGCCCCATACTGCCCGTATGACGTCGCCTTTGGAGCGCTGAAATCTTCCTTTCCAGTACTCTATGTTGGGAATGATCCAGGACCGGTCCGCTCGAACATCATACATGGGCCAAGTGGTTCCGAACCAACCCGTGCGATACAAGTCGAAACCTTCTTCCGCTTTCACCTCTCTACAAAAGGCCATGAGTCGACGATGATGATGCCTCTCTTCGACAGACAACAGTGGCTTGCTGGCACCCAGGTTCGTTGGCTGCATTCGGATCGCAAATACTTCGAGAAGGGGTTTGCGGGTGTGGTTTTTTTACCTTACCGGGTTTGTGTATTGTTTTTGCTCTTTTGGAAGAGAATATGGGGCCACTGCACTCCTGAGGAAGAGATATGGTGAAGTATGCAGTGAGATACGAAGGTAGAAAATAATTTGAAGGTCATTACGGTCTGTCTGGGAAATGATGCACAGGTAGGTAACTTCGGTGGAGGTGAGCGTTGGAATAATCGCATACATCATGCAAACCTTGCGCTGATTTCCCTAGTAATTTTATGACATTTCTTCCATTCCATGTTCGGAGCGCCACACCTAGATCTCGTAGCTGTAAGTTTCTTGGAATCGTGCGCGTTTGCAGCCTGGGCTTCGCGACCACGAGAGAGTAATTTGAAAACATCGTTGATAGACTACAAGATACCGGAACCCCAGTGGGAGAGCTACCAATAGGTCATTTGAATATGTATATGCTTTCGGCTGGCCCGCAAAGACCGCCTTAGAGAGGCATGGATGTTATGGCAGGAGCAGAGCAGATGACGGAACCCGGCGGTGACATGTGTCGGCCTGCTAAAGGGCGTGTATGATCTTGCCAGTGGGACTTACAACCAGTTCTATCATGTATGTGGAGGTAGAAAGACAATTTTGAGCGTTACATAACCCTTCAATTCCTGTGATTATCGGCAATCATCGGTACCTTAAGCGCACCTGCCATTGACGTTATAAGTCTGAATCGAAGGTAGATACTCCTCCTAGCACTGAAACTCCTTAGTTCAATCAAAGTCAGCGCATACTTCAGCAAGGGAAAAAAGACCTGCTTCAATCTCGCGGTCCCGCATCTTTTCTCTCCTGTGTATATCCCGTGTTACAGGCTATGATTACATGGGAATAATTGAGACGCTATAGGACAAGTGGTATGCTGCATTGTTGACTAGGGAGTATTGTCATGCATATCTAGTACCCATGATGCAAGTATTGATTGTGCTACGCTCAAGGCCTCGCTTACAAGTATTGAGCTTAGGGATCAGGTAGCCGAAGGTCCATACAATTTACATGAATTAGTAGTCTGCTCCTGAAGGTGGACGCCTGGCAAACATAAAGGTATACGCGGAGAACAGAACGGAGGTACACGTAAAGCTTACTTGAGATTTTTATCTTCCACGCGAGTGAGTACCTAAGCAATGTTTTGAAAATTTGACAAGTCTTCCTTTGTTGACTTTCTTGCTCCTTTGGGTCTAGCTTTTCGGTTAGCAAGGCGGTCGCTAAGACCCTTTTAGCCTTAGCTCGAGCGCTCTGATGCTAGCTCCTCGACTGTCGACCCAGCTTCAATCAAGACCGATTTGAGGCTCCATGCTGATATCATTGCCCATCAGCAATGCATCAGAGAGGCAAGCTGCTCGGACAGATGAGCATCGTGGTGAGTCATGTGCGGGCTGAGATACATCAACAGAGTGCTGACAGGGTTGAAGGGAAGAATTCTGGGGCGGGGAACATTGGCTAGGACAAAGCCGAAATCCTGGCTTAGCTCTGTTGGACTCTTCCGTCCACTCGACCAATGGCCATTTTCGACAACAGGGTCGGGCTGTAGTTTACGGACTACCTCATTGACATGGCTCAAGCTAGGTTAGGCCACTGGATTTGTGTCTAGGTCGTAGCGAATGCATGAGAGGCACAGTTGTGCGGCTAGGGACCTCGGCACCGGCGGAGTGGTTTTCCCTCCCGCCCGTTACCACGGTGCACAGCCATAATCCGCGCTCTGTATCCACACTCGCAACGTCGCACATCTTTCAGTGCTGAGGTCATATATACTGCTTATTCGTTGCGAGGTCTCTTCATTTTCGCGAAAACTTTCCGTGAAAAGCTGGCAGAGTCGGCGGCGTGTCAGAGAATTTGTACGAGACAGGGCGGCATATTCCCGGATCGGTTCCCATTGGCTACCAATTGACAACAAAGATGTTTGCCTTCGATCCACTGGCTGGAGACTGTTTTTGCAGAAGGGTAAATGTGTCGTAAGCTGAGACTTCAAATTTCCTAGTGGTGAAGGTATACTAGATTTTGTCTTGCAGAAAATTGTCGCCTCAGGTGTTTGTTCATGTTGCCAGCGCTGGCATCCAATGACACCACGATCTGAATACGAATGAAGTGAGTCGCTCAGGGCGGTATCACTGCATATGTGGATGTCGCCACATGTCTTGATTTACGTGCTTTGGTGGTGCGGGTGCCGACACATCTACCCATGGAGGTCCTATCATTCTATGCTTCAGAGCACTTCCTCAAACTCCTCAAGGAGTTTGGTTTCAGGGCGATGAATTCCTAGGGGATGACTCAAAGCAACACCTCTGATAGTTTTGGGAGGTGATGAACTTGAGTGCTATAAGAACCCTTAGTCTCCTTCCTTTGCAGTCCCTTTCCTTCTTATCTTTCAAATACCCACCTCGACCTTCACACCCACCAAGATCTTCTATCTTCCTTCGAGCATCTAGAAAAAGTCTCGCATTGGCACATTCGATCATCGTAAAGCTGCCTTCTGCCTCTTCCCACTAATCCCTGCGACTGAAAATCACAAAGGAGTTACTGACATATGCTGCAGACCGTCAAATATGGATCTTCCTACTGAGTATGGTCAACGAGGATACAGTTACCGCGACGCTCGCCAGTACCGCTCAGTTCCACGGCCCCGAATGCCCCCGGTCTACCAGGATCCTGCTACCGTCCATTACTCCACAAGACGGCGGCATGAACGTGTAAGGCGATCCCATTTCGAGGAGTATCCTCAACCTACCAAAGTCCCCGCTGCCAAAGCCACGGTTACCGTCCTCAAAATGCCTTACAATCATGACGTAGTGGAACACATACCTCTCGAACTCATCGTGACCGACGAAAAAGCCTTCGCTGACAACCAATGTACGAGGAGGGAGTATCTTCTTGGGCACATCCCTGACGTCTGGAGAAAAGATGTCAAATCCTTCGAATATAAAGATCGCTCGTTGGTCAAAATCGCTGCTGCCCAGGTGCATCCCGAGTGCAAGGTGGATTACTACATGTACAAGTGCGTCGATGAGGGTGTAGGCTTGAAGCCCAATCAATGGTTCTGGGAGACTCCCGACGCGTGCGTCTATGGAGATGCTTTCGTCTTCAAGGCGGACGGCCTGGATGGGAATACATCACTGGCTGATTATGTAGACATGGATGACTACTACAAGGAGAAACTTGGAGCCGCGAAGGCATTCAGCACATTGGCAAAGTTGTAACTGGGGAAGTGATGATGGTAGAGACCGCAGGTCGAGCTGGCCTCTTGACACTGATGCGAGCGCTGTTAGACTGGGCAGCCACAGATAATTGAAAGCATCTGAACAGTATCAGGAACCTTTCCTTTGATCAACCGCTTCTCTCAAAGACTGCAAACATCTTCTCGCTCCAAGAAGCGTCCGTAGAGCGCGGCCAGGTCAATGATAAATTGAAGCACAGGAACACATGACTGCAACACAATAGTGACTATGATCTACAATTTTTGTGTCGGATCTTTCATCTCAAGACCAATTCTTCTCAGCATGGAAGACCTTCTGTGCAATTCCCGTCCTTCGTCATAGAATCGCTAATATAGACGAAGAAGAAAGGATGTATGGTATAGCGTGCTCGGCTCGGTGGTCTACAGCAACCTCCATGTGTACTTCTGACACACAGATGCTTATGTAATATGGTGCTGGTGGGAGCAGCAAAGATCAGAACAAGTCTAGAGAACCTTCTGCCAAGCATGACTGAGCCAGCGCCTTTCCAGAGACGAACTTACAAATCCGTCGGTAGTGTGACTTGAATAATTTGCTACGGTGTCGCGAACACGCTTAGTCACAATTGCTGATCAGCCTCAAAATGAAAGCCGAACCGTGTGCCTCGGAGCCCAAGGTCAGGGTAAAATATTGTCGCAGTGTTTGATTTGATTTGATTGCTTAATACGCCTATCTAGTAAACTACTTTACTAATCAGGGAGTTCCTCGAATATTTGTAGCGCTGAAGAAACCTTTCGGACAAAAACTTCAACTTATCCTCTCGTGTTATCATTGTTGTCAACTCTTAGTCTTTGACTGTCAAGTTGTTGCCACAAACCACTGTCACTTCCGTTCTCTTTCAGTCTGCCGCTATTGTTTCCGTGATTGTCTCCTTCTATGCCTTCTTTTGTCGCAGTGTTTAAGAGAAGAAATTCGTCGACTCCTCAATGCTGTAATCCTTGCTTTTGATTCGCCTCTCATGCATCTACTCGTCTGGTATTCTCAAACATGTGTCACCGCGTTCGCTTGACTTGCCGACCGGAATGAATTGAAGGCTGCACAAGTAGGACATTAAAACTGAGTTCTGACCTTCGTCAAATTTCCTTACGGCTATCTTAGTAAAAGTACCAAGAGAGATGACGAAGTATAGCTTGCTAGGAAGACTTCAGGTCAAGAGTCAAACATTGAATCAGCAATCCGCTGCAGCGCGATACGTGCCACAAGAAGCCCCATCACCCTCTCCATCATACCGTACATTCTCTACTATGTCCGTGTAAGGCAGGATTTCCGTGACTTGCTATGCACCTCAGAAGGACAGGACCTGACACGTGTGTCATTGATGTTTCGAGCATCGACTGTATACAGACCAGTCATTCTATAATCAAACACGCTCTCTCAATCCTACCTGAAGCCGACATGACTCACAGCGATAGAGTGGGTTGTATAAAAGACCTCTCTCCCTTCACTCGTCTCTTCCTAGCATCATACCAAGTTTTTCAGGAAAAGACACCGCACCGCAATCTCTCAGCAGAAGCCATACTCCACTTCCCACAATCCCATTATCCTTCTTCCCTCGACTAAATAAGAGCAAGGCTGTTCGTGGTACGTGGACACAGTTTGAGCTTTGGACTGTGAAAATATGCTAAACCATGTAGAAGTCAGTCAAGAATGTCGCGCCCAAGCCTTAGAGGCTACACAACGTACACTAGAGTCGTCTACGAACCTGCCCATACAGTTGTTACAATCAAACCGGCAACAAGCGTCATCATCGGCAAAAGCCAGAATCCTCCCACTGAAAAAGGAAAGCCTGAGATCGAGAAACCCAGAGCCGCAAGCTATGCCGCGCGAAAGCCTTCTGATACCAAAAGCGCACCACCGAACAATTATTCCACAGGTAAAAGCCAGTCAAGCAGAAAGAATGCTACTACTAAGTCCCAGCCAACAAAACAAACCATTGCCCACAAAAAACGATCGCCCTTAAAATATTCCACGCCTTTCCAGGCAAAAGCGTCCTTTCAGTCCTCAGTCGGCGTCCTTTGACTACCATGTGGTGGTTCCCCTTATCCTTTTGACATCACCATTATTCCACTTACCGACATCGACACTAGTACTATCAGCTCCCGGATTTTCACTCCTATGGAAGTTTGGCTCGGGGAAAACGGGCGCATTCCCAACATGATGGAGCCCTTTGAGCATGAAAAGTATTTCAGTTGTGGCCATCGCCAGTTGCTTGGTGTGCAAGCCCCTAACAATGTTCCAGATTTCTCCGCCAAGATATGGTATTTCGTGTATGTGTGTTATGAGGAAAGTGCTGGCCTTCCGGAAAATCATTATCTCCAGCGTCTTTCGGGGGTGCACATGTACGGGGACAGTTTCCTGTTCAAGGTGCTGGTGCCAGAGTCCTCGAGTGAAGAAGCTAACAAAAATGAATTTCTGCACATCGGATCAGATGCTTTCCCTGATGTAGAAGGTGGCAATGATACAGTATATATGTTGCGGAAGCTTCTCGATCGATGGTGTTGAAAGAGGTTGAGAATGAGAGGGTGCACGGAGCGTGCTGCTGGCATCACGACTCCTGTTTACCTAGGTAGGCTCCGAGTGAACCTTCTTTTAGGACCACTGTCATAGCATCATCAAAACAGAGCACTACCAAATAGAATGCTGACAAGCAAGCCACCTCAGCCACTGCATGCTCAAGCCACTTGTGTCTCTTAATGATTGCTGCCCTTTGACTGAAGCATGACTGCGGGACAGCTTCCGCACGAAGCTAATGCATGAATCCAGTCAAACACTGGACGTCTTGTTGAGTGCTTGCATAACCATTAGGAAAGATATTCGCCTCGAGATTCGATGGAAGTGTCTCAAAGTCGTTTCAAGCCCCAATCTCAGCCATTCACGAGTCAGAGAGCGAGCACGTTTGAGGATATGTTTCAGGGAAAACGACGTAGAAGGCGGATTGTTTCGAGCCAACGACACGAACCCTATAAAAGACCTTCTGTTCCTCAATTTTCTTCCATCCTTATAATTTTCAAGCCTTTCCTGCTCATACGCATATTTACCAAACGCATTCCTACCAATAATCTCTCATTCTTTCCACTTAGGCCTCTGTTACCTTGCTACTAACATCAATTTATCTCTTTGCCGCAGTCAGTCCCAGCTCTACACCTGCAAATTCCCTTCGCGTAGGTATTCCACGTCAGACATCGTACACAGAACATCCCGCTGATCTATTGCTACTGCGATAAGTCTAGCATGTCGATTCCCGATTCTGTCATGGTCATTCGAATACCGTGCGACAAGGCCTCCCCCATTTCCCGGGTCGAACTCTCGCTCACCAAGCTCGATTCTGGAAGCACCAACAAGGACGAGTGGAAGGACTTCGAGAAGAAACTTGGGTGGATTCCTGACTTGCAGTCATACAAGGGGTTGAAAGATTTCAGGTGGTCCCATCGATCCTTCGTTGGCTACTCTGCGAAAGATACACGGTGGATAGACTCGTACAGGAAACACTACATGATGTATCTGTGCGTGGACGCGAGAGCAGACCTTCCGCAGAATGGGTTTCTAAGTGAGATGCGTGAGAAGGCTTCGCAGAAGGGTAAATACCGCCTACCCCCTATGCTTGTATATGGAGACGCTTTCTTTTTCACGAAGGAGCCAGTGGCGGTAGGATGCGATGAGCCAGAGCGACCGGCATACATAGATATGGGTGGGGAGGTCGATGCAAAGGGGATTACCAATAGCCAGTACATAGAATGTGTACTGTGCAAGCTCCTGACCTTTCCCCGGGACGGAATATTGGAGGAGTTTACTGCGAGTGGCGAGCAGCAATCCATGTAGATATCAGCATTGGCGCAGATACCAATGATGCTCAGAGACTCCATTTTTGGTTTTCATCCAACAGATATTGGTTTGATACTTGCGTGACAGCAGTGTGCCAAGAAATGGGTTAGCAGTCAACAAGGCAGTGCTTGATGCCTTTTCCTCCAGCAAGACCAGTCGGATGTCCCTGTTGAACTTTAAAAATGGTCATCTGATCCAGCAAGTCTACCACTATTATTAAACGTGCTGCGGTTTTGCGTGAAACACTGTTTGCATTACATTTTGATACCTGTGTCATCATGCGTGTCACGACAGCTCAAGTATCAGATATTGTCGAGTCAGAGCAAGATGAAACCAGGCAGCTCTTACAAGGCTACCATCTACGAGTATAAAGAGACCCTTTCCCCGTCTTGGTTTTTCTCCTCCATAAAACTCCCCAAATCTTCCATTTTCTCAATCACACTACTACATTAAAGTTCATCATATCTTCCATCCAACTTGAACTAAGTCAGAATGAGTCGGGCACCAATAAACATGGTATTGGTAAGCATCCACTGATAGTTGCAAACCAGAAAGCACGCTGATGTGGTCAGACAAAGAGAGCGTCCCCGCAGGAGCTCCAAGTCATTCGCAATCCAACCAGACAAGTCTCTTATTCCACTACCCGCGAGCCAAGCATCTCGAATCCCAGCGGCGTCCAAACCAATCCTGCACCAAATACCCTTCCCCCCACTACCCAGCCGGAGAGGCCGCCTCCGCCCGAGATTGAGGTCCTCTACATACCCGCCAAGCGCACACCTGAGAAAAAGTCTGCAATGCGCATCCTCAAATACCCTCTTGTCGAGACTGGTCACGAAGAAGCTCCCGATCTCAACACTGCCCAGGTAGAAAAGGAGCTCAAGCACGGTCCCAAACTACCGGCAGATAGCAATACATTCAAGTGGAACTCACGTTCTCTGTTCAACCCTAACATTAAGGGCCGTCATGAACCAGGATGGGGGGGTCAATATCTTATCTACAAATGCTGGAACCCGGAGGCAGGCCTCCCGAAGAACGAGCATTTTGAGTATGCCGATAATGCCTGCGCATACGGAGACGTTTTCATCTTCAGGCCCACGGGGTATGATAGGCTGAAAAGGGCAACATATGGCACATTTCCGAACGGGTTTTTGAAAGGTTGCGAACCCTGTGAGTTAGCAGCTGCAATAATTTACACCCTGTCGGTGCTACCTTACGAGGAGGAGGAGAAGAAGAAGAAGAAGAAGGAGAAGAAGAAGCACAGAGATGCGGCGGGAAAATAGGGGAAAATATGGTGCTCATGCGAGTGTGACTTATCGGGGATCAACATTAATCCGAAGACCACTCAAGTGTAATGATTATGATTACCATCATCTTTTTCAATTGCCACAACTGCACTCCACTGGAAATTTGTGCAATAGATAGAAACAAACTATGAGGTAAATGCGCTCTGCGGCATCAAAAGAATACATTGAAGGGCCCGAGAACGGGTACTTACAGCGACGATCATTCCTCCATAATGATTAAAGTATCATGTCGGCCACTGGGAAAGTACACCGCGCTGCACGACTGGTACGATACTGAAACAGCGGAAATGAGTCAGACTCAGCACTTAATCAGGCGGTTTTATCCCTCTTTCCCATTGGCTCCAAGTCGAAACCCTTGCCAGAAGGCGAGCCCGTAAGTATCGAAGATCGTGCTTTCACACCTAACATCTTCTGCAAATCGAGTTTGATAATTTTCCGGCTCGATTGCATCGCAAGAAATGCAAAGCACGAGACAGGCAACCGAGCAGAAAGAAGGTGGTGGATGGAAGGACAAGCAAGGTCGAACGCCTATTTAATGCGTGGATTGTTTGCACGCCATGTCACGCAATTGGCACCCTTTTCCGAGAATTGGTGGAATCCTGGTGCCCAAATATTCAGCTAACGGCGGTCCTTCCACCGTTTGCCTTCATACCTTGTGCCTTGCAAGGTATCATTGCCACACTGAAGGTATTAGGAGCGCGCAGTTGACAGGTCACCGTGACCTGCCAAACTGTAGTTGTCTCGCCCTGCTTCGTTCCTTAATTTGACTTGACAAGAGCGCCGCACAACTTTTCAAGCTCGAAACGGCACAACCCAATCATCTCTCAGTCCCAAACTTTGTATGAGAATCTGTTGCGTTTCAGAGCAACGATTTGGATGCGAGATGTTTCGAGCTGACTTATAACACAAAAATTACAAACCGCTCTCTGTCCCTCTATACCTTTTCATTGCTTGTACATTTCGAGCTATTCATCTTCCAACATAGACTTTCATCTATCTCAACATTCCCAGACTCTTCCATCTTCCGGTCTCTCACAAGCCTTTACGTCTCTCACGCACTTTATCAAAGAGTGTTAAGTTCGTCCACCTTGAACCTCCATTATCTCTTCGCCGGGATTCGTTTGCCTCGTCGTAATCAGAGCCGGACTCCCATCTGCAACGACCTCCCTTCGTCGTAAGCATTTCCGGCGTCATATAATACGCTGATATAAATGCTGATCTCCGTCAGAGCCAGTCAAGCATGGAGACTCCCACTGATGCCGCCGACAGCCAGAATCAGCTCGACGCTTGCAACACTCCTCATCCACCGTATCTACTCCCGTTCCCATATTGCACTCTGTCCGTAATGCTGATCTATACCTAAGAGATTCAAGCGCAGAGATTCCCTCCAGACTCAAGTTCATTCGAATCCTTTGGGATGCTCCGTCTGAATACCATTCTCAACTAGTAGACGTTCCCCTCCGCAAAATCGACTCCAGCACGGACGGCCGCCCGGATTTTAAGAGCTGGGTTCGGCACGTTCTCGACTCACAGGCTTGCGACTCGTATACACTCAGCTGGGATCATCGTTTTGCCGATTGTTTGGGACAAAGCTACTTGATGTACATGTGCCTGAACGAGAAAGCTGGTCTTCCACAGAATGACAACTTCAAGTGCCTTTCTATATCACCTGATAAGACGGTATACGGAGACGTTTTTGTGGTCAAGATCAAGATCGAGTTGGAAGATGATGTGTCGAAGCATGCGGAGTAACTTCCCATAGTTCGTGGATTCTAATGAGAATGCGATGCCAGGGGAGTCTTATTGTAGATACTACGAGCGCTCTAAGAATCCAGACCGTATCTAGGCGACTAAGGAAATCTCAAGCGTGCTGGCAGAATGTTTCACGACCTCGACCGATAGATAGTCATGGCACAAGGAGATCAGGATTAGACGGAGTACAGAAACTGACTCATGCATGCAAATACAGCAATTTTCACAGCTGCGACAGCGAAACAAGAAAGCTCAACTTCCCTTTTAGCCCCCTCACCCACGCTGCTGAAGTCTCAGAAACACGGCCGTCCGCTTCCCCATTCTGCAGTGTGAAGGTACGACAGGCTACCATCAAGGTTCGGAGCAGCCTCGGAAATGCACACCCGGCTGTAACTGAGACGGGTCGTCATTACAGAAGCCGTCTGTGAAGTAGCTCGTCCCTCGGGAACTCTAGGGGCTATAAGAAGTTGGTTGACTCTGCGCAGAGCTTCCGAGATGGTCCCTACCGGATACGTTCAACGGCCACTGCGGACTGAAGAACGTGTGTCTCGAATCCTTGGCACTGAGAAAATCTGCCCTCCCGCACCAAGAACAGTACTGAACGACATCATCTTCCCACAGATCGCAATTCCACACACCCCGTATCACCTGAAGTTCTCGTAGATCTCGCTTAGCAGATACCTGGTTTTGTCTCAAAATGACTGTTGGTCGTCGCAGCCAGATCAGCCCCCCGGCTCCCCCTCGGCCTTAACAAAAGACCCCCTACGCCCTGCTTGATGATGATGTGTCGCGATTTCATGTCGATTACCGAACGTCTCCGTGACAGGGGCTGGCCTGGTGCGGCTTTCATCAACCGATACCCACAAGCAGTGTTAAGCACGCATCGGCCGTAGAAAGTGCTTTCCGGGCTGAGACGCTAATTTAGCGGGGAGCCCCACGAAACATCGTCGCATTTTTATCTACACCTACAACGCGAACACCTTTCTCTCTAAGATGTTTTAATTACCTAGTTTATTCACAAGAGACGTTGTCGCGTCGGTATTTGGAGTACAGTCACTGGCAATACTGAACCTATGAGGCGTCAAATTCGTCCTTACACAAACATCACCAGCTTCAATCTGTGGTTCTGCGAAGATACTCTACTGTTGTACCTGTTGTCAAGAATCAAGTCCAACTTCAATGCGCCCTTTTCTGTTCAAATTAATTGGATGAAGCTCTCATCCGCAGAATTGAGGCAGACGAATTACTCTATTGCGATATTGAAAGGCTTCTGGCTTCAGTGCTGACTGTGCTCGTGTTCGCATAATTACGACAGAAGATTGATCGCTGAAGGGCTTTCTCGGGGCTTCAATAATATGGGAAACGGGGGAATTTCAACGCGATGGTCCGTGGATAATCTACTGCACAATGCCGTGGAAGGATGAGGACCCCTGTGTCTACGTAGTATTGGGGCCTTGAAATCTCCGAGTCCGTGAACTTTGAAGGCAGGAAGGGAGGCTAATAAGCGACATAGCACTGTTGAACCTAATAAGCTGAATTTCCGCCTACACCTCAGTGCCTACATGACACATGTGGAATAACGGCTGCCGGAGGTATACAAGGATGATCTGGTCGACCCGAGTCGAGCAATATAAGCAAGGTACAGGGTACTGCATGGCGAATGGAAAACAGGAAGAGGTCCACAGGTATTCCTCCCGCAACCCGAAGTAGACAATTCTTATGCACGACTCATGCAGCTTGCCACCATGCCAGTTACACTCTAAAGATGCACGTTGACAATTATGTCACCCATACTTTCGTTTTGTGGAGCATGCCACCGAAAAGAAAACTAGGAAAAAAAAACTATAATAGTATGTTCAGTACGCGCATTGCGAATCATATGGTATTGGAGTATCTTCCTGCTTGTGTTTTCGCTTGACAAACTTTTATAAATTCCCCTTTAGCTTCTCATTGACTCCACTTTATAATTGTCTGAGGCACCAACTACTTATAAGAAGGGCATCAGACCCCAGACCTGATCTTGACCGTCTTGCCTCCGCTCGAACAATCTCCTCTGACACTGGCCTTTGAACCAAAAATTAAAAATGTTCATCCAATCCTTTTGGCTTTCGAGCCTACTTTTCATCGTGACAGCGACTGCTCATGTATACCCTCCAGCAGGCCTGAAGCCACGCTATCTCGCCACCGGCACGGGTATTTCGCTGCCCTCGGCCAGTGCGCCCCCTTATCCCACCGGCAGCGCCACCGGAACCTCTCCGTCAACCGCTTCAACCGCCGCGTCAACAGCAACACCCACCCCAACTGCATCAGGACCATTTTACCTCGTCGCAGCAGACACGGGCACCGACCATGACGGTTACTTCGTGTACATCGGCGCGGATGACCCGGGTCTCCTCGTGCTCTATCTCGCCTCCGGACCCGACGAGGTAACATCATTCTCCACTTTCAACATCAACGCGGACGGTACGCTCCAGAATGAGTTCTCGGGGGGGATCGCGAGCACCTTCCCCGGCTCCACGTACGACGCTTTGATATTCAACCCCGAGGGTTTCACGGATTCGCAAGGCTATATCAAGTCTTTTTGTGAAATTGTCGATGGGGCCTTGACTTGTCAGACCGGGGCCGCTACTGTGTTCTCCATCTGTCCGTATCAGGACATCGAGGGTCATGTTGAAGGTGGCAATGTGGAAGTGGGGCCGACGACGGAGCCAGGGTGTAATCCACTGACTTTGCTGGTGGTGCCTGTTTAGGTCGATCTTCGTGGGAATCGATGGGAATAGATGGTTAAGCGCATTGATGGATACGATATGAGCAAAGGGTATACATTGCCGAATGAGTCTGCCTTTTGTGGCGGTCAGATTTTATGTTGATGTTTCTCCCCACGCTCTTTACATGTAAAACACTGCATTATTGGTTTGATGTTGATCCTTTCTTGATCCTTTCTTCTTCCTCATACTCTTTACATACGAAGCACTACATCACATACATGTAAGACATAAAGGTATATAGAATCTGATTTCTCCATCGTCACGTACGAAGTATTACGTTACACAGCCTTCAGACACACAGAAGCCTAGATTTCTCAACCAGGACAACCTGACCGCTCTCCTTTCCACTACAGCGATGACACCAGAACGAGTCGAATCCTTCGGGGGAGAAAAGTAATCAACTGTCGCCCCAAACTCGATCAAATACTACACAGGCACCACACAGAACCATCCACCATCCCCCCCCCCCCCCCCCCCAAAACCAACCTCTGCCAACTCTCCTCCGCCGCAGATCCTCCCTGGAAAGCCCCATACATGAACACATCCCATAGGCAACCACTCCAGCCGCGACTCGGCCACTTCAGAGCACCGAGAAGAATAGAAAGAAAAAAAATAAAGAAAGAAAGAAAGAATAAAAGATAGGGAAGGCTTCCCACACGCTACAACCCGGAGCGGAACAATCAGCCCACCCCTAGAAGGTGAAAATGTCCTTGGTCAAAGAGTGACCTACCCCAACCTCCAATGTCGGCTTTGTACAGCGGCCACCATGGTAGAAGGCAAGTGTAGAAATGGGAAGAGGCAGAATCTCGTCAAGGAAGCAAGAGGTCGTTTGCTCGTCCCGTGTGCTGCTGGCTTGAGAGGTGGTCGCAGGGAAGTGACGATTAAGGATCCATGTATGCCATCGAGACGAGCTGGCAATGCCGCCAAGGGGAGCTGGAAATGCTCTTCTTGTAGGAGCGCAGTCAAAGAAGGAACATGGCCCCGGGGTGAAATCAGGACATATCGGAATTGGAAGAAAAAAAAAAACGTTATCACTACGCTACTCTCGCGCCCCAGAACTCCATTCCCTCTCGATGCCAGGGGTATAACGGTATATGAGACGTGGAAATCACAAAAAGCATGCCTGACAAAAATGCTCAATACCCAAAGGATCTGTATCGCCCCAAAGACCCTCACGTGCTGTCGCGATCCCTTCGTTCCATAGTCTAATTTAGCGTCGATCGAAAAACCAACTGCTCCTCTTCCCGCCGGGGATACCGTTCGCTTCTTGCGCCTGCAGCCCGCTCAACACAGGGATATTGGGACCTGCGCCGTTCATTTGATCGTTCGCGCCGCCTCCCCGTAACGGTTTTGCGATTCGCGACCCTGCTCCTCCGAAATTGAAACCCATGGGGTTGTTGGAAGGTGATGATATGTTACGCGTGGAGCCGTGCTTGGCGGCTTCGAGGCGCTCTTTGACTGCCGTGAGTTGTGCTTCGAATCTAGAGAAGTAAGGACGGTCAGCGGCCTGCTCTCTGCACTCACAGTGCTGTACGTACCTGTGGTTGGCTGCTGTCAACTTTTCTTGACTATCCTGCAGCAGCGCCTCCAAACTCATGATTCGGTCATTCCTCGCCATCAGCTTCCTCTCCGCAATCGCGACTTCTTTCTTGAGGCTTCCGTTCTGCTCAACAAGCTGTCTTTGCACATGTGTTAGCTGCTCCAGATTACGCTCCAGAAAAGCCATCTTCTTCTGCTGTGCCCGGTTGTTGGATGATCTTAGGACATTATTGTACTGCTCCCGGGTCTCGTCTAGTGAGATCTCGAGTTCCACCACACGTTCGCAACGATTTTGAAGATCTCGCATCAGTGACTTCTTCATGACGTCGAAGTCGGCAATCTGCTGCTGAACGGTCCTGCTGGCAGCTGTCGGTTGAGTTGACCCGTTCACCCTTGGCGCACGCTGGAATTCTTCGACGCTCATCTTCAGACGATGATTCTCCTCGTCCTTTCGCGATAAGTCCTCCCGTATGTCTTTGATCATTTGAGCTTGTGTTTCCCTCCTGCTGGTGTAGAGTTCTGACAGCCTACTCTTGACCTCGTCAATGTCCGCTTCAGAGAGGTTGCGCTCCATTAAGTCTTCGTACTCCTGCTCAACAGTCGCTAGTCGCTCAACAAGGTCTCTTCTTCGGTCTCGGTCGTCACCTAGCTCGGTCGTAGCATTCGAACTCACATCCGCTTGCCGCACGACGCCTTGCGCTTCGACCAGTAGGATCCTCAATTGCTGCAGCTGTTCCGGTGCGACTTTCTCTCCCGCAGCACTGGTCTCATGCAGGGTATCGACCTGTCCAATACATCTTCGTATCTTGCTTTCGTTGTCCGAGAAAGATTCATCTCCCATCTCAAATCCGGCCATCATCTGTGCCATTCGTTCCGCTTTCTTCCTCTCTTTTTCATCGAGGACAGCGTTCGTGTCCTTGGCGCTCATCCTTACGTCAAGCAGCTGTTGCTTGACGTCATCCAGCTCGGTGGTAAGCTCCGAGTTGGCTTCCTTTAAGCCGTCCATTGTAATGGCGGCCTCCTTACTCTCGAACGCCACTCTCTCAAGTTTCATCTTCAATTCATTGACCTCGCTGCCAAGCTTCTCATTAGATTTGCCAGTTCGAGCGCTGTTCTCCTTCAAAAACTGGAGCTCTTCCTTTGCTTCTTTCAAAGCTCGTTCTGCAGTAGATAATTGAGACTCTCTCTCAGCCACCTGATCCTGCAGCTCATTTTCTCGTCGCAGAAACTCCTCTCGTTCGTCTTTCTCGAGTACAATGCTAGGAGTAGAAGCTCGATCTCCAGCCCTCGATTCTGATCGGCTAGGTGTCTCTGACCTGCCAACTTCTTGCAATCTGGATGGTGTGCCTGGTCTGCCAGGACGCGACTCTGCTCGAGCACCAGTTACTCCACCAGCAGCCAATGGAAGGGCCCATTTGTCCTTGGGCACACTTTCCCCGCTACGCCATGATTGGACCTCTCCTTCTAAGCTTGAGACGTAAATTTCGTAAGTCGTGACTTGGTTCTGCGCTTTCTTCAGTAGTTGCTTCAGCTCCAGTGGACTGAGTTCAGCGTTGATCTTGGCCTTGTTCTTGATAGCCTTCGCCCTGACACCGAATCTTAGTGTACTTAGGGTCTCTTGGTCGTTATAGCTGCTTGGCGAGCAATTGATGATCAAGGTGGTTCTGGAATTTCCGCCCAACGATTCTTGTAGGATCCGAGTGAGCTTCGAGTCTCGGTATGGTATGTGTGTCGATTTACCATCTGTGAGTGAGTTGATCACCATTCCCAGCGCGCTCAAACTCTTATTTATCTTCTTAGCTTCTTCAAGTGTCTGTCCACTGGCACCTGTCTTCCCAACCTTTTCGCTACCAGCAAGATCGACAAGGAAGAGTTGCCCGCTTTTAGCTGACCCTGTCTCAACGTTCTTCTGGGTAATGGTGATGACAAAGATCGAGTGTGACCGTGAAGACTCCTGGTTCATGTTCGTTGCAGCCGTAGCCCGGGCCGCACCTCCTCTTCTCATGACCTCGTAGACTTCCTGGATACTTGAGACGTAGATTTCCAACAAGCCTTTGACATATACTCCCCTACTCTTCTCCTCGTGGATTGGTAGATTGTCATTCTGAGGTGCCAATAGATCTCGGATTTTCTCCATGTAGATTTCCATGTAGCTGACCCGGACGGTGTATTCAATGTTCCCAGGACTCCGAAGGATGCTAGCAAACATCTGCTCCACTATTCGGGGTATGATTCCCCTCTGTTCCTCATCGTCTATATCAGCGCCCATCATCGTGTAGGATTTCCCCGCCCCTGTCTGCCCATAGGCAAAGACTGTGCCGTTGTAGCCATTGAGGATGTCGTCGACCGTGGAGCGGATCGAGAAGTCGAAAACGTCTGTTTGCCGTGAGTTTGTGTCGAAGACCCGGTCAAAGGTAAATGCGCCAGCTGCTTCATTAGACTAGGTATAGCGTTAGCTCATGCCGTTCTCCCCTCTCCGAACAGGAACGGTAGCTTTAGATCATGAGCACAGATGATCTGCGTACGTTGATGCTGCATGTATCCTCTGTCTCGAAATCTACTATTTGATCTCCTCCAGTTGCTAGCTCTGCCTTGTTCGGGGGACGAAAGCGCGCAACCACTGCGCAGAGACAATCAGCTCTTGTATCGGCCGACCTCTGGTTCGACTATCTGTCCGTACCTTTTATCGTGTTGCCTGCATTCGCCACGCTCCTGGGATGTCCATGTCAGTAAAGGCTACGTCTCCGGGGTCTTCCATCTCACTTACGCCATGGCGATAGGCTGTGTCCAAAACCACAGAGATCCCTAGACTATTAAAAGCCTGTTGGCGAACCGACCAACATATACTTCTACAGGGCACCGAGCAAGCGATGGTGTTGATGTCTCAAGACAGAGTGGAGCATTTTGGTGCAGGAGTGCCGTTTTCGGGGTGACGCGCTGATAAACATGCACTTAGCACTAGGGTCGTTTTAACTTAAGATAAAAGCACCCCTTTTGAGGAGCAAGGTAACCACGATATCAACACTTCACTTTCTACAACCATATCCTATATAAAACACGCCATCACATGCGTAAACAGAGAGCATGACAGAACATAATCAAAACATTTTATGATTACAATCCTTGGACCACAATTTCGGTACAGGTTCTATGCGCGCCATAGCGGTAGGCCGCATGCGATATGCAAAGAACCCGCCTGTGCATCCTCTCCTACAGACAGAGGCCCCCTGTTCACTTGTGGCGCTCGTTGTGATCCAAAGGGTGGGAGAAGCGTACGCATTTCGGGTACCGCCAACGCCTCTACACCCAGACTCCACGCTCAACCATGAGATTGGGTTACTCATATAGACAAAGCTCTTTCGCCCCAAAGCTATCCCGATAACAAGTTACACCAGTGCGCATGCTCTTATGATGGCATGCTTGATTATGACCGAAGCTCGTGGTCAGCCTCCCTAGTCTTCCCAGCTCTTTTCTACCGTTTCCCGAACTCGCTTCGTGTACTCGCGGCGGTTATCTTTGTATAGGTTCGATGCTTCAACGTTTGCAGGGGAGGACGTATTGGGGTCGTTGAGAAGACTAGACATGAAGTGTCAGCGTCTATACCATGCTTGCAAGCTCGCAAGACCTCTGCATGCCTTTGAATGCTTGTCAAAATCGCTGCCACATCATAGGTCGGACTCCACCTGTTCTGCAAGATATCCAAGCACAGTTCTCCCGTACCGTAGACGTTTGGGTGGAACATTTGGCTGATGAACTTGACGCCTGGTGGTTTGTTCGGATACTGCTCTTCAAAGTGCATGACTAGACGGAATGTTCCATCTTCGAAAGGTGTATCCGCAGGTCCTATTATCACCGCATTCCTTCGTTGATGTACGTGAGCCCACTGAGCCGCATGTTGTGTGCACAAGTAGGGATGCATACCAGGTCATGACGTTGTCGGCGATGGGAGATGCTGAGACACCAGCTGGTGGATCTGTTTGCATTCGCTGTTCAAGAGAACGGTTAGCTCAGGCACAACCCCGTTTCCACTCGTCTTTTTTGAAAGACCACCATAGCTTGCGGATGTAAGAAGACGAGACTTATTGGGGCACAGTACTTTGAAATCACGCATCAGGCGTCTGCGCGCCGGTGTGGTCATTTTGAGAGGTTCGACTTTGTAATGGAAGCTTCCACTTGGGGATATGGCAAGGTCCTTTAAATCTGCTCTCAGCGTCCGGAGTGTGGTTAGTGGTTTGGAGGGTGTTGCTGTTTGGGGCGTGACCCTTCATGCGAGCTCCCGAGCAATTCGCCGCTTCGGGGAATTGACAACTTGCCGGGTTTTTGTCAAGAACGCCAAGGATTCCGAATGCCGAACTTTCCTGGGACCCGCTAATCAAAAGTTAGAAAGCGCAGCGCCGCAGATTCCCTGAACAGTGTCGTATTTCGATATATTTTAACAAAATCATTATCAACATCAAAACCTCCAACCAACGTATTTATATTCTAAAACATTTTCGTCTCAGTTCCTGCTAGTCTCTTACTGTCGACAAGTCAACTGTACGAGTCGTCATTGTTGATGTAATTTATCAGCCCTCAAATCTCCGCCCCATTGCGCGTGGCGCACTGACCATCCGAAACGAGTGCCACCATGCACCATCATTTTCGTGCTGCAGAACGCCTTCAATGTGGGCCTTCCTACCATGCATCTGGGCCCTCGTAGACCATGCTCACTGCCAGGGTCCACGATGAGAATGGGAAAGAAATACGTAATGCGACCTCTGGGCAAACGCAAAACCTCGGCCTCGACGACTCTGCTGCCAAGGAAGTGTGAAGCGGATCATGAAAGTAGTTTGAACTTTGGCGAACGCCTGATCATCCATCAATCGTCTTTTCGGCCAAGGTCAAGATTAAGCCATCGGAATATCATGTATCCATTTATAATAACCACTGGGGACCCATCAAGCCTCACTGCTTTCTCCAGAAGCTGATCCGCTGTCCCGAACCCCGAGCTCTTTCCTGCCTTCAATCCTCACGATCTCATGCATGGACACCATTTCAAGCAGAGCTTGCAATTTTCAGCCCAGCCTAGCACGAGCATTAGCATGCGCCAAAGCAAGCAAAGAAACAATGAAGTCCCGCCCGAAACCAAGCCAGCACCAGAACAGCAAGGAAGCGCTCGTGCAAGTCAGGGTACGTATCAATCAAGGACATTCCAATAGCATGATTTCAAAGCACTCCAAAAGCACTCAATGTCAGAAGAGATGCAGATGGGAAAGTCAAGCGGGAAAGTTCTCCGTGATTTCAAGTATCCAGAGATGGTAGCATATACTACATGGGTATCGGCATCAAAGATCCGAAGTCCTCTTAGGTGAAGCGTTACAAGGCGGAACATGCCAGAGAAAAGGTACTACTTATAGATCCCGTTTATCACATCCGATGTCTTGGAAGCCCAGAGAGGAAAGCCACAATGCAGGAACGTACCCGTGGACCGAAATCCAGCGCAGGGGAACGAGATCTTTTACGCACTAAGTATCCATCTATCCGACCAAAAAGTCTCAAGATCCGCATCCGACCATTTCCTACATTTCCTGCACGATAGGCAGGAACATCGTGGTCTTCATTCTCTCCATTGAAGTTCTCCTTGAACATAATTGAGGTCCACGTCTCGGAGGTTCACTCATTTAGCGAGCCTTTGAGAAGTCGATGTCAAAGCTAGTGAATTGGTGCCAAGAAAAGTAGAGTCCGAGCCATCTCGAGCATGCAGGACTCATTACCCTGGCATCAGCATCGATTTTGTTGAACAAACCAGCAGGCCGAGACCTAGACCCTGTGCACTTGTCGATATCCGACGTCCAATCTCGGGATTGAGATTGGAATGTTTGAGTGTAGATCATCGCCCACTTGATCTTTCCTGAAGCAATTTCAGCCTACACGTGAGATCCCGAGTCTTGTTAACAAGATAGAGCAAGGATATCGGCACCTCGCAGTTTCTCTAATAGCTAGTACCCAGCATGTTATTGCTAATATCAAGTACCGATCTAAGCTTCTTGCTATCTCGGCAGTGAGAGATCAAAGATGTCAATGCTTTAAAGTAGCTTGAAAAGAGTAGGGAGAGAAAAGAGAGAATAGTTACTTACCAAGATATCATTATTGGATTTCGATGCCATGGTATATTGTGGGGATAAAGGAAAGGAAGGAAATAGCATTACTACCTTACACTACCAAGGTAAGGTGTTTATTGTCTTTACATACTTTTAGTGTGACATGTCAACCCATACCTTACCCAGTTACCTAAAAGGAGGTACCTGGGTACGCCGGTACGAAGCTTCCACAAGCTTTCGGACTGGCCCTTGCACTAAGTAAGCGGAGCCACGGGCCGAGGAAAGTTATTACTTAACGTACGAGGGGTAGCTTACCTTAGTCATTTTCATTAGTCAATAGAGTAAGGTAACAAGGTTGTCAATCAATCAATCAATCAATCAATCAATCAATCAATCAATCAATCAATCAATCAATCAATCAATCAATAAGGTATCTTAGTCACTCTTGGGCAGACAATTCGCTTGGTCGTATCTTACCTCTGTAGCAATGACTACTTGGACGCACAATGTCTTCGGATGGAAATGGAAGTGGGAGATTGGGCACAACCAAGCTAGTCGCCCTCACACTCAGGCTTCAGGCACTGCAATGGAGCTAGAGGAACGCGTCACCAGCAGCAGCCAGGCCGAAGGGGAACGGACCGAGACTTCAGGAGAGAGGGTCCAAAACGCCACTGAAAGCCCCATGGATGCTGTCAAGACAAGCCATCTCAAGCGACTGCCAATTTGGTGGTCTCACAATGTTCGCTTCAATCTTGAGCAAGACGCTTTAGGGGGGGACCCCCGCGACTATCTCGCTCTGGAAAGGACCTTCCTTGCCTGGTTCAGGACTTCTCTCGCTCTTATCTCCTTGGGCGTCATCGTCACACAACTCTTCGTCCTCAAAGATGTCGACCCTAAGAGGGGGAAGATCCTTGGCGCCACATTGTCCGGCGGAGGCACCATAATCCTTCTACTAGGATGCCTTAGGTATTTCGAGCAGCAAAGGCTTCTCACAAAAGGAAAAGCGCTCTCCGGAGGCTGGCACCACCAGCTGTTAATCTTAGTGCTGTTGCTCATCCTGATGACGCTATTTGTGATTGTAATTGTTGATAGCTAACGATCATTGCTTTGTCCATGCCCACAATCATGCTTCGTATTCGCTTCTATTTGGTGGGCAAGCCGCTGTCTTGTGAAAGCAGGCTGCGTACCCCCTGGCTACCAGCCGAGACCCCCAGCTCAGTGTCTAATCCCAGCTTCAATCCTCTCTCCACTCATTCTCCTCATCGTGAAGCCTTGATGGCTGTACCACCGGGCCACGGGGGTCTGACCCACTGGCGCCGGTTCCCTCTATCCGAGAGCTAGCGGCTTGCCCTCCACTTCCTGGTGAAAGGTCATCATGATACGCCTCCTCTATCCTTCCTCGAACATTTTCCGCATCCCCGTCACCAAAGCTCAGATCATTATCTTCACCTTCTGCGGAGGTCAGGGAGGAATGAGTAATCCAGGCGGAAGAAAGGAAGGGGTTGCGGGTTCGGTGAAGGAAGAGCATTAGCAGCTAGTAATCGTGGTAAGCTATTTATTTTCGATCAAGATGACGACAGCCTAACCTTGAGCAGAAAGGTCACGATAGCGATCAACAGAATCAACCCGCCAGTGACTTGTTCCATCTGTCGCCAGCCACCTAGGCAACTCGTGTTTCTGCCAAAAGCTTCCACACAGGCTCTGGCTGTATGGCTTCGATCTGGAAAAGGCCACGCTCTGTCCTGCACATTGCGAAAGCCACAGCACTGGAAGTTCTCTTGGATTCTTCGGATTGCATCTGCATTCTTGACCGAGAACAACGCGCCCCATTGACCCTCGAGACCACAAAGCAATTCGCTCGATGGAGCTAGATGTGTGAGAGCTAACGTAGCAATTGCAGTCTCGTAGATGATGAGTAGCACGAAGACAAGGATGGCAGACCACGAGAAGGAGATTTTGGCACGTGCACTGGAGCCATCTGCCCGGATGCTCAACCGTTGGGCACCACGTAGAGAAGCGCCTGTGATGACGGGTAGGATTATCGTTGCCACGGCAGTGACTGTGGAGATAGGCAGTGAGAACGCTCGGATTCTGTACAACACAATGCTGCAAAAGTATTAGCCTACATGACGTAAATGCAGAAACGAAATCTGGACGGACCCGCCAGTGACAACAAGTCCGATCAGGAGCTATTCTGACGTCAGCTGTGATAAATTTATCTTCTGACACAGCTCACCACAGGGACCACAAGAGAGAGAGCTCGAGTTGATGGACGCATCTTTAGCCTCTTCCTTCTTTCAGTAGCACTTACGATTTCCCTTCGATCTCGAGTGGTTTGTTTGTGAGCGTTAATGGTTTGCGGAGAAGGCGAAATTGATGAGAAAGAAATGAAGCAAGGATAGAATGTGTGATGAGGGAGCTGATCGCTAGATGTCTGATTCGATACTAATCCATGCGGCTTTCCGCTGCACGTCGGGCTATCGATGTTGCGGGCAATCAGCTGGCCTTATTCTATCTACTAAGCCGTACTCGTGCAGCCCAAGTTTGAATCAGGAGCCAATCAGGTCGAAGCAGTCTCGAAACTACCATGCAACTCGCCTCGCGATTCGATAAGAATATTCTGGACTTGTGGAAAGAGGATGTCTCCATATTATGAACTCAGTGTAGCAATAATTCAAGTCGGTATGTCTGTCTCCAATTGATGAACAACCTGGACGTGATGTGAATAACCTACATGATTGTCTAGGCCCATGCACATCCTGATTTGATATGTGAGATCGAAGCTCGGCCGCACAAGTATCAGTACTTTGGCCAACCGTAAGTGAGTCAATAGCTGGAAGACACATCCACATGATGACAGTATTCAAAGCCGTGATGCATCAAGCGGAGATAACGAACAATTCGAGAAACCAAGGAGAACCCCGGGTACGATCGTTGAGGGGCGTACTGTACCATTTGCCACCATGAAGATGTTCCACAATCAAGGATTCCACGCTGTCCCCTAATTGATCGCCACCTTCTGAGGGCTTGTGTACAACAGTCAGGGCACAATTCCCTCTCACTTGCAAATCACGAGGAGATAGGGGTTGAGAGAACATCTGCTACGAATCCTAAACGTCAATAGGTTCTACGCTTGCAAGTGGAGATGTCGCAAACCCGGCGCCTGCGCCAATATATGCGTCTCCCTATCCGGAAATAGCAGTGCTTATCGCTAATCGCATGTATATTTGACTTCTCCGCAGGCCCCTACTATATATGGGCTCCGTCTGCAGTCCCTGCATCTGATCTTTACTGTTACCATGCGAAAACAGACTGCCGTTCGAAGGGCCACAACTGCGCAGTATTCCTACCACCATGCAGAAATTACTTCCATTCCTTGGCCTGATTGCTCACTTCACCGCCATCATATCCGCAGCCTCAACCGGGCCGCGTCCTGAAGTCTCCGCGCTCGATCCTTTGGAAAACGACATCCTCGCCGCCGGACCCAGCAACCAAACCCTCCACCTCAGCCCCCATAGCATCCAACCCCTCAACGCCTCAGACGACCTGCTAGACATCACCTGCCGCGCCTCCGTCCCCTCGGCGCACTACGCCCGGATCGCGGTCACCGACTACTACGCCGCCGTCGACCAGATCCTGACGCGGGACGACGCCATGGTCCCGAAGCAGTGGGTGCTGGGCCGCGACCCGAGCCACCAGCTCTCGTGGACGAGCGGCACGTGCCTCCTCCTCCTGTGCGCGCGCGCGCAGACGATGACGCAGAGCATTCCCATCGTCCTCGCGGCGCACATGGCCGCGCTGGTGGTCCGGCGGTGCGTGACGGAGGCGACGGGCTATAGGGGCGGGTGGGCGCGGTTGAATACCCCCGGGCAGCCGTATTTGATCGTGTCGGGCGTCGCGGAGGGGAGCGCTACTGCGTAAAGTAGATGTGAGTATGGGGTTGTTATCGAAAGCTGTGAGTTGGGTTGGTGTGTGGCGGATTGGTGAGCGTGAGGATTAGCATCGACGGATGAACTATCGTGTCTATGTTTGGAGTTGGATGCCATTATGACAAGCTCTGGTGGTGTGTTGGGTGAAAAGTTGTCTGATATCTGAAAGCAATTCGTCAAAGGTCACGCGTGCCGCAGTGAAAAGCAGGCCCTTTGTCAGTGAATAGAAAGGCACTACCGTAGATGCATAATTATGATCTGATGGCACTTGGATGCTCGCATGTTGGGGGGAAGATTGTCAGTGTTTTTTTGGTCCTTTATATGATTCCTATAGTTCTTGAACGCCCAAGGCAGTCGACTGGCTTGTCCGCTGTCCAATTAGGAGAGCCAGATGCATTTCGAACATACATCGCCACTAGCGAGCGCGTCCATTCTAGTCCTCAACGTCATCTCAACCTCCATGCAACCCTCTCATATCCTCTTCCAGTCCTATTCTCTCGTCCGCCGTGACCAGTCTCTCTTTCTCTGTCTCTTCTCCAGCCATCATCTCGTCGCCTCCATGCAGCTTCCTTACATCCTCGCGCAGCACATCATTCTCCGCTAGCCAAACGCCCCCGCACACTCTGTCCTCGCGGACGCATGTTGCCCCCGCGAGGAAAAAGAATGATATCGCCGTCATGCCTGCGAGCTTGAGTCCGAAGACGCTTCCCGCTTCCTTTCCCCAGCGATCCTTGCGCACGCCCGTCGCGGCTTCGGTGATCAGCAGCGGCTCCTTTGCGAGGATGCGCGGGACTGCCTTCATGCCGTCGAGGGTGTGGAGGGCCCAGAAGAGGTCGTGGTCCATTTTGATCGTCGCGCGTTCGTCGCTTGCTTCGTTCGAGAGGATGGTCACGTCCTCGCCGTCGGAAAGCTGCAGGATCAGACTGCCGTCTCCGTCACAGTTGTAGCCAGCAACATGATGGCCAATCAAGCTTCGCGGATCACGTCCTTTACCCTGGAATGGTACGATCTTGGTATTGAGCAGATAGCCCAATGTCCACCCTTCCGCATGCTCAGACTCCAGGGCCTCAAATAGCCGCCATAGGAGTTCGTCTTTGCTGCCAGATGTCTTCAGTCCGCGCTTGCTGAGCTCGTGATGGGCGTCTGAGATGAAGAAGGATGGGTCGGATAGTACAGCGACCACGTCAGTCATGGTTTGGGAGGACGAGTCGGAAGCCGGTATTCGGCTTGGGGTGTGTGGCGTTCTTCCAAGAAGTGCGGTCCTGTAGTTCATTCCCTCGCAGCGTGACGCTCGACCGAAGCTGTTGTGCTGTGAGAAGATGAGTGCCTGTTGTTGCTGCCGAATTCTGCGAGATCTGATACATCTGTACGATGGCATGTGGTTGATGGCAACAAATCCAGTCGCAAGTGTGGAAGTAGAAGTCATGATTGGAAGCTCAGAGAAAGAGTTCCTTGAGGAAAGCTTGAGAAAGTCAGAGATTCCTCCCGAAGGCCTTGGTTGTGAACTGATTGAGAACCATCGGTATCAAGTTTTGGTAAAACACGAGTAGAGAAGAAGCAGCATCAGCATCTTGGAGACGAGATGAAGGCGTTTAACACGAGTAGTAGTGAAAAGAAAAGGCCGAATTCGTCGCGTAGGGAGTACTAATTCACTCTCTTGCTTTATTGTCCTACTGGATCCGCGTGACATCAAATGTCGATATTCACTGAAGGAATTATGCCATGCCCTACCGCCTCTGCATGTGGGAAAATAGGCCCCATCTTCACCGCCAGCAGTCATAGGCGATGACAAATTGACCTTCTTGACCTCAGGCATGCCTGCAGTGCTTACAAGTGCCGTAGAGGCTTTCCTGTAGCCTTCTGAGTTTTGCGGTAGCCATAACACACGGAGAGCAGCCAGCACCAACGCTTCTGAGCGCCTTCTTGTTGCAGGCGCGACTCCATCTTCGCACTCATATGATTATTTATTGCATTTCATTGGTAATGCTTGAGCACAAGCACCAGTTGAGTTCCACAGCACCTTTCATAGTCCCATCTCATATGGGGTCTCCAATCCACACGGGTGTTCTCCGCCATTTACCTCGTTCCATCTTGAATATATTCTTAACAACACGTCACATCACATGGACGTCAGGCAGCTGGAGATTTCGGCGCAGTTAAGGAACCAGGCAGTTGATGGGAGGGTAATAGGGCTGGTGACGAGCCTCATGGGCCAAGGGCGAATGGTGAATTGTAACGCGACGAATTTGCGGCGGTTGAAAGAGGTGGGTCTTTTTCTAAAAGTGGGAACGCTGATAGAAAGGCTCGAAGGCTCAACGGCTCAAAGGCTCAAGCGCTGGGACCGTGTTCCAGATGCGTCCTTGACCGTTGTTGTTGGCGGCGTACTCACAGGGCCATGGTTGAGCAGAGGTGGTTCCTCGGCCGGGTGGCAATCTTACGGACAAGTTTCGGGCCGAGATAAATCTCACACAGCCTCAAGCATCCCTAGGTAGGTAGCTGCCAGTACCGCATCACTATTTCACTGGGCTATTGACTCGATTACATGAATAGGCATTTAATAAACATGATTGCCGAGGCAGAATATAGGAAGTCGGAACTTGCCAGTCGGGAACTCCAGCTCGCTGACTGCATCTCCACACTCTCTACGTTGCTCTTATACTGTACATCCATCTAATACTTTCAGTCTCGAGTATCTCGAAGAGTTCCGGAAAGTGTCTGAATAGGTATGGGTTATATAGTTCTAAGGAAAGCTTCATTCTTGTCTGCGCACCGTTTCAGCTTGGACACATTTTTCAATTTTCTTGGCCAAAAGAAGCATCTTACAATATACCAATCAGAGGTCCGCACGAAAGCTTTGGACGGCGAGACCGCGATGCCAAGGTCCATTCATTCCTGAGTCCTGGAGCTGATGCTGTCGACGGAAGCAATTGCGCTTTTGGGACCACTTGCGGCCGTGTGTTACCCGAGATGGCACTAGAAACATTGGGGGCCAGAACTTTTGGTGCCAACATAATCGCCAAATGCGAAAGTGGGCGCTCTTGGCTGCAGATTCGGCGGGCAGCCCCTCGGCCTCTTCAGCTGCCTCCTCAGCTTCTGCAGCTCCTGCGCTTGATCTTTTCTTCACAACGCGACCTTCAAGAGCGTGGTGACGCCAGCTCCAACCTCTATCCAGTAGCAGCAGCATCATGTCTTTCACCTCTCGGCTGCTCAAAAAAGTAGGCGGGCAGAGGGACCATGACCCGAATAAAGCACCCCAAAGTGCTTATTATTCCCCGCCTCCAGCATCACCCTACCAGCAGTTCGCAGCAGCTCAGAGCGCACCTCCTGGTACCAATCTAGCGCCGACTATGTATTCTCCGCCTCCTCTGCCGTCGAGACAGCAGTCGTCACCACACGAATCCACCTCCATGGTTCCTCGTGCGTCCTCCTATTCCTTACAAGCCCCTGCTCCGCCAATACAGCAGGGATGGATGGCCAATGCTCCTCCTTCTCCGTATCTTCAATATCCGTCGCCGCAAACGCTGCAGCCTTATGATCCGGCGACCCAGCAGGCATGGTTGGGCAATGCGCCACCCACTCCGTATCTTCGACAGCCGTCGCCCCAACCGCAAACGGTATCGCCTCCCCTGCAGTCGTTTCAGAATCGTGAGTCGCCAACCCAGCAAGGTTGGCTGGCCAATCCTCCGCCTACTCCCTATATCCGTCATCCGTCGCCTCAACCACCAACGGTATCGCCTCCCCTGCAGTCGTTGCAAAAACGTGAGCCGCCAACCCAGCAGGGACGGCAGGCCAATCCACCAAATGCTCCGTATATTCGTCAGCTGTCGCCTCAACCACCACAAGCTTCATTTTCCCTGCCTCCATCATCAGCACAACAATCTTCGGCTAATCTTCAGACCGTGAGCGACAATTCACGTCAGCGATCAGCAAGACGAGAGCCACCCCAAGTCAGAAAGATATTATCTCTGGATGGGGGAGGCGTTCGAGGTTTGTCAATAATCACCATTGTGAGGTACATTATGAAGAACCTGAATCGGGAACGAGGCTTCGATTTGGAGCCGTGGGAGGAGTTTGATATGATTGGAGGAACTAGCACGGGCGGGTAAGTTAGACAGTGAAGCAGTTACCGACAGTATTTGCGATGACCCCATCATATAGATATACTTACGGTGGCTAGAATCATTGCTATCATGCTGGGCAGGCTGCGCATGACCCTCGATGAATGTCAGTCGGCATATACACAGCTCTCCGAGACTATTTTCACCCCAGTCCATAACCCTGTGGACCCCAGACGTCTATATAAATACCTAAAAGCATCTGGGAAGTTCGAAAGCACACCGTTAGAAGACTCCATCAAGTCTACCATCTGGTCGAAGCAGCTGCACGAAGATACCTTGCTCAAGGATAAAGACCCCGACGCGTGCAAAGTTTTTGTTTGCGCGACTCGTGGTGAGGATGGTAGTTTAGCAGTCTTGCGATCCTATGAATCCAAACGTCATGATCCACTGTACGAGATCTGCAAAATCTGGGAGGCCGCCAGGGCCACCTCAGCAGCTTCTACCTTCTTCGAGCCCATCCAAATAGGAAATAGTGGTCAACTGTTCGTGGATGGGGCATTGACAGGCAGCAATAACCCTGTCCGAACCGCTAATGTTGAATCACGGGACGTCTGGCCAAAAGCGGATAGACTTATCTTGAGTGTTGGCACTGGGGCTGCACCTGGCCAAGCTGTCACTGGGAACTTACTCGAGCTTGCCAATCGACTGAAGGACATGGTGACCGACTCGGAGAAAACGAATCGGACTTTTAGAATGGAGAATGATGAGATGGTGAGAAATGGTAGATTATATCGATTCAATGTCATGCTTGGCTTGGCAAGTATTGGGTTGGAAGAACATGAAGCTATTAGCAAAATCGCTACTTATACGGATAATTACCTTGACGATCCTGACGTCTTCGACAGGGTTCAAAACTGCGTTGGCAATCTCTGTCGTGGGGGTCAGCGTATGGGATATGCATCCGCAGAAGGTCTGACAGCCCAAGGGACTAGATGATGTGGGAGGCTTAGTGTAGCTGCAAGCTAACGTTTATCATTCATGTTAGAGCTTGCGAACTTGATGGTATCCATGCAACTAAGTCATGTCTTTGTTATGGTTTGCGCAAGTTGCCTCCAAGGTGGGTACATTCCCCTTCTCTAGAAGTGAGACTTGGCCATAGCCGGGACCAACATTGCTCCATTTATGTGTTCTTCTTGTCCCACACTTTTCGATATGACGGTATCATCTTGTCCCTCGTCTCGTTGTTTTAGGGATACCAAGCCTCCCTACATTAAAAGCAGACCCTGCTCTTTTGAGACCAACGACTGATTCAACCTTAGGGATGCGCTTCGGCGAGACTACTTATCAGTGTATTGAGTGCGGTGTTCATTTTTGTGCGTCCTGCCAGAGCTCTCACGCAATGACGCCGCACGGAAAGTCAATCGTCCGAATCACAAATTACTCTTGGCCACCTCAGCCGGACGTTGCGAGTACGGTCGCTAGCTGTTCGCAATGCTCCCTTGAGATCAAATGTCGTGTTGAGTGCTCTGATTGTCTTCAATGCATCTGCCTAGCTTGCTACGTGATAGCTGAGAGGCGCCAGCCTTGGTACCGTCATCGAGAGCAACATCAACGAGTAAAGGGGTTTATCTGGCTTTCACCCCCATACGAGAACGTTGTTCCACCTGAAAATTATGAGTGCGAATGTTTAACTGGGACAGGTGTTATTTCGCACTGTGAGAGATGTTCTAGGGGTATGTTGCTCTCTCGTTGTTGTTTTTGTTTATAGAAGTCTGCCGCTTTGTCGCCTGGTTGGTGCTGGCCTCACGCCTTCTTTGCCTGCCAACTCAGGACTGTGGGGGAATTCGCCTTGTTTCCATTGGAGAAGTATCGGCGGCCTTTTCTCATACATGTATCGAAATGGATGCATGCACTATTTTAAGTACTACACGCACAATTCCCTCTTTGAGCTCATTTCTATTACTCGAGGATGGTTTTGTGATATTTATGCGTTCAAAGATGTTTCCATTTCTTTCTTGAGCTTGTCTAGGTGTCCCCCATCTCCTTGGTATCTCTTCACGCGTACCTGTGCAGTTCCGAGGCTGCAATACTGAAGTGCTTCTAGTGAATAAAGTTGGCGATACCCTATATCTGTGCCGGACCTGCCTACGAGAGTACAATTCAGCCATGGAACTGTGCGTCGGATGCTATGCAGTCGAGTCAAAAAAGCATGAAGGCCATGAATTTGCCCGGTTGATAATGCAACGAGTTACGGATATGCCTGACGATGAGGGAACCCAAGTCAAGAACTGGTGGAGATGTAGTTTTCCAGGTTGTAGACTGGGTATATATTGTCCCCAATCTCAGGATGCATTTGGACACCTCGCTAACGTATACAGTCACTGGTCCTTCGGTCGAATGGCGACATATACATGCTGAAGCACGACTTTGCATAGGTGATGCATTGATAGATCACTGCCGAGCAACAGCAGGCCAACAGTGCCTCAAGACCTTCTCCTACAGGAATCGCCTTACAGAACCCGCAAATCCCACAACTATGAAATGCAAAGTCTGCCTCAAAGGTTAGCCGCTCTTACCACCTTGCATTGTGTCCATGACCCTCCTCAAGAATGCTGACGCCACTGCGGTCATCCCTCAGCCGTAGGCTATGATCTCTGGAACCAGTGGTGCAACACCTGCGACATCATAATCTGCGATACATGCGTGAACACCGGCCGTGGTGCCCACCGCCACAATATGCTCTGGACGCGCGCCGTCAACAAGGCGAAAATCGGAGCTACAGATTTTCAGGCCAAGAGAACATGCGATCGCTGTAGTCAGCAGTACTACTATTTTTTGTTTCGGGGGTTCGAGTGTGCGGGGTGTAGGGATTATCACTGCTGTATGGCGTGTGTGCAGAAAAAAACATATCCGCTTCATGCCTTTTGTTCGGATAAGCCGGCTACTTATGATTTGTTGCTCTAAGGATTGAAAAGGTAGGAAAGTGGGCTGGTGGATGTGAAGCCTACGCTTTGATCTACGATACATAGATGGTAATAGGAAAATGGTGTAGCCGTAGCATGACCGGTATCAAAGGGACAAATGGCGATTGTAAGGGGAATGAAAAGGGCGAGCATGCATCGCTTTCGATTGGAGACTTCACCGATTAATGATCTAGCTTACTCGTCCTTTCTTCCACGAATATCGAGATGCAAACAGAACGTCTGTGAGATCGCGGCCGGCCACAAAAATTCCTTTTTTATCCCTTCGTTGATTCCATCCCTGGCTTTGATGGCTTAACAGGTATCACCACAATTGCTCCTCATGGACGCAGGCAATGAAGGCAGGGTACATTTCCTATGCTTGTATCGACTGACTTGTTTTGTATCCCAGGGTTTCCTATCTTGAGCCAACACTTACCTTGAGTCCGATTATGTCCAGGTGGACTGGGGAAGCTTCGCTGGGAATTGTTGATCTACTTTTTCAAGCTTCAATCAAGTGCGTGATATCGATCTCCCAGATCCAGGCCGTACGGGGCTGAACAAGGAGGTGCCAATAAGCATCCGCGATGGCTTACCGAGGATCAGGCATATTACCCTCAAATCATGGCCATTCCTTCGTCCAAGGGATTGCTTTCCAAGCACTTGATAGTCCTTGTTACGTCAATTGTTTGGCGGGGCCGTGCTTGATATTTATGGCGGCTTGGCAAGAAATACTGCTCAGAAAGCAGATGCTTCCTATCTAGAATCAATCAGTTTGGAATCTATTCTCGTCAATGTGTGCCCTGCTATGCGGTTACCTTAACAAAGGATAACAGTTGCGTTATTCGGTTTTGACAAGCATCAGATGTTGGAAAGTCCAACCCTTTCAAGCCCACTGCTTAGGACTAAAGTCAAAGTTGTGGCAAAATCGCGCCGTCTCCTCTACTTGGAAATAGTGGGTATGTGTCCTTTCGCTCCCAGCAACCAGATTTTTGATGTTGGAGTAAGTAGGGCGACTGCTTGACTCTGGCTGGAAAAGTCATGTCACATGCGGTGTAACGAAATCTTGGCATACGACAACAGTACCTAACGGTTGTGCTATCGAATAGAATATGTCGGGCTCAGGCCGTATCCATTGCGTGCACGAAGACCTTGTCATGCGCGAATGAAAGCAGAAACTCCGAGCCCTCCGCCTAAAGTCGTATCGGCGCCATGATGTACCTAAGATATCCCTCCGTCATCGGCCGCCCCGGCTGAGCAGGACCACTCGGCAGCTGCTCGACGTTTATACTCCCAACATTATACTGACTCCTACTCCCGCACTGCTCAATCATGGCCCCGTAGATATCATTTTCGCAATCCTCCAGGTCGCCGGGAAGCCTGTCCGGTCCCGCGTCCACGGGCACGAAGTAGCCCAATTCGCAGCCGGGATATCCCACCCATACCCATCTGCCGCGTCGGAGCTCCGAGGGCAGTCGCTGGGTCAGCTCCTGGCAGGCGACCGGGCTTGCACGGACGCAGTGGGAGGGGTTGAGGCCGGGGGTTCCTGGGTCGGAGACGCGGTCGCATTCGACGTAGTAGCGGTGGGTGAGGTTGTGGGGTTGGGTTTGGCCGAGAGGGAGGGTGGTGTTGGGCGTGAGAAGCTGGGTTTGGACGAGCGCGTTGGGCGGGGAGATGGAGATTGCGAGGGATGGGGTGCGTAGGATTTGGAGGAGAAGTGCCAGTATAAGGTATCGGACGTACATGTTAGGAAAGAACATGTCAAAGTCAAGAGCAATTGGGGTTCAGAGAAGCAACACTAGGCCGTTATGTATTGAGATTTCGTTCAACCTAATACTTTAGTGGCTCCGGAGAGACGCAAGGAAAATATGGGGATCACAGACGAAGTATTTGAACGCCATCGTCTAAGGGTCGGTTGTGGTCGGATTTTGACTACGCAAAATCGCATAACTTGTTGCAGTCTTAACCGCAACAACTGCTTCCTAGCGCGTATTTCTAATGTCGCATCGCAGACTGAACCTTTGATAGGCAAGCTGCTCCGCGAGCAGACCGAATTCACTCAGAGTAATTCGTTTCTCATGAAATACTGGATAGATGCCGCGAGAGCAAAGAATGATCACCTTTGGATCAACCATGAAGAACTATGGTGTGACAAGGAATTTCCACGAATGTTGGATTCAGCGACGAGAGGAAGCGACACAGTTGGGTAATGCTTTTTCAATGTATCCTTAGGAGTCAAAAAGAAGTCATAGATGCAATTTCGTACACGCAGTCCCTCATTAAGTAATTGTTGGCCTTCTCATTACTCTGCTGAAATATGCTTCCCAAGCTTCCTCATGGGCGTCAATGTTCGCTCTCGCCAGTCAGGGAGTCATGCAAGATCTCCGTCACCATGACCCTACTGAAAGGATCAATCTGCTTCCCTTGATGTTGACTACCCGTCTGAGTTCCCAGCTCGTGGCGTATTTCGCTCAATCTCTATGTTGAGCTGGTCCAAAGCGTCACTCGCTAACGCATGCTGAGGTCCCAAAAGCTCTTGGCAACCCTGATAAGCTGTGTCGAAGTACTCTTTGGCTCTCTTGAATTCTTGCAAATCTCGAGATAGCACACCCATGTTGTAGAACAGGTTCAGTTGTGGCTTGGCATTTGGAGGAGGATCTTTGTTATAGCCGAGTAAAGCCCGCTGATACATTGATTCAGTCTCCTATAGCTTGCGTTAATGACGATAAAGAATGCCTAGTTTATTGACTGTGTTTAATGTAGACGTGTGATCTGGTCCCAATGCTTTCTCATGGCCAGTCAAAGCCCGCTGAAGCATCGATTCAGCCTTCTGTAGCTCGCCTTGATCCATGTAAAGAGTACCAAATACGTGCTTTATCTTTCCTGGCTGATGAACAGCCACGCGGTTGTAATTGCATTTGCTGAGACTCCATGTAATGCCTGTGGCTGACGCAACTATGTTCTCTTTCTCGAATTCTTGTAGATTCACATTTTGTAACTCTTGGTTCACATTCAAGCGGAAATACCGCTGTTGAGAGAAGATGCCTCGATGTCCCTTTGCAAAAGACTCTGCAGTCTTCTCCATCTCTGTAGCGATTTCCTTCAAAGTCTCGGTGACGATTTTGAGTGCATTATCTTCGATGATGCTCGTGCCGGGGTTCACAGTCCCAGTGATGAAATATCTCACAAAAGTGGTTAGATCACCTTCCTCTGGTGACCAGATGTCTTGAGCCTCAGCCCAGACCTCATCTTCAGGGTCATGGCAGCCAAGGCCAGCATCCACGTATTCCTAGCCGTGCTTTCCGATACATATGAGGCCAAAAATACCGGACGCCACCGATGCGGCCCGTGCAGCTTCCCATATTGTTGCGCCATCTTCGACCATTGCTGTGTCAGACTGATAGGTGTGAAGACGTGCCATAGCTTTGTTCTCTGTTCTGACTGCGCAGACGAATCTGCGGTATGTCAGCTCTACTCTTAAGATCTCTTCGCTCAACAGCATACACTCGACAGCGTCGGTCTTTACCGTCATCCAAAAGATTGTCCACTGGCGGATCTAAGTCCTTCATAATCTCCTCGATCGCGCTCTTAAGCTCGGACGTTTTGTATTTTTCATTGACATGACCCCGCCAATCCACAGGAAGCCGCTTCTTGCTGAAGATGCGGCGAGAGAGATTACGGTAAGCATCGATGCATGACTGGAGGTTTACTTGCAGGCGACCAAGCATGATTGCAATAACACTATGATTAAAGTTACCAGTGCAAGACCGTAACCATTTTTGATATTTGGACTCACACCCCAGTTGATGTGCCACCGATCAAGTCAAACGCATCGCATGGTCTTGCGTACAAAACCTTCGGTTTGACGCTTCGCATTGATTTGTTGCATGATCCCCTACAACATGTAAAGGGTCGACAGACCTCTCACACCATCGCCATGTATTTATGTTAAATCTGCAAGGTGCAACGACCGAGCGCGACAGGGCATGGTAACACAGGCCATACTTGTCTGTTGTATCACTCCTGATGCCCGAATTCGAGCTCGCCGAAGCCATTAGAGCTCAGAACAGAGATCCATAATCCATATAGCTCTATGTTTCTATGGGGATAATATCGGAGACATAGGTGGGAAGACAAGATGGAAGGTGGGGTAAGTCTGAGAGTGGGGCGGCTGCACTAGAGCTGCACGCTTGCCGCCTTCAGACAGGGCAGTCGACTGTTGCTCTGGGACACCGCGACAAAGAATCTCAAAGTTGCTGATGCTCGAACTACAGCGCTATCCTCTAATCTATGGCACAGTTTCTTGACTGGGCATGGCTATGTTTTCTGATAATGAGTGAGCCGGGAAAGGTCTCAGCCGTCGACGAACTCCACGGCTATTCCAGATAAACAGGATAATAACAACCGCGCGAATTAGCCGTTGAGGGTTGTCGTCTGCTGCAGAATATATTGGATCGCCAATATGTAAGCCCCCTTGGGTTAAGCCGCTAGCACTTGGGTGCGAGTCACCAGAGAGCGGCCGAGCACTTGTCAATGCTTGCATATCTTAATCCGTAAGCTGGCTCCGAATCCGAGCAGCTCCCGTCGATGAGTACTGTACAGAACTTCTTCGTGACCCAATCCACCACCATGAATACGAGTCACCCCCACGCTATCGCTGCGAATCATTTTCAAATTAGGTTCGGATCCCGTTGTTCGGATAGCCTTTTTGGCCCCATATATGGAGGTGAGCCAGGTAATTCTGGGGCCCAGATTGTACCGAGGTTAGAGACCAAGTGTATGTCTAATTACATAGGTACTCCGTACATCACAGCATGTTTCACTCGCCCTCGGGCGGTTCGAGGCGAGTTTAGACCCCTTTGCTTTGTCGAATTTACTATATGCAATTGCAAAAAGGGAATGTGCCATTCTTTTCATGTTCCTACAGGACCTTCCATCTACAAGTACATCATTAGCATATTCCATTCAGTCTAAAAGCGAGATCTGTATTGTAGGTCCACCTCAAGCAGGGTCGATCTTGGTGACCAAAAGGACAAATTGTGACAAGATAGGTTAAATCGCCGGTCTCGGATCGTGGGGGAATGCCAGGGATCCCGACTCAGGGCACCTCACAAAGAGGAGTGAATGGGAGAGGGGGGGGGAAATAAAAGCAAAAAAGAAATTTAAAATTAGAATTGTCGGAGTCTCAGCTGTCGTCCGCCCTACTCATGATTGGCTCAGCTTCACTTTGATATGCCAGTCGTAGGAAGCCTTATCTATGTGGAAAACGACTTTCCTCCTCAAGTCCCCCAGAGTTGTAGGTTTTTATGATGAGCAGACTCGACCGACCTCAAGCGAAACGAATTTGCTGGTATGGATCCTCTAGCAATCACTGTCAGCATAATAGGCATCGCAGGAGCAATCAGGGCTACGGGGAAAGCAGTTGCATCATTACGCAAAATTCGCGATGGACCACAAGAGCTGGCCGACCTGCTAAGTGAGACGGTAGAGTTGCACGATGTTCTCCTACAGATCTCCTCAGTAGTTGACGGTCACAGACTCGAGTCTACAAACCAGGGGGGCATCTATCAATGCCGGACGGTAGAGTGGATGAAGGAGCAGGTGGACAAAGCGGACGAGGTCATGATAGAGCTTGACAGACTTGGTCAGATGTGTTCTAAAGTGTCGAGTTCCGGGCAAATCGAGTGTTCCAAAAGGAAATGGCGGCAGAACCGAACAAAAGCAAAGACCCTGCTATCAGATGCCCAATCAATACGCGGAAAGCTCTTGAGCAGTATGGCCATTCTCAATTTGTGGGTGGCTTTCAAAGCATCTTTCTCCGTTCGCAGGGAAAAGAGCACTTGCTCTGATTATGTAACAGGCCACACAGCTAATATCTTCATCTTCAAGGTCTTCAAACATCCGCCTAGAAGATAACACTAGAGAAGTTGTATTCAATCAACACCAGACCACACAGATCTTGTCGACTTTGATGGCCCAAATGACGGCCCAGAATTCACCGATTCGAAGGACACTGTCGGACACCGAGGGTGTAATAGAGAGTCATGGCGACGACCGGTCCGAGAGTGGAGGCTCGACCGCTCGACCCGTCTCACAGGCTGTCAATGACCAAATGATAGCAAGCAATGTTAAGGTCGAACAGCCTGAGACCCTACCTCCAGCGACAATTAGGTCCTCCTACGAGTTCAGCGTTGCAAAAGACGGCCAGTATGCTTACAGAGGAAAGCAGTGCTCATCATGGTGCAGCTGTGCGTGCCATTCTCGAAAGAATTTCATCGTGCCATCGCCGCTTGGTACTTTATCGGGGTCCTTTTCGGGCCTACCTTTGCTAAAACCTCGATGTGCTGAGCATGCCTGCAAAAACCCAGAACGTCCTTCTGGCAATATTGTCTATCAATTTCCGACCTTGTTCTGGAACCGCCTTGTTGCAGTAACTATGAAATGCAGCCCCGTCTGCGGACCTGAAATCAACGTCAGATTTCCCCGAGTGGTTATGCCGTCAAAGCTGTACCTTCTTACCCTCCATGGAGACATACAAGGAGTGAGAAGCCTCTTTACGAAAGACGCTGCATCGCCTTGGGATGTGAATCCGCGTGGGTCATCGGCGCTTTATGTAAGTCATATGAAGTTCACTGTTGCCTCCTCCCTTGATTTTGTTTGGCATTAGAACGTTGCTCTGGCGACCTGCTCAACGATATCTAGTTCGCTGCCGTCTCAGGTAATGCAGAGCTGTGCAGATTCCTGGTAGAGCAGGGCGCAGACCCTCTCTTCGAAAATCAGTACCATACGTACGCAGAATCTAGTCTTCCAGTTTCAAATGTCGACTAACATACTTTTTCTAGATCTCCAGTGTCCCTTGCTTGGGAAGGTGTACTTTCAAAAGAAGTGGCGCCTTACAAAGCCATCGACTTCGTTGCTTCCTTTGGTCGCATCGGTTACATCAACACCTTGCAATTGAAGCCCATACACAAGGTTGTGCTCGGCCTCGTTCATCTTCCTTTGGAACGCTTCCTTGACTGTTCTACATCCGAGATCCATATCCAGGATAAAGAAGGTCGTACCGGTTTGTCCTGGGCAGCTACGAGAGACGACTTTGACTCATCGAAGCTCCTTCTTGAACATGGCGCTGACGCCAATAAAGCGAACAACCGAGGTTTCAGTCCAATCCACTTCGTTAAGAGTCTCCCAAGTCTTGAGCTGTTGCTTAGACACAACGCCGATATTATGTCCAAAACCGCAGTGGGTGCTACTCCTCTCCACTTCATCTCCAGGAATGGCCGTCACGACATGATAGAGCCTATGGTGGAAGTGCATGCAGATCCGAATGCATCAGACGCAGACGATACCCCGCTGATATGCTCCACTTATGACCATCAGCCTAAATCCACAGAAACACTTCTCAGGCTTGGTGCAAAACCGAACCTTCCAGCTAAAAGATCAGGCTTGACGGCGCTACATTTCGCAGTGACGGACAATCAGCATGATATTATCCGACAACTGCTTTCACATGGTGCAGACTGTTCCATTAAGGCAGAAGAAGGGAGGAATATCCTCCACCTGGCAGCAATGCACGGAGATGACACGACGATGGATATCCTTAGTCAAGCTAGGGTGATGGAAATTGATCAGGAGGCAAAGGATAGCCAAGGCAAAACCGCCCGAGAGTATTTCGACGAGCGATCTGCAGAGAGCACGCCAGATACTGTGAAGGGCGCCTTCACAACGCTGCTTGGTACCGTTTCAGATAGAAGGGAATCACCAAATGACGATGAATGGTTTCCTGAAAGCTTTTATGATGCCGTTGAGAACTTCTGAATGACATGACAGACTCCTGATAGACTCACGATGAATTCAAAGCTCGGCGGCATCGTTCGAGGCAAGACCTCCCAAATTGTGACTTTGCCAGAGTCATTTTGGCCACTTCACGGTCCGGAGCTGGATATATCCGAGTCTGTCCCAAATCAGGTCTTGGCAGACGAGTATGCTGATTGTATTTTGTACCCGAGCTAGGATGTGCCCCGCGGGGGCCAAAAAAAAGCAGCATTCGCAATCTTCCCCTTACGGTCAAACTAGCTTCCCGCACTTTCCAAAAACGGCATCGGCTACTCCAAACGAGCCATGCTAGTGAAAGGGGTCGCTTTAGTCGAATCATCTTCAACGTTTATCCAGGTTTGATCAGGAAGCAAGGAAGTACACAAGCCTGCAATTGTCGAATCTACAAGGGTTCGAGCCACACTATTGTGTTATACGTTGAGGAAAGTATTGCCGTTTCTTGCGCGCAGATCGATCTGGCCGCTTCATTTCCCGGGTGCCTTGCAGGATGCAGCTAGCAGCACGTGGTTTCCATTTTGTCTCCACGTTTTTCCTGACTTGTGGCAATCCAATTAATAGCTTATGGTCCGGTGAGAGGACATCCTGGCTAAGAAGTTTGAAAGTATCTACGACTCCATGAATTCCTTTCTCGATTACCTTGCTCACGTTAAGGATTGTGGCTGGCCAATAGACTGGCTAGACCATCAATACGGGATGCTACCAGACTGAGGCGATGCTATAAAATCATGTCTCCCTGAACACTTCTCCGGAATTGATTGAGAAGGTAGACCCAGTAATTAGTCTCTCTTGCTGCCTTTCTTTCACCTCACTCGTTAAGCTGCTTGACCACTTTTCAATTTATTCTTCGCGCATCTACACCACGATCATTATGTACACTCCTTTCGTTCTCGCCGCTCTTGCGGCTCTTACATCTGCCATTCCCTCGCCGCAACTCATTGATCTGGTTGCCATCGGCAATTATCCCGACTCAGTTCGTGTGACAGCGCCTGTCGACAAACAGGTAGATGTTGCAGCGTCGGTCTTTGCAGCGCCCATACAACCACTCACCAGCATTACGTCGTCTTCAAAGCGGGACTTGACGGTGGAGAAGCGAGATGGCGATTGTTCGCCCTACCCTACAGGTTCCGGTCCTGTACCCTCTCCAGACACTGTGGACGCTTTTGAGTCATTCCCAACATTTGCAGTACGCTCGAAACCCATCTCCTCATAAAGAGCGGGGCTGATTATGTTCAGGCAATGGCTACCGCTGCACCAACCCCAGACGGTTACGAGGTTGTCTTCACTAATTCGAACGCCTCTTTGACAGCTTCGGATTACATGGGACTCTACACGCTTACCAGCTATGACACGCTTGGATGCGCTTCGCAATGCGATCAAGCATCTGGCTGCCAAGCCTTCAATATGTATATTGAACGAGACCCGAGTTTGAATGCTAGCGCCGACAATTGCCCGAATCCACCGAGCACGACCAATTACAAGTGCACGCTCTGGGGTGCGCCTGTATCGGTAAGTGAAGCAACAAACTTTGGGCAGTATCAAGACTCCTTCCAAGTCGTCATTGCTGGTTCCAACGGTATGTGAAATTGAAATCTACCGACACACACCAGCGTTCTCATCCTCGACTTGCATCGGCTGACCTTTCCTTCAAGCCTATAACAAAGACGCCCCTCCCCCAGCCTGTGATGGCTACAACGGTCCAACCGAATTAGGCGGTGCAATCAACGCCCCACCCTCTTCCGGTAGCTACATGGGCTACCAATACTTCCCGTTCAGCCAGAGCCAAGGCTATGACCCCCAAACATGCGCCAATGCGTGCAATGTGCAGACGACTTATGACAGCGAGCACACCGCCGCGGATGGCAGCTACATGGCATGCGTAGGTGCTTTCCCCCGTGTGAACTCCGTTCAGGCTAACGGTAGATAGATCTTCTTCAACGCGTATGTTTTGTCCGAGGACGGCGTTCCCCAGGGACTGTATTGCTCGATGTACAATGAGACATGGGATCCGTCTTATGGGAACAATTATGGACAGTACCGGGGAGATGATCGTTATACTGTATCAAGGTCTTATAGCTACTCGCTTATGTAAGTTGATGGACTTTCTTCGATTTTCTGTCTTGGCTCAGCTACTCTTCCGAGTCTACATTTGGAATGAAATTTGCCGGAAATTTTGTCGTTTTCAGTCTGGGTTGGCTGATCCCTGTCTGACATGTTGATGTTCTTACCTTTTTTGCATGTTGTGTCGGGGTTCAGTGATTGGAAGAAGTCATCATCAGCACAGGTACTGATGCGTCTTACACTATAGCAATCAGCCCAACTCATGGGGAACATCGAACGCCCCATCTTCCGCAGTTTCATCAGCAGCAGCGGTATCTTCCTCAACACGATCGTCGTCGGTAGCATCATCCAGCGCTGTCTCAACCACAACACTGTCTTCTACATTGACATCTTCCTCACCGGTATCTTCAACAACAGCATCTTCCCCGGCACCATCTTCCCCGGCAGTATCTTCCACGGCAGCGTCTTCCGTTGCAACATCATCCCCAACGGCGTCTTCCACAGCAAAAGCATCAACAGTAGCGTCATCGACTTTAGCATCATCGAATGTAGCTTCTTCCACAGCAATATCTTCAACAATAAAATCATCCACAACAACCGTCTCCACAGCCCAATCTTCCACACTCAAATCTTCTACCGCAACATCATCATCCCCCAAAGCGGCCTCAACATCAGCCGCATCCTCAACCTGCGCTACCTCCGCCCTAGCCTGCCCCACCTTCAAACCCAACCTCCCCTCCTGGACCATCTCCAACATCCTCGGCGCCTCTACATACGGCCTCCAATCCCCCGGCAGCACGTTGAAATCCAGCAGCGCATCCGCCTCCGACTCCTCCGCCTTCTACGCCTCCCTTCTCCCCTCCGGCTCCACGGCCGCCACCTCCCTTACCCTGTCGCAGCCCCTCACCCTCTGCCCCGGCACGAACTACACCGTCAGCATCGACTACGCGTTCGCGAACCTCGGCGGCGGCGCGTGCACCCTCACCGCCACTTATCCAAACACGCTGGCTTCCGGGAGGAGCGTGAGCGTTCCGATGACGGTGGCGAAGGGGCAGATTGGCGGGTGGGCGACGACGGGGTGGAAGTTCCAGGCACCGGTTGGGGGGAGTGCGGCGTTGGGCTTTGTGTTTGGGTGTAGTCAGGGGGGGCTGCATTTGATTTATTTGGATAATGTAAAGGTGGGGGTTTTGCAAGGGAATGCATATTGATGAGTGTAGAGTGGGGGTATTGGTGATAAAAGAGAAAGACTAGGGTGTGGTAATGTGAAAATCATGTAGTAATGTTAATACCTTATCTATGTAATACGAGCAATGCACTCCCATATTTAGCAGAAAACGCACATACAAGCAGCTTTTCGGAACAGGATTGGACAGATCAATTGCCTAAGACGAGGCCTCTCCATCTACCGGGACTGCAGCGAGATTCGCTTGCGGTAAATCTCCGGCGGAGTATCTAAATTAGGGAAGGGGGAAAAGACTTGAAATATGTAAGGTATGCACTTTCTTTGAAAGCAAAAGGACATAGAATAGAAAGAAGGACAAAAAAAATGACAAAAAAATTGGAATATTCTTCCGATGCGGGGACTAGCTTGATGTTAACATCAGGCGCATCGTTGGAGAATTTTTTTGGAGATCACGTACATCGAACCCCGGCCATCCGCGCACGAGTTCCCTCAGTATTGAGAGGCGGATATCCTAACCACTAGACCACCTGTGGTTGCGAAGTCAGCATCAGATCAAACGAGTCAGCGTTGGGAGACTAACATCGGATTTTTTGCTTTCGATGGAAAAATCATCTTATTTGAATATATATTGTATTTTGACGTTTTCTCAGCCAGAGCTCACAATTTTCTAGTCTGAATAAACAGGAAACGCACGTTAAAATTCATATTAGACTTTATTCTACGGGGGACACTTTTCCATTTCGAATTCGCAAAGCTCGCATTGAGAGCCCAGGGTTCGCAGAGTAAAAGGTCATCAACTCGAATGCCAGACTATTTCATTGATCATTACGCACCCTTTACAAACCGCCCTTTTACATCCTTGCCCGCTTATCTTGGAAAAGGTCTGTATGAGCAGGATTGGCAAAAACAACGCATGGGTTGACTCAAAGAGACGAGAGTCTCGGGAGCAAATTACTGGTCGTCAAGTCTTTGATGTTGCCCCAACGCGTTTTGTATTGATTAGGATGGAATACCATTGGAGTCTAGGGTTTACCTAACTTTGTAAGAAGTCTTTTAAGAGCTCATTTGTTGTGTCTCAACAATATTATAAGTATCTTCTCATTGAAAACCCCAAGATACTCGTCAGCAGAATGTCTACGGCTATCCCCGTATAAGACTTCTTTTCCAGAATCCATTGCATTGCGGTAGTCATTATGACCAAAGTCGGATCCTTGGCCCACTTTCTGGAGGGATATCGTGCCGCGGTAGAGTAGAGTACGCTAGTCTTATCGATAAGAATGAAACTTTTCGACTGGTGGGGCGCCGAGGGGCGCCTCTTGAAACTCTCTCAATTCTACTCGCATTCTCTCATAGTTAACACCATGTACTTCTCACTGTCATTACATCTACTCGTCTTTCTTGCAACTTCTCATCTACACTAATCTACCCATTGCCCGCTCAAGAAGCCCGAGGACTTTGCAACATCCAGCTCAAAATCTCGTCTCGCGTTTTCAAAACTCTATGGCTGGCCAGAGAATCCGGTGTCAGTCAGAAGACACCAACACTATTCGCACTTCCTTTCCGGTCTTCGAAATCCTACCAGATGTGTTACAAGCAGGACTACAGCCTTTAGTCGTAGTCCGACAAAGGCTTAGCGACTACAGCCTTCGATCCCGGAGGAGAGTCAGCAGCCTCGTCATGTACCGCTGGGGGAGCGAAGATGCAGATATTCTCAGAGCCGATATAGCAGCCAATCCATCAGGGCCAATAGACAGCTCGGAGGCCTCAGGCATATGTTGGAAGTTTGCCCATCATGGTACGATCCTGCACAGAGACCGTTAACAAAACTGTCTGACAAGAGCAGGTTCGAGTACTCTGCAGACCTCACTCGCAGAATCTCAGACTTCTGATGCTCAGAGCCAAGCTTTTTCTCGCCAACTTTACCTCGACGCTATGGCATACCTCATCCAAGGCCTTCCTTCGGACCTCACAGAGCAAGAAAAGCTGTCCTTAAAACAAGCAATACCAGAATCACTGAAAGACTCGAGTCCTCCAGCAGTAACAAGACCCAGGAAACGCAACCCTTCCCTTCTCCATCGCAGCCTCGCTTCCACAATCATTGCCGCCTGTCTACTGATTCGTCTAGCTCTTCCTTATATCAAGCTTTTCATTGCACTGGCCTACAGCTACGACCGCGCACACCGTATTAGGGAGAGAGCGTTTGCCTTCAGCGTCACTGCTGCCGATTCATTGGGGAAGAGAAGCGTGGCATTAGCCAGTACGGCTATGACCAATGGAATAGTTTTAGGAGCAGTGACATATTGGGTGGATGGAATAAGTGGTGGCTTGAACGAAGGACTCGGCGAAGGATTGAAAGTCATTGAGGCGCAGCATAAACCTTGAAAGAATTACACGCACTGTTCCCATGGTTAAAAGCCCTTTGGGGCTCCGGCTTCCACCAAGGGCACAGTACGGTTGGCGCTCAATGTATTCCAGACGATCGCACCCCCAACGAAGGAAGAATGAGTGTCTCCAAGACGGTCCTCGCGGCCTTTCCGCGCCATTCGCAGTATGTCAATGGCTAAGCGCTAGCTATACCCCAGTGGCTTGATGCCTTCCGTCACAGCGCCCCTGTCAAAAGGCCCGTTATTAAGAAAATAATCTATAGCCGCTAGGACATGAGGACTACGCAGTCGCGGCGTCCTTGCTTTCTCTCACCTCTTCTAAGAAGCGCCAAGAGACCAGGCGCCATCTTAACATGATTCATTTCACACCAATAAGTTACTGATGAACCAGGGCTTGGAAGTATCTATTACAATATCACGTGGCAGGCCAAGACTTGCCGCCGTACTTTTCTAAGGGAAGAGGAAGAAGCTTCAATTAGACATGGTGCGCCATAGTTAATCATTGATCATAAAGAAGTCCAAGTATTCTGTACTGCTGAGCTGAATGCATCTATACCAATTCACTAGGATTTTTTAAAGATATCGTCCGCGCTCTCGATCAGTGACAAGATCGTTAGCTCGGCTTCGCTGCCTACAAATTTCCACAAATTTCTATTTTCCCATTGCTACCATCTTCAAGAGCTGAAGTCTAGTTAAGATGGTCCCATCATTAGTCCAATATGTTCATCGAAGTGCGTTAAATTTGATTGCGAATCTCAACGGAAAGGAGTTACCACTATATAAATACACATTTGGATTTCCGAGCACCTCTCGCCTACTCATGGTTCGACTCACAAACATACGAAAGTGGCCTAAAAAAAAGACTCTTGAGTCCACGATTCTCAGCATAGAATCAACGTCTGGAACCACCTCTCGGGACCAAGGCAAGGTCCAAACCATTAAACGAAATGTAGATTTGATGAGCACCGAACTTGGAGAGAGCCCAACTCGGGAAAGCCGGATGTTGCTGATCTTAACCTCGCCGCAGAGCGTGGACGAGGAAGTGATGGAGGAGTTGACTTACACTCGTTGTTGGTAGGAAGTCAAGCCTGGAACCGTTCGTAGTATGATAGACAAATATTCGCCACAGCAGGACTGGGGATTAGTCGCTCACACGTGCATATCGCTATGACTCGCGCATGGGCATAGCTCATTTGCATTGCATTGTTTCAGGTCATGGCGAGAGGCCATGGCAATAGTGGGGGATTCGTGGCCTTCTTTGGGAGATGACCTATAAAGACGATTTCATCCCACAGGCAATTGTCTCTTCAGTCAACTCTTCTCATTCAGAGCGATTGCAAATTTTTGCCCCACCCTCCCACGCCTGGATCTAGTCATTTAGCTAGATATCACCACTCCAAGTCATGTCGCGATAGATATGGGAATTTCTCCTCGTACTGAGGTACGAGAATACGCCTATGACGGCCTCTATTCAGTGGTTTTATCTCAGTATGGGACCGGCCAACCATATTGTTTACACATTGTTCAGATCACATGATATCGCGACGATGATGTGGCGCAGACTACGAGGAGTTGTTCATGATAGCCGTTGAGTTCACAAACCCGATCGTAAGTATTCCAAAATGGTGCGAGCGCAAGCAGATTATACTCGCCCCATGAAAACAATGTGCAAAGTTTATTGCCATATCTAGCAGCCCGATGTCCAAGTCGCCAAAAGACATCGGGTGTAATGGGTATTCCGTCCACTGGATCCGAAGACGCTTTGGGAGATTCACCATAGGAATGGGGATTACAAACGGAATTCAATAAGATTGTGAGTGCATGTACGACTGGGTAAAAATGGACATACCTCAAGACGCGGTTTCAGGAGTGTCGACACAGACGATCTACTGATGAATCGAAAGTTCTAAACTTCAAGGCCAACCACTGCTTGACTTGCCGCCAATCTATTTGCAAACGGTCAACGTTGCATTCGCATCTGGGTACAATGCAGACAATATGCGCTGAGGTAATCACTGCATGCAAGATATGCGTGATAGGATACGGCCGAAAGTCACGGCAAAACTGGATGATGAATACAATCAGAGTTTCCATTTGGCCCATCTTCATGGTTGGAAGTCATGTGGATGGCCCTGCGGGATTATGTCCAAGCTCATCGATGATGAAACGCCCCAAAGTGATTGATCGGTAGTAACGCCTCGAGAATCTTGGAGAACGCATCATCGCTGTCGTTGACTACGTTCATTCAGGAGGTAATGATAGTCAATCGTTACATAACATCCACGTAGGCGCTGCGCAATGTGCTTAGGGTGATGTCAGTAGTAAAATGCGCTCATTTGCTTCCCTCGGCGGGTGCACTGGTAGATGGAGGGCGGCAAGCGAAGCATATGAGGGAGATATAGCTGGCTCGGGCTTTGACAGCCAGAAGAGAGTTCAGTGCTGATCATCAATGACTATTTTTGTTGAATGATTCTCGCATTGTGTACATTTTCTCAAAAGGAAAGAAATCTCTTCTATGGAACTGAGCACGTGAAGTGTTCAAATTTACCCAATGTTGTTTGAGCGCATGAAAATGCATGATCAGTCGCCGTGCCTAAAGAATCTGCTCCTTGAAAGCCGTATCTCACTTCTTATTTCTTCAACGCATGCCTTATTCTCCGAGTCTAGACCTGTTATTGCATGCGTAATACGATTTGACATTGAAAAGCTTTTGTCAAGAGAGGATTTCACGCTCGAAATGACTTGGAACCCTTTCACATCGATGTCTCACTCCCTGCTCCTTCACCAGATTGGTCCTCTTCAGCCAGCAGACCTGGTTGTGCGTGCGCAAATGACGAAAACAATGGGGCCACAAGTTCTTTCCTCAGGGATTCTCCAAGCTTAGGTTCCCATGCTTCGCCGCGGAATACAATCTTATCATGTGATCCAGAGTCAGCACATTCATAGGCCTCGCGTCGCAACTCCATGGGGGGCAGCCCACGCTTGGATGTCTCCCACGTCAGTGCTTCAGTTTGGACTCTCTCAACTGACCAGATCTGGATCTCTTCGAGAGTGCCTGCTCGCAGATCTGCCCACACATCGCACCGGTCGGCCCAATCCCCAGCATGATAAACAACATCATATAACGAAAGATGGCGAAGGCTGTCCTTGTGACGGTGGGTTAGTTCAGCTAGACAGCGAAGGTCAAGACCGTGGATGCCTTTAATAGACAACTGGTTGAGACGGTTCCATACGACGTTGTTGCCAAGAATATTGGTAGATGGGTCTGTGCTGAGGTGCTCAGGGGGGAATGGCGGGCAAGCAACCTTTTCCATCGCTTGCAAAAACCGTGAAAGGCTGTGGGGTGGCATATCTCCCCGGGGCCCATGCGCAAGATCATTTAGGTTGGAGTAGAAACAAAAATGCTCGATGTCGGCCATCAATGATTGAATCACCGCTTTATCGTCCGCACGGATAGTTTGCATATCTGCTGTTTCCAGATCTCGCAACAGATGACCGACATCGACTCGAGCTCCAGAAACAGCCTTTCCACGGGCCACCGCTCTCAGGACTATTGCGCCTTGATCCATATCAAATTTGGCTCGACAAGCTAATCCTTTCCACAGTCCGTTGATCAAGTCATCGTATGGTGAGAGTTCTAACCTCCTACGAGCCCGATCCCAGCCAGAAAGTGGCTCGCCATTCGGTAAAATATTCTGCATTCTGCGTTTGAACTCCCAGTACAATCCGGAGTTCCAGTCCCAGTATAGACCAGATTTAACCCGCTTAAGGTGCGGTAGACAGCCAACAGCAGCCTGTAACACACCTTCAGCCGTGCCCAGGAGCTTTTGCTGCTTGGCGTGGAGGTATGAATAGTCTTCATAGTGGATTTTGATCGCCTTCCGAGAGCTCGGAGCGGTAAACATCCCCCTATCCCAATGCTCGTCGATGATGTATGTTGAGTGTCGATGCTGAAGTAGTATCGTATAGCTGTTGATCCAGAATCCGAACTGATTCCTCGGAACAAGAGCTCCAGATATAACTTTTGGGACAATGTGCAGGCCTCGCACATAAGTCTTGTAGACAGGATGGTGCGAAATAAGCTCGAGCTTCGCATGACTTTCTGATGTGAAATGTAGCAGTACCTCTTCGAACAAGAATTCCGCACTCAAACAAGCAAGCTTCTTATTGCACAGCCGTAAGTTTTTCAATGTCGAGAGCCTAGTATTTTGAACGTTACGCGAAGCGAAATCCTCAAATCTCGCCAGCATACTCGCATCATCAATGTGTAACCATTTCAGGAGCCGAGACCTCCACCGCTGCCCATACAAGGCTAGTTCGGGTGTCAAAGAGCGTTGTCTCCTCAATTCATCCCAGTACCGTTTGACATCGTCGCTATTAGGGTGCTTGGACGATCTGCAACATCTGCTGGGCGTTGATAATGAATCTTCCCGTCGATCATGGAGATGATGTGGCGCAGGATTTCCAGAGGAGCATGGTCCATCTCGGTGTCTTCTGGATTCCACAATTCGTAAGGACGTCCGTGGTTGTTCCGGTGATGCAAAACCGAGGGCGACGATCAGCTCTATGTTGGAGATTGCACTTTGTTTGTTTGCTATGTTCTGGACTTTGACACGTCCAGCTTAGCAGTTGTTAGCTGAAGTGAAAACTTGTGGGATCGAAAAGAAGAACGAGGACTGTGAAGTATACCGAACAATAGTAGCCAGCCTAGAGAGCGGATTTCAGTTGTACCAACGTAAGACAGTATCTCTCGAGTGTTAGTCCTGGGGAAAGTGACAGAGAGGAGTTAAAAGATTGGAGCGTGCTAGATAGTACAGAGTATCCTACGCTAGGCCGAATCTAGTAACTCCTCCGTCCAAGAAAGAACGATTAATGTTTCACTTGCATTGATCACGTTGATTAGTAATAATCATCGATTCCCTTTACCCAATGGTTGAAAAGCACATACTATGAAAATCCTGGTCGATCTGTTTCAATAGAGTCTATCTACCTTGTCTTGCTCTTCTTCAGAAAACGGTTGCACAGGCAGTGACCCCTTCAGCGTTTGCATACAAGCATTAAGAGTTTCCGTGTCTGTACCTCGACTCCCAGGGAAGCAAAGCCGGCCGGACCTCGGGTCTCGCTCCGAGGTCCATGCGCTGATACTTGCAGATTCCGCCCTCGATATAGTGCGGAAGCTGGCCAAGGACGGGGTTCGCCCACGTCGCGCCGGTCTTGATGAGACAGCGTGCTTCAGGCGGCGCTGGAGACGATGCCGCGCTCTCGGTCGTGTGACATTTGATAACGATCCTCCCCCAGAAGGTACATTGCCAGCAGACAGACACGGTTGGTGGGAGGTTACAGGACGCCATGGCGTTTTGCTGCTCGCTCCCGTGGTTGCCGCTCATCCTTTGTATGTCTTTGGTCTTCACACCTTGCGGCTTCTGGAGTGAAGCAACTCGTGATCGTCGGGTCTTGCTCGGTGTCGGTGATGGTGTGGACTGATCCTTGAATTGAGCCTCGGAGAGTGTGTGAGTCACTTTGAGTTTTGGTTCGGGTCTGGAACTTTCTCAATGTTGTTTGAGGAGAGATGAGAGAGAAGGACGCAAACTTAACGGCCGCGCTATCTACTAGTTGGAGAACAAAGAGATCCAAGATTGCCAATTATTCTCACAAAAGCGGACAATGGCTACTGTGATCGAACAAGGTAGCAGCAAGACGCCTGAAATACCTCAATGAGACGTGAATGACACAGACTCAAGGCAAGGCGGGTTGAAGATCGTCGTGGAGCATTTCATGTTGGTACCCTTCTTGACAAAGTGTTCCAGTGTTCCAATATTGATATTCAACTCTTCAAGTAGTTATGGCTATTTGCTATACATACATGAAACTACTGTTGATTAATGACAGAGGTCAAGAATGCACAGTATTGAGGTGTTTTAGGCGCACAACACTCGTATTGATTATCGGTGCTTTACAGCCTGTCACGACCCTGATCCCCCTCCTTTCAAGCGATAAGAATTAGAAACGTCTCATGCTAACATAGCGAGTGCTAAAACATGGTATCTCAGCTCTATGACTTGCGAATCGTATTTCGCAGGCAGCTCACGCCTAGGTCCTCGATGACCCCCTGCTTCAGGTCTAGAAGCGGACTCGGAGACATATTGTCTCAGTAGTAGGATATTGGGTCTTGTTATCGCTGAGTAATAAGTGTATTGATGCTGTAGTAGGCCGTACTTAGTGACAATCTTTTTGACATGTTATGATATTTTGATATTGTTCATAGGGAAGGTCTACCATACAAGTTGCATATTCATGAATCGTGTCTGTCCCACCAGTGTGATTTCGATCTTTCACTTCGCTTGGGTCCCATTGTGGACGAGCGCTGTGCTGCTCTGGGCTCTGGCTCTTCTGCCTCCTGAATACCACTGTGGAATGTGGTATGGCGGGGCGGGGGTCCGAACCCGGCTGAAGGCGACGATGCAGGCCTAAAGGTGGCCGCGTGTGAAGGCCTTTCTCCGAAAGTGGGCGTAGGCCGCGCATCGTCAGTTGGTGACTCATTCAGGGGTGGCATTGTAGAAGATCTGTTGGTGCGTAAGGAGTTCCAACGACTAGACGATGCTACGAGGGTTTCGTCACCAGACCATCGCTGCTCTATTGCTTTACCTGTTGCTTTGAGGCGATCAGGAAGCGCGAATGTGGTGTCCTGGCCATCCCTGGCCGGATCGTTGGCCTCCAGTTTTTTATGGTCCAAGCGTTTATCTATTGCGCCAAGGAGTAACTTCTCGTAGAAATCCTCCGTCAGGTCAAGTTCGGATTGACATTGAATCCTGTCAACCATCTGAAATTGATTAGCAAGAGGATTTCATGGATTTGTAGACTGCTTACATCGCGATGAAGTTTATGTCTGCCTTTGAGCCGATCATCGACGTATTCAAAGAACTCAGTCGCGTCGCGATCGTTTCCAATTTGGCAGAATTGTATGCCGATTTGCCCTTCCTCGGCTTCTTCGTCGTCGAGCTTCTTCGCTACTTCTACGATCCTCTTGCGAATGAGTCGGAATGCTGCCTTGCTTTTCTTTGCGTCTTCCAGGTCAGATATATCGTTCTCATCCTCATATTCCGGGTTTGGTTCTCCATCCGTGAGTACAATAAGGTTGTAACATTTGAAGTCTGCGGAGAAGTCCGCGGCCTTAAACCTCTGAAGATAACCCCTGAGGTGACGAGAAAGCCTGTCTCTGGTTGGAGTACTCCCTCTGAGTTCAATACCCTGATGTATCTTGACGATAATATCTGCGTCTTTAACATCATCTTGATTAGCCTTGGTGTTATTCATGAAATGAACGTCAATCCCATTCGTATCGTATCGGGTGGCCACGACGGTGGAGTAATTCAGGATTTTTTGCACAAGCTCCCACTTCTCACCTCGCATCGAGGGTGAATCGTCGATTAAGAAGACCGTATCGTAATCCTCGAGAATGCTGAACCTGTCTTCCACTGTTGGGCCTGGACGAGGTGGTGGGACGATTGTTGGACGAGAGCGCGCTTTCCTTAATTCTATTGCGTTCGCGGCAGTTGTCACTAGAAAGTGGATTGCTGGTTTTAGACCATGGCCTTCACTATTCAGAAACTTGGCCATGTCTTTATGGTCACGATCGACCCCAAAAGGTCTAGGGCATCCGGGATAGTCATAGACGGCCGAATCTTTGTCTACAACCTGTCAGAGCTTCAAGTCAGCTTCTAATGTCAAGTGAGGTAGTATCTCATGCATGATGGCCTAAATAGAAACATGCGACGCTGGCGTGGAAGCTGGAGGATGGCGTGCGAGTAAAGCTTTTTGAGAGCCAGCAAAATCTCAATCGGACCAAACCAAGAACCGTCAACCAGTATGCGAGGGCCTATCCGCGCCTCCTCGAAGAATAGACGAAAACTTAACTTACGAGGCCCACAGTATGGTTGTACCTGACAGTCTCATAGAAGCTGAGGACGGGGATGTTGCGATCCTGCTGGACACTTTGGAACTGCGACGAGATGTTTGCAAATCGCTGTGAGTTCGGTTTCAAATCTTGAACGTTGTTCTTATTTACGTTGAAAACGAGGCCCAAAACGGAAAGGAACTTGGACGCCACGTCCGCAATGTCGGCTCCTCTGTGAGGTACACCAAAGAACATGCACCCTTTCACAGGGAACATGTAGCGTCCTTGTGAGGGTGATGGGGTTTCGAAAGTTTGTTTCATCGCTTCGTCGGCAAGTGCAACGATTGCCTGGAGGGCTGTCAGCTTGCATGTGGTCGGCAATCCGGTTACCTTCGAGTTTAAGAGACGGGAACCACAGTTTGACAAGCTCAGCCAAGACAACGATTAGGAGAAGACCTCGATTCTCAGAGTTTGTTGAATGAAAACGGGTCAAGATCGCTCCAAGCCGTCCTAGTATTGAAGAAACGCAACGCACTTGTTTAATCACTATTCCACCCAAGCTATGGCCAATGAAGAATAGTGGCCGCGAGGGATCCTGACTGTGTTTAGCATGAAGGAGGTCTATGTAGATATCTGATATACCTGTTTCCTTTCAAGCTCAAGGTAGTGTAATAAGTTTTTCACAGGGTCCTCCAGATCCCCTGTTGACTTGGTCATCCAAACATCAGCGTTATAGCCAAAGCTCATAACCCGCGAGTATATTTTTTGCTGATCTTGCTGCTCCAGGAGCCCCGGCAGATTGTCTCGTAGCCAGTTGTTCTCTCTGGTACGGTCCGCGCGCTTGTCGACGACTTCCGACATAGTGAAGGTATTCCATGCATGACCTGTCAGTCCGTGGAGAGCAACGACACTTCAACGCATTCAGATTAGCGACCGACAAGCAAGAAGCAGAATTGAGACCGAAACTTACTCGATATCAGGCTGGCCCGTCGCTGGATTTGCAGAAGAATGGAGAGTTGTAAGGTCTTCAAAGTCGTGGTTGAGCGAGATGTATTCTGCGCCGCCGTTGACGGCTGTGAACCGTTTACGGGCGTACGGTAATTTTAGAGCCTGTTGGGCTGCGTCGGGTGACGAGAACGATACTGTCGTCTGCATTTTCCGAGACATCGCATCTTGACTTATAGGACCAACCGAATCAATCACTTGTCGCCCTTTCCTGTCAATACGATCGTTGAAAAAGTTCTCCACATCCGCGATCTGTGTAGAGGTTGGCAAGCCGGTCATGCGCAAAGTCTGCTGCTTCGAGTCCATTCTGTAGCTGCGCTTAATGAGCAGTCGCAAACGTGGAGGCTGTGTTGCGTGTTCTAGTATGTGGGGGACCTCGAAAGCATATATAAGGGCTCTCGGCTAAGGGATCAAGACTCTGCGCCATGAGATAAGCGTCCAGACTTCTCGACTCAAAGCCCCGCCTTCCAAGAACATTTTGGCAAGGCTGGAGAGTCCAACTGTCAATCCTTGTCATGCATTAGCCATAGGTCTTTCGACTTGTAGTAACGCATGAACAGGGTGGTTGGGTGAGAAAGAGACTGATTGGTCCCGAGTGGGAGACTGCATGCTGCAGGGAAGTGAAGCCATCGTTCCAGCCTGATGTGGCCTGATTTTGATGCCTTTCTCTGCCTACTAATGGCTTCGGTTCCGCGAGAGGATCCTACCGCAGAATATTTAGTATAGCGTCTCGTGAAGAGGCAGAGACTCGTGATCCCCCTCGCGGGTCCCTAAAATCTTACATGGGAGCGCGGCGCCATCTTGCTTACTGCATGACGCAAGAAGCCATATTTGGACACTAGATGATCAGAAAAAAAAGGGAGAGACATGCCAACTGTAGATCTTTTGCGTCCATCCAATGGAAAGAGATTAGCAAGCTTCGACTAATAGCTCTCCTGGATCGACGCTAAAAATTACTTTACCCGTACTTGTATTCACTTGACCCTTCATCGCAATTTCGGTATTAATTTCAACTTCTCATTACTGCTGGAGCATATGACATCTGCGTAGCTTCTTGTTGGAAATGATGCAGGCTGCAGCGCTCCTGTGTTGATACCCCTCATGTAGTAAATTAGCATCATATAAGTAGCCTTCATACCACTCCATAGAATCAACAATCGATGCTTCGTAGCCAAAATCTAACATTTCTCGATTTGCAAAGTTACGATGAAATGGTAAATTAGATATAAGGTAAGGAGTAATTTCGTATGTGGTAAGGTATGGAGTAGCTTCTACTAAGTGTTTGATACTCCAATACAGCAGAGTATTATATACCACTAGACGAATTGACTGAACCGTTCGCGATATTTTCGTCTACTGCAGGTCTTTCAAAAATCATAGAACCCAATAAAATTCGCATTATGCACGCCGTCGTACACCTCTTGCGTGCATAACTTTCTGCATACAACGTAGAGTAAACACAAGAATTACGGACCGCCGCCAATAATGAACCCATGGCTCTCTTGTTGAAGGCTACATCGTCCGAAGTTTTCACGTGTATCACTGCAGAATTATTATCAGACTGGTGCGTACTTGTTGAGAAATAATTCACGCGGTAGGCACTAGTTATTGCCTGTTCAATTAGTATGCTGATGAAATATCTTTGTTCTCTTCACCAGGAGTCACAATTACTCTCATGGCCCTGTGTAGACCTGCCGTATACTTACTTCTTCACAGCGCGCTCTCAGCGATAATTAGAAGTCCCCAAAATGCCAAAAAGGTACCCACCATTACCAAATTTCGGACACCTTTACTCTCCTCCGCCATCACGTCCTCCGCGGCCCCTTCCCTGACAGCATTTCCCGCATGGCTGCGCTCGAACCGACGATTCCCCGTCTTCAGCGAGCTATTCATACTCTCGGAAACACAACTGGGCCGTCTCGTCGAAAGGCCTATGCTGCCATAATGATTCAGTCGCTCAAACCGACAGGAAGTGGTCTTTTTGGTGCTGGGTACGCACTCTTTGATTGGTGGAGTCAGCGTGCAGTCAGCGTCAGTTGCTGAATTAGTATACAAACTTCCACAGCTTGTGCACACCCACGTCACGAACATGGTTCTGTCTGTTGTGTCGGAAGACTCGGGTTGGAAGGATCCGACGGATCCAGGGCCACATTGAGATTTCTCGTAAGATGAGCCTTTTGAGACACACATTCTATTGCGATACGTCATGATGATTGTCTCTGATTTTTGCTAGTGATGCTTAATGGTATCTGCTGTCCTTTGCGGGTTTTCGGGACTATTGAGGTATGTGTTGAAAAGAGATGGCGAAAGAGCAAGTCGGATCTGACTGTGCAATACACTTGCGAGAGCAAGCATGCATTTAAGTGCAATGCAAAGCTGTGATAGACATGATCATGGATATCTGGTATCAAAGAGGAGAAGAACAATTGTATTGTTCATGATCGAAGGACAGGGAGACGGCTGTGTGTAGCTAAGCGAGCAGACAATTTCTTCAGAACAATGACGAAGAGTTGATATGTACAATGCAAAGCAAAAGGCAAGACCATTGTTTGTCACATGAGCTACCGAAATCAATGCTTTGTTCACCCAGGACAAGACAGCTTGTTAACTACCCTCAATCCCATTCTTCTTAACAAGCTACGTCCCCCTTTCTACTTCCATTTACACTATATATATCCCAGCAGCACAACTGCTCAATCCTTACGCAAACAACACGCGTCCACTCTCCCAATCTTCCATCTCACAATGGGGGCTTCAGCACTCAAATCAAGACCAACCGTCCACAACAGGGGCCTGAACGACATCTACAAATCCCAACAACTCGACCGCTCCATTAGCACGTTGTCAAAGGCATCGCATGCAGTATCAGATTGCACGAGCCCGCACGACGGTCCCCGCTCGCCCGTCTCTCCATTAGAATCGAACGGCGACAGATGGAAGTACCCACCGCGCGCACAGGCTCATTTGAAAAAGCTAGAGACTCTTCATAAGGCTTCCCCGGACGACATACCTATAGGACACTTCCGCTCCCGTCCAATGTCCTATTACGACGGGTTGCAGACTTCACCAGAGCCAGACAACGAGGCAGTCTTTGCTGAATTTCAGCCAGCATCTGCAAAGCGAAGACTGTCTCGGCCATTTGAGCAGCCGCATCTGACTAATAACCATGAGCCGGCCTCAAGGCAAAGACAAGCTTCCGTACCACCAGTTGACGGCCCTTTGCAGGCTAACATGCCGCGGGCAGAGTCTCATCTCCGCGGCCAACCTTCAAAATCCCTAAAACGGAAAGCGGTCCCAGCACCACTGACTATTCCAAAGCCTTCTCATCAATCAGGACGTCAACATCAGCGAAGTACTCGTCAGGAAACCCGGCCCGCAAGACGCTCAGGACCTCGTCAAGAAAACCAGGCTCAGACGCAACGACCCGCTCGTCATCAGGGGTGGAACCCGCTTGCAGAACCGGCTTGTCCACAACGAACGATTCGTGCCGACCATCAAGACCGTCGGCACAATCGCCGTGGCAGTGAGGACGTTGAGTGGCAAGCAGGACTCACTCGCTCGAACAACCGTTCGAAACACAATGATCCTCAGTACGAAGCGGGACGGAGATGTTTCATCTTCCTTGTAATAATGATGATTCTGGTTGTTGTCATCATTGTTGTTACGGTCAAGAAGAGCATGCATCAAAACTGAGGGCATAGGCATATGGTATAGCGTGTCAAAGATCGTGTTCTCTCTTTTTAAGAACTCAGTTGCAATGGAGCAGTAGTATATATATCAGAATACGAGTCTTTCATTCACCGATTACTAAAGCTTTTGAAATCTTTAAAATGTAAGACTCCCATCCACATCTTCTACAGGGAATCCAACTGAGCTGCAACTTCGAGGTGACGCTCTCTGCCTGACTCAGGAGCCCAGATCTCGGTCGTGAGCAACCGTATCCGCTGTCGAGGAAGACCAGAAAAATCGCCCAGTAGCTGTACCAACATCGAATATCGCGACAGATTTTTGCTTCTTGAGTATGACTGGATGAAAAGCCATAAGAGATGCTGAAATTTGAAAGGTGCTGCAGGAACAAAACATCCGAGAAGAGGAGCATGAGCCTAAGATATTCGCCACACCGCACTTGAAGGTAATGCATGCGCGGCAAGGTTCTTGTGGGGCAGAATATATAATGCTACTGCGAATGACGCCTAGGAAGCTCCGGCCAATTCGTAACACCCGGGCAGACTTATGGGTGGGCCATGCAGCCGTTGACTAACGAATCACAGTGCATGAAGCTTCGGTTGCCATGGAGTTACCTTAGATGGAGCATACGCACTAAAAATACTGTTGTATTATGAGATGAGGGGCAAATTACCGGATTATACCCCAAAAGGTTGAATCCTTACAGATTCATACCCCCCATTACATTTTCATACCCCTCACCAAAGCGAGAGGTATGATTCGATAAGAAGTGATACTGCTGGGGTATGATTTGGTAATTTTCTCTTCCGCATTAATTTTTCGGGGGGTGTTCTTCAGAGGCTGTTCTTCGAGGGGTGTTCTTCCGGGGACACTCTTCGGGGTACTCAATGGAAAAAGAAAAAAACGAAGTTCATGTGTACATCTCGCATATTTCTATAGTAATGATGTTTTTTTCGTTGTTTTCTTTATTCTATCAAGTAACTCGAAGAGTATTCCCCGAAGGACAGTCTCACGAAGAATGTTCCTCGAAAAATATTCCTCGAAGAACACCTTCCGAAGAACAGCCTCTGAAGAACTCCCCAGGAGAGTGCTTTTAGCATCTTTTACATTTTCATACCCCAGCAGTATCACTTCTTGCTCATTCATATCCCTAGAGGTATAAAAAGGTAATTTAGGGGTATGAATCTGTAAGGATGCAACCTTTTGGGGTATGAGTGAGTAATTTGCCCGTGAGATGAGCTACTCGAGACAGAGTATGTGGCGCATGGATGGTGAGAGTAGGAGCAGTGATAGTGGTAGCAGTAGTATGATAGGTAGGCCAGGGGGGTTTTCCGGCCATGCAGTGGAAATCCTTCGTTTCAAAAGTCACAGCCCTACCGATGGGACATTTTGGGACATTTTATCACTGCTATGAGGTTTAAAGACGTGTCCCGCTGGCCATGACCAGCCTCAAATCCTTCCACAGGCTCACAGCCCTACTGTATGATATTGGTATTAGGTTTGAGTATGTGCTTAGTCCGCCTAGGCATTCAGTGGAAACCACAATTGTCCTCCTTTCCAAGATGATTTGCGGCATTTTCCTTTCATTCGTTTTTGTAAACCGTTTACTGCGCGGCTGCCTCGTCATGCTGCGTTTCCTGATAATGGGCAAGATCACTCGAGGTGTTTATGTAAAGCCCTTCGACTCCCTTGGTTTCTGCACACTTGAATCTATATACTCCATCATTTTCAATCCTCAACGCAGCCAACAATTTTCCGGTCCTCCCCATCTCCTAGCGGACCTTGGTACTTTTGTCACTACCACTTAACATGAGACTCCACCCCATTTTCACAGCCTTGCTTGCTACCCTGGCATTGTTCCCCCCCACCGTCCAATCTCGGAGCACGAAAACAGTGCCTGCTACCTTGAACTACTGTGTTGGTGTCCCACTGCAGCACACCTCCGCAACCATCCTTCGGCGCAAGCAAAGGCCAACACCTAAGGAGATATCCCTATCGCCACCCGCTTTGAATGCCCCCAGCAGCTCCATCACCGAGAACCCCACCAGAGCCAACAACGCAACATCCTCCACTCCGCACGCGCTACCCCCTCTTCCTCCTTGGTTCTTGACAGTCGAAGATGTCGTCACTGCCATCTTCCGCATCATCATTACGGCACTCACGCTGTTCAACGTCAACGTAACCTGGAGGATCCGTGGTGAGTGTCAGAGAAAGGTCCTGGACGTCGCCAAAACTGACATGTCCAACAGCCAATCAGGGCCGTCAGCCCCGTGACGCGAGGCACGCATGGGCTGGCGTAAGGTTTGAATTTGTTTGAGTAAGGCTTTTGCTGCGGAATTCTTGGGGTGCGAGGAAGATGCCAGCTTAGGAAATGAATCGATCCGAAAGGGGCAAGCGCGGCGATGAGCAATATATGACGAAGGACAAGACATCATTCATGCATGCATGAATTGGAACACTGACCAACTTTTCCCTCTTTCTCTTCTAGGTGCACTTGAGCGCACAAGAACAAAGTTGGTCCGGGTGTTTTATCTCTCGGTTTTCTTTGCAACGAGAATAATCCAGTGGAGACCTTGAGCATCTCATCATGGACCAATTCATTGTCGCATAGAATGTGCAATGTGCTCTACCAAATTCACGAACTGCATGATACATCATAATTGCCGTACTGTAAAGCCATAAGTGCGTCCCTGATAGCCCGCCATGCCAAGATCCGTTGCTAGATACCCACCCGACTCATCACTAAGGTAGACCTAGCGCTAGGAACGCCAGTTGCTATAACGTTACAGTATCACGAACTTCAAAAGTCTGAGTTTCAATGAAACCCCCATAGAGAATGTTGTGGATCTAGGGTGACTCAATAGAAACGAAAGCGGATTGTCCGGACAAGCAACTTTCTATACAATATCAAGATCCATCGGAGACTTTGGCCTGAGCTCAGCGGACCGACCTGTTTCTGACGGTAAATTTGGGAGAGGTTTTTCGCGAGGATGGGAGCGGTGTTCCTGGTTGGACAGCTGCATCGACCAGCCGTCAACGGATGTTGAAGGTGACGTTTGCCCAGGTATGGGATGCCCAAGACCAATTCGTGTATTGGAGTTGCTCGTGGACAAATCTGGTTTCCCATGAATTGATGACTGTCCATGCCGAGGATAGGAGATTTGAGCAGCTAACGAGGCTCCACTCTCGCTTAGGTAATTCTGGATCCGAGCATGGTCATCAGGAGGTAGCCCTAGATTGAGAGGCGGCCAATCTGCCGGAAGCGGACAAGACGACGACTGCAAGTCTGTCTCACTATCACCACAATCTAAGAAAGAGCTTGAGAGCGGCTCCAACTGGTTCCATGGGTACGCAGACTCGACTAGATCTGTGAAAGATGCTAACGGGTTCTGAATACGCTGCGTAGTCTGGAGCGCGGGAATGGAAGTGTTCAAATTATTCCAAGGAGACGATCCCGGTCGGACCCGTGAGGACCAAGCGCCTGGCCGGAACATGCTAGTTTCCGGATTGTGGATCGAACTTGGCTGAGCTGTTGATGCTTTAGTCACCAGTTGTCGGGCAGCTGGGTAGGATGGATCCACTTCCATGCCTTCAGACCTGGTCATGGACGTCAGAGCTTCTTGATTCGGCACGTCAAATTCAGAACTACTGAGCTCTAGGGTCGCTCTCGCAAGGACTGCAGCCGACTCTTCGCTCATTTCAAGCCTTAATTGTAGCCCATCTGCCTTCGGTAGCCTCCAACGGAGACTTGACTCCACCACATACGGATTCGATCTTAGGACACCTTGCCAGGCGTCCCTGACTTCCGCTTGCAGTAACAAGCCTCGAACCGTAGTGCTCAAGTCCCAGGCGCTCATGGTTTGGCCGCATCTCCAGTGTTCATTATCAATATGGTTTGATCGTTCCGTGATCGTCGAGAACACCACAACACAGAAGCCGCAGGAGTAGGCTTTTTTGTTCAGGTCAAATCGCCATTTTTCAGCAAGTACAGCGCTAGCAGGGCGAAAGATGCCATGGAGCGCTAGATGTCTCATCATATCGCCTTTTCTTGACTTCTTGAGAGGTCGTTTAGAGTTTCCGATGCAGAGTGAGATGTTGTGCTCTGCCAGATGCCCCGGACTGGGATCTCGGGTGTTGCAAAGTGCACATCTCCGGCCATGGCCAGTATGTATGACAGGTCCTCCTGGCATGCACCGGAAACCTCGTTCATGCTCTTTCTCGTGCCTCTTCCATCCCTCACATGTGTACACTGGTCTGGAGTGTTCTTCATGAGTACACCAGTGAGCGTGGTTCGATTCTTCACTCTCGGCGTTGCCTTCCGGAAGTTGGGGCAGGGGACTGCCATATCCTAACGAGCTGCGGGGAGTGCTATAGCTTGAGCTGCTACTCGGGACGGAGGAAGAAGCGAGAGAGTTGAAGGATGATCTCAAGGCTGACTTTGTCGATGCCCGTCGGGGATGGCGTGATGGAGAAACTGTGGATGATTGGAGGCGCTGCTTGTTGACATTGTCTGCAACGCACGTTACTCAGGAGGCAAACAGAGATATGAGACTGGCGTACAGACCAGCGAGGATATTGTATTCGAGCCACGCTACGATGTCGCTATCGTGGCAGTCTTTCAATATGGACAGTGCGTCAAGCTGCTGGCTGGAGAGATGTCTATGACCTGCTTGATGCCGGAAGCCAGGTTCGATAGAACGTATGACAGTGATCCAGGCAAGAATCTTCTCGTCTTCAAATGCCTGCAATTCGCTAATCGCCGCTTGCTGTTTCAGAGATGGAAAAGTATAAGTGTGTCCGTCAAAGTGGCGCTGGACTTGGAACTAATGACGTAGCGTTTTTCTGCATTGCGACTCAAGAACAAGAACAAGAACCGTGAACAACCGTGTCTCGTGCCAATTCATGTACCCAAGACGTAACGTGGGATGAGAACCATGTGAACTGTTGCGATGTCTCACCTTAAGAACATTACTCTACTGCTAGAAATTTTCATGTCCGGTTCACGCAAGAAAGGCTGACATGCTATTGTTGTGGCCGTGAACACGGGGTGGAGATGGCCATGTATCAGGATTTGGCAGGCACGCGCTAAAGGAGGTGTGGGAGATGTAATAATGCGTCTTCTCCTCTTACATTCATAGGCTTGGCCATCTCGGCCCTCAAATATTGCCAAAGCTGGCAGTGTAGGCAGGAACGCTGGGTTGACCTATTTGCGACATGCGACTGTCGAATCAGAATCTTCTTATCGGCAACAATTGGTATCCCTATTCTTGCCTCGTCTGTGGTACGAGTACCAACACCATTTCACTCCATCTCGACAGTGTCTGGGAGCCACATTTTCTGAGGGTAGGGTACATGGTGCATTGCGTTCGGCAATATATTCATCACCTGGCTACCACTTGGATAACGTATGTTGTAATAATATAAAAGGATCAGGCGAAAATGGAATCTTCTTGTTAGAATAATACTCAGTAATTCATGAGAGCGAGGCAACCGCGCGCCGTACCGGCCCAGGAGGGTTTCTTCCCTGAGATTCCATCGCGCTTCTTTCCGAGAAGAATTCGACGATCCTAAGATTTGGAAAGATCACCTGCAAAATGATTCCGAAATGCTGGCATATGTAGGTACTAGTATCTCCAACTACTACACAACACTGTACAGGAATATAGAGTAGGCGGTTGCGGGGAGGAAGCGATTTACTTACTCGGCCGAGTAACCTTGATTTCGGCGTGAACCCCTGGCTTGGCGGCCTGCCAATTCAAAGGGTAACTCAGGGTAGTTCATTGGACAATGTCGTTCAAACCTTCCCCGATTCATGGAGAGAGTCAAGCCTTACCGACAGTGAGGCGACTTCGCCACCGCTGTCCTTTGCTAAGCCCACGATGAGAGCCAGAAACGCACAGTTTCGTCTGTTCCGTCCTGGCAGCGCGGAAGACCTTGGCATAGCAGCGTGATGGGGCGTTGCTGAATGTGTGTATAGAGCAAGTACAGCGTAAGGCAAGGCTTACCTGTATTAGGCACAATCTCTCCTGGTAAGTTTCTGATTACGAATCACTCAGCAGACAAGTGCCATTCGTACCTCAATCGCTTTGTTCGACTATTTCTTATCCTCCAATTGTCACACCATGGAGAAATATCATCGAGCGTTTCTCTTTCGGGTACATTACGCTCTACTCTCGTAAGGCATCTGCAATGATGTTTGAGGTGTGCTCCTGTACTTATTGCTACGAGTACAAATTTGGGTAATCTATTGGAGATTAGCGTGGCCTAGTCTCAGCCTCCATATTTTATGGCCTATAATGGATAGACTTATCGAAGCCTTTTGATCTTGATATACAGCATGAATCTACATTACTCTTATCAAGGTCCTCACTATGATCTCGTGGTCCCATCAACCCAATGCCAAGACATTATACCGCCAATGCAGTATCGGAACTCAAAGGTCGTTTGGGAAAATTCGGAATGAAGAAACTTGTCGTCTCTGGATCGAGCATGTTGCCCATTTATCCTCTTATCATGGTCTGGATGCATCGATACCCTCCAAGGACGCTCATCATCAATCCCGACCAACTATGGAGCACACTTAAGACATTCCCGCCTTTTTTTTTTCTCGATCGAAGCGATCAACACCTAAGGGACTGTGACGAGTAGAGCTACCCACCTCATCGGGGAAGTTGATAGATGGTCACTGAAAGTAGTCTGATGACCTGAACGCGAACTAGCGAGGTACAGGTGGAGGTCACGCTAGGCATCGAGGACAGCCAAGATCGGGCGTCGACGGTCGTAGGATCCCGAGACGCAGGAATTGTACTCCCGCAGTACTGCCTGAACATATAGAGATGGATAATCGCTGCCAGCAATGATCGATAAGGCTTCGCGACCTCATCAGCATTTCGACTGACTTTATCCTACAACATCTACAAAAACTTGTTCCGCAACAAGAGAAACCCCACACGGGGAAGGACGACAAGCCGGCGTGCTGTTTTGGGAATCAAGATTAAGCACCCTTACTACCGGTACACGGATGGCCAGTACGCAATTAAGAAGCGCCAATTCTCAAAGACCTTACTCCCTTTCGGACTGTATCATCCAAGGCCTCCAGGAAATGCAAGCATGGGAATGGTTTACACGAAATGTGATCTAGGGGAGAACTAGCAATCCGAAAGCAGCATGGCTAAGCACAGGCGTCACACGACGCTGATTGCTGGCAGTCCCAACGTTGCCTTGAAGGTGGCAGCAGTTGAGGAGCAGCGCATCTTTTCCAAGATGGTGGTCCCAACCCTCTGAGGCATGGGATGACTACCGAAAGTTGCTCCGCGAGGTGATTTGATCTGCGTTTGTCTCGACGCGCTTCTCGTGGTTGTACTCAGACGGCATGCGGGTTTCTTTACTTTGGTAAGTACGTCTTGTATTACCGGCAAGGTGTGTAGAGAGGCTTTGGGGTTGACATTTAGGTAAAGTGAAAACGTTGATCTAGAAGTTGCAAGCATGAAAAAGTCGTAGAGCGATCACAGATAATGCCAACGATGCGTATCTTCTATGGGATCTATTGAACCTAGCTGTAAGATGTAGAAAGTAGAGTATGTTTTGTATTCTCCGTGTTGTACTCCGTCCATGCACTCCCTGTGGTATGGTGAAAACCGCCTGAGCATGCAGGCAAATATGGTACAAAGAGAATTGGAGGATAGTACAATGCTTTAAACCACCAAACATGCCTCTATCTTCGAGAACAGAAGGATAAAGTTCTAGTACCGAGTCCGGCTCTCTCGTCCTCCGTAACCACCACGTCCTCCGCTACGGTCTCCTCCGTAGCCGCCACGAGCACCGCCACGATCTCCTCCGTAGCCTCCACCACCTCCACCACGGTCTCCTCCGTAGCCACCACGGGCACCGCCACGATCTCCTCCGTAGCCTCCTCCACCTCCACCACGGCCCCCTCTGTAACCGCCGCGATCACGGTCCCCATAAGATGGACGACCACCGCCTTCCCTGTCAGAGCCATAACTTTCTCTGCCCCCACCAAACCCCCGACCGGAGCCATAGCTTCCTCTGCTCCCATCGCTTCCCTGATCGGAGCCAAAGCCTCCTCTACCTCTGCCAGACAATGGTCGCCCCTGGAAACCACTACCTCTTCCGTTCTCAGCATAATCGGATTTTGGCTCTTCGTAACCTATGTTGACACTCGAAACTCGGTCGAGGTGTAGTCTCGAAGCCAATGCTCGGTTGACCATGGGTGGCGCCTCCATCCCCCATCCATACTTTGCGCGGTTGTTCAAAGCATCGATTAGTACCTGCTTGTTAGGATACCATTGGAAAATTCCCAAAGCCGCCATGTAGGATCCAACTTTCAGCCCGCGGGGTACCATCTTCATTGCAGCACCTATCTGGGTCAAGGTTTTGGCTGTGTCTTCAGGCAGCTGAGCGTCTTGCTTCATATCAACCTTGGCGGTCTCGAGAGTGTAATCTGATTTTAAAGGCATATTGCGAAGCTTTTGGCGAATCAATGCAGCTTCCAGCTTCGTGACGAACATCCAACCCTCGCCACTCTTGTCTCCTCGGGCAGTCCGACCTATGCGATGGATGTACTGCTCTTCCGACGGTGGTAGACCGACTTGAATGACGTGAGTGACGTTTGGGAAGTCCATCCCTCGAGCAGTCACATCGGAAGAGAGCAGGATTCCAGACTCTGCACGGCGAAAGCTCTCTGCTGCTCTGGTTCGTTGTTCTTGAGTAAGCCGTGCGTGGATTTCGATGACCTTAGCGGGATGAAGAGGGCTCTGGTGGAATATGCTTTTTCCAGGGTCTTTGAGGTTACTGAGGACAGAAGCGGCAAGCGCGACATCGGCCGTAGCTGCGAAGTAAACGATAGCTTTGAACGGTCTTGCGTGTCCTCCAATATCATTGGTTGCTGAACTAATTCCACGTTTGCAGAGCTCAAACAGAGCGGGCATGAGATTCTCGAAACCTTCAACAGTGACTACTTTCTGGGGCACCTTTTCATGGGTCTGCTGTTCGCCTTCCTGCACCGTTCGAACAAATTGGAAGTTTGGCTTCATGGTTTGGCGTACAACTTGCATGACCTCTCGAGGTACAGTGGCAGAGTAGAGCAGCGTCTGTCGATCGACATCACGCCTACTGGGTAATAGATCTTGTATGGCTCGAATATCGGGCGCAAATCCTTGGTCTAGCAATCTGTCTGCTTCATCTAAAACAAAACAGCTGAGGTTCGGTGCTCGGACTTGGCTGAAAGGGTCTGACAAAATATCGTTCAGTCGGCCTGGAGTTCCAACTAGGATATGACATCCTTCCATCTTAAGTTTCCTAAGCCCCGCCGCTTTTGCCGAACCACCGACAGCGGTCTGTACGATGACTCCCGTATCTCTTGTCACTTTCCTTGCTTCCACCGCTATCTGCTCCGCCAACTCTCTTGTTGGGGATACTATGATCGCTCTGATATCTGTAGAATCACCGCTACGGCCAAGACGAGAGCGAGTTTCAAGCTTCGGGTCCACGTTGATGATGTTCTGGAGGAGAGGTATAAGAAAGGCAAGGGTTTTCCCGGTCCCAGTACGGGCTTGTGCTAGGCTGACGAAAAAATGAGAAGACTGCAGCATGCAATGTAATTATGATGGTTTGCTTACATATCTTGACCCTTGAGCGACTCGCTTATAGTCAGGCTCTGTACTTGTGTCATAGTCTCAAGACCCATGTCTTTTGTGATGGTGTTCACGACGGTCTGGCACACCATGCCCCGGTCTACCAGTTCCTTGAACCTCGTGACTGGACCATGTTCTACAGCTCGAGTTATTTGGGCTTCCGATGGCGGTGTCTGCGAAAGGACCTCCTGCTCAATCTCCCCTTCAATGGCCTCATCTTCGGCCGCGACACTGGTTGCAGCGGATCGTCTCCAATGGGAAGAGCTGCCAAATGGTCTCGTTGCTATTGAAGGTATGACTCTTGGGGGACACCGCCGTAGATTCCGTGTGTGGGCTGGCCTAGTGCATGTCGAGCATGTCGAGAGAGTGAAAAGTGATCTCGCGGCGGAGGACGAACCTCTCCGGGCGATGTTCAACATGGACTAGCGTTCCTGCAGAAGTGAATCTGACGATAGGTCTAGAACTAATTACGTTCAGCAACTGACAGTCGATCAGTGGGCGGCGTAATTAAATGGTCAATGTTGTAGAATATGGAGTCTCTTGGATTTTTCTGTCCAGACGCTACGAGGCTTGGCCAAATCGAAGTTAGCGGCTCCTGGACCTCGAGCTGGACCCTTGTCTGGACCCCTAAAGCTAAAAGCACACTGGCGTAGAGTAAAGTAAACACAGCGCATCCCCATATTATTCCTCCGCCATCAACATCAATCCATTGATCTTCCACATCTCACAATTTTCACTCAATCCGACTCTTCGTTATTTATAACCGATCAGCTTATCTGTCAGTCATCAAAAACTCAGAACCGCATCATCAAATCTCTCAATTCAATGGCACCAGCCAAACAGGTAAGTTTTTGCGCGCCCTTTCGATCCAGTCGCCTCTCACATAGCTTTGCCACCACTCTTTTAAGCAATCACTAAATCTTCCTCCGCACTGTATAGACCCCTCTCGAGAAGGCCCACGTCGTGCGCGCGGAGAAGAAGAAGACGCGCGAGGCCATCAAAGCCAAACGTCTCGCCGCGTTGAAAAAAGCGCGTGATGCGAAAGCGAAGGCGAAATGATATAGGGGATGTGGAGGACGAAGCATGGAGGGAGCGGACGGACGATCAGGGTGTGGAGAGGGTTGCCTCATTTACTCGCAGCAGATGGCGTTGGCAGTGGTGGACATCTTAAAGGAAGCCAGCAATGTTGAGCTGTGCTTCGAGCGTGATTGGAACTCGCAAATTGCTCTTTGCTGTCATCAATAATGTCACTGGCATGACTACGCCTTCAAAGGGTGTCTAAGCTTTCACGCAGGGGTTGTGAAATGGAGTTTTGCTGGCAGAAGCGAATTGATACCCCAACAACATATCATCTGTCTTCATGTCAATAAGACGTCTTCCTCTCTACAGTGATGTTCATGACCGTGCTTGTCTCCATGGCTTACAACGTCTTAGACGGCGACACTGCGTCCTTGACCCAGAGCACAGGCATCGTATCGCGAAATGCTTGCCCGTGTTTGGTCGATCATGGCAGGACCTAACACCTCCAGTGCGCGAGTAGTTCTGCTACGATATATGTTCTGTTTGGCTTGGGGACTTGGACATGCAATGAATTGTCCTGCGATGATTTGAGTCAGGTCACTCACTAGAGGATGCTCGACGGTACTTTGCCATACAAGCTACGACTCAACATTCTTCTCGCACTTTACATGTGCGGATGACCTCGCGGTCCTAGCTAATAATTAGTTGTATCTAGACGCAATGCATATCCCATGGGTAGACGAATCCCGCAAACCTAGGAATGACTCTTATTCTCCGCAACATCGTCTCATTGGCTGATTGACGCGTATACCGGAGTACGTGAGCGAAAATAGAGCTCTGTTTGCCGAAAACCTATGCTGATCATTTTGAGAGTTCCATGATTTCGGTATCATCTCACTGTGGCGGCCTTTTCGAGATCTAGAGAAGAAAGTTCCTGGTATTGACGTTATGGAATTGTTCTTCATCGATCCATCTACAAAATAAGCCTTTCAACCCACGCGTTCCGCGCCGTCTCTTTAGCAGGGATCACAGTCCATGATGATGGGGGAATCGACCTCGAAAAGAACATGACGTTCTTAACATTGATATGCTTGCGGACGAGTCTTGAGCTATGGATGTGATAGACATAAGCTTCGATACATTGAATGCCACCTTCTTTATTCAGATACGCGCGACCTGTCACTGGAACGCTGGTAGAGCATTTGACCATACTCAGTAAAGCAGAGGTGAGCGATGCACCCATGCTCAACCACGAAAACCTGAACGAACCACTACCTATGCAAGGATCTCTGCACCACATTCCTTGCTTAATAGATGGTTGATCAGCTTCTACCCCGTGTTTTCGAAAGAGCGACGGTTTGATCTTGTAATGAAATTAAAGCAATCGCTATTGACATGCTTATGTGCTCTGCAGAGCTATTTCGGATCAGGAGAGTAATTATAGTCTTTTGGTATTGGTGAGGACTCGATCTCACGGTCTGACCTTGCCAAGGCGCACAATGTGAATGGTATTGCGTGCCTGTCTTTGCTGTATTCGAGCTCCACGAGCGTATGCGACCATTTGTGCTTTCCAGCTTCGGGAGGATAAAGCCACGCCTGCGCTGATGCGACAGCTTTACTGCTGTTAGCAATTTCGACGACTAAGTTTTGCAACCATAACAAACATTGCAGCTCCACGGGTAGGAGAAATGCCGCTCTGGCTGTGGCGTGTGAACGAGAGTCAACCTATTTGATGGGAAAATGTATCCATAGAGGACCGATGTACAACAGTATCGATTGACTCGGTGAGCAAACTGAAAGGGAAAAATGTGTTTTATCGGAGCAACAAAGGAACTAAGGTATATACCGGCATCTTAGCAGCAGACCTCAGCAAATCCCGTAAGCTGGATATCTGCTGTTTCGAATTGTTTAATCCTGACTCGAAATGGGATCAATCGAAAAGCTGTTCTCCCACTACCTCGGTCATCGCTCAACGGACGTAAGACATCGCGAAGCACTACTTACCTTCACAAGCTTACTCGCTCCTGATGTAGTCGCTTCCTACAAGCACACAAAGGAGGCACCAGACACCTGGGACAGGCTAAATCCACTAAATCCACGCGACTGATCACCTGAGCCCCGAGGCTCTTATGGCTCATTGCTTCGCACCCCAATCGAATAACACCTTGTCATAAAAACTCGCCGGTTGACCGGCATGATATCTGGTTCTCAGCTCATCGTACCAACCTTTATCATATATACTCCAGAAGACATTGTGTGCGTGGCGGTAGTGAGCGTAAAGCCACTTCATGCCGTCCACACCGTGTACTTGACATTCGAGGCTATAATTCTGGTTCACAAAGTTTGAGGGGTTAGCAAGGCGAGGGTCAAATGACCGTTGGCTTCTCATCTTCGTTTCTCTTATCTGACAGCGGAAAATTATCTTTCTTTACATGGTCATCATGTTCCATTACCGTAACGCTGCTCGCCTAGGGGTTTATTGATCGCTTCTCGCCATCAACAGACAGGTCCGGCCACATCCTGAAAGCCTCGACAACCCACTCCACGAACTTCGAAACCTGGCTCATAGGTCTGGCGACGTCTTGGACAAGGTTATCCTTCTCCAAGCCACTCTCATGGGGGCCGTGGTACTTGACTTTGGTTCCTGAGACGGTATCAAAGAGCCAGAGCAGGACGTAGATGAATGGTCTACCCAAGTATGTGAAGATCTGGCGACCAGTCTGAAAAGCGCCGCGGTCGTAGCGGAAGGGGTAGTCTCGGACAGGTACGATCCCTTTCACCTTCTCCAATTGTGGATACACTCCAGGATGTTTACTCGAACTTTCAAGGTTCAATATACGCTTGACGTGCAAGTAGAACAATTCGTCGCGTGCTTGCGCAAGTGTCAAGATCGCTGCGTTGAGTTCATGTAATTAGATGAAGCAAGCAGTAACCGCAGCTCCTCGGGTCTTCGAGAAGACGGTGCCGTCGATAATGTTGCTAGTGTCGATAGTGGTTTTGCGAGAAGAGTGGGTACGGCATGGTAGACCGCCAGATGATATTGGTGTAAGTATTCCTGCGGCGATTGCATTGAGTGTTTTGTTGTGATCGTCTATTTTTCTACAACAGTATCTTCAGTAGGATTGAGACGCGGTATCAGTTGCCCCAAAAGTTAGAGAAGGCGGCCCGAATAATGTAGCACGCTAAGAGGTAGCTTGCTCCCTCGCTTAAACTTGGCATGTTTAGGCGAGGGCCTGCTTCTTCTCTTTTCAGCGCATGTCTTGGACGCAACCTCATCGTATGTTGTACTCATATCAATCAACCAATCCAGGCTTTCGCACGTTTTACTTATTTGATGATATATCAATATCTTTCACAAACACTAATAATTGCATGCAAATCCGTATGTCAGGTTCGATACCGATTTCCGCAATTTCTCTGATGTGTCGAGTTGCCGCCCGAATTGATAGCGTTCAATTGTCTTTGGCATTGACTCAAGAATCTGCATTATCTCCCGCTCTCCTGCGTTTGTCTGCATCAGCAGCACGCAATGTGCTCTTTATGGACCTCCTTTGTGTATCAACGAACAAAGAGTCTCAAAATTAAATTTCCTTGTTGTGGTATCGTGGAACTGTGATTGTGTAGCACAAAGCAACTGAGCTCGAGTGTCTACATTCCCCGGCTTCCCGACCGTTGCAACACCCTCAACTCCGCTATCATCTTCGAGTTCCCTCGCAAAAGGCCATCGCGAGAATCATCCCGGCTACCCTACCAGACAAGAAAATCGAAATGAACTCCAACCTCAACCTCGAAGGTCAATGCAACGAGCTCGGGATAAGCTCTATCAATTTGAATGCCGAAAGCCAGGCCCAAGATAAGTCTTCCCTCTCTTACTACCGATTTTTCTATCTAGGAAAAGCAGTCTCCGAATTTTACTGCAAAGCCTGCAAGAACGGCTTGGGTCACATAGCCCCGGACAAATGCGATCGGTGCAGACCGTTTGCCGAAAATTTGCAATCTTCGAATCGCAAAGTGATAGGATATACTCAGGTTCCGAATGGGATCATGGTGGGTGAGTATCTGGTCTGGGAAAGCTGACTGAATTTACTTAGCATGCAAAGACGGTAATTATTGGTAAGTGCTTGGTGTCGACGACCTGAGATTCCTTTCTGAACGTCTTCACAGGTAGTTGACTGCAGCTACATAAACATGTCGCGAGACAGATCAATGATCATTGCAATTACTACTGACCGAATTGGTTCTTACTAACTTTCACTCTGTCTCCATGATCCTTTATTGTTACCCAAACTGTCGCCTGACTGAGTCGGGATCATTGCGCAGGCTCCTTCTTCCTCCTGATTGAAGCATTATTAGCTCAAAGCGTGATATCATGCTTTGTTCTCCCTTTGGACCTTTCATGCTTGGACCGGACGCCACGGTTTACAGCCTTTGACAAACCATAATGGCAAACCTCGTGCGCCTTTGTCCCATGCAAGTAAATCCCTTGTCTCTGCGCCAAAGAATGCTTATTGTGTTATTGATCGCTTTCTTCTCACAGGCGCCCAACATAAGCATAGAGGTTTGCCCTCGAAGTCCTGTTTTCCAGAATATTCATCTGTCCACTGTAGAACTTCAGCGTGTATATCAACGTTCATTCCTTTCTTAAGACATTCTTCAATTGCCTTCACTACCTCTCCTACTGCGCCTAGTATCCGCTGCCTGCGACGTGACAACCACATCACTTTCCCTCAAAGCGAATATCATAATCTCATCAATTGCTTTCAAGTCGCTCCTAATCGCGCCTGCCATCCATTGCCTGTACCGCAGGCCTTTTGACCTGAAGTCAAACCGAACATCATCTCCACAATTGACACCACCAGCAACTTCCTACCTCCCCACACAGAAAGATCATGGGCCACCGCGCTTCATGGCAAAACGAAGATCAAGCCCTTGGCCCCCAAAAGATCGCACCCAAACCCTACCTCTCCGTCTTTCCTTCCACAGCGCCATCCGAGCGGCCGATGGAGATCATCTTCTACTGCGGCCACTGCGGCACCAATCTACCCCACGGACCTCCAGTGACCTGCACCGTATGCGGAGCATATCGGCAGTCGCCGGCGCACAATACACAGCCGAGATTCCATGATTCGCAATTACCCGCGAGGATGGGTTAGCGAGGAGCAGCACGAAGGAATGGGAGGCTGAGGATTTGGGTAGGATGTACACAGGCGAGGTCACTTCACGGTAGCAGGCTGTACATAGCAGCGAATCAGAATGCCCGGAGCCGGTTACCGGACCAAAATCTGCGTGCTCGATGCGCAGGAATATGGTCACCACGCTCCTAATAGGAGCGAGTACATAGCGAAGAAAAAAGCAAGACTTTGTCTCGGACTCAAAAATTCGTCGCGGAAATCAGACAATGCATTTATACCTGTAGACACAACGCTCGGTCAAATGCCCTTAGAATTGATATTGCCTGAGAATTTGATTCATCGATATTGTTCTTCTCGAAGTACATTCTAATGTCCACTTTCAAACCTAGCGTGATCTGGATGCGCTGTTAATGACTGTCGGTTTCCTCTCATGCATGCTCACAAAACACATAAATAATGGCTGGGGCCTAGCAACCCCAGGGCAAATAGAGGGCTGAACAGGCATGTTCTCGTGCCCCAGCGCTACCAAACTTCCGTGCTTTTGCTTGATCTAAAGTACTTAGATAGACATGGACTGGTGGGACAAACCAACAAATTACTCTGCAAAAATGAAATCGAATAGAGAGCAAAAATCGTGGATGGAAGGCTCGATGCTCGATCATACGCTCATCTCTAGTCATCAGGCTAGCAGATTTCAAACTTCGCTACCCAAAGCTTCTGAAGGTGTGGTATCGTTTCAAGAAGGAGCCTTCATGCTGCAGAAAATGGAGCCAGGGATTGAGACTATCAACTACCAATGCTATCCCCACATGCTTACACCATAGAGTAATCAGTCCTCGGGGGAACCAGAGCTTTGGCTCTCATCGTCCTGGGTCTGGAGCAGCGATGGCAGGTCTCGCTGTGTAACTCCTCGCAACCGGAGAACACCGTGATGGACAGGATAATCCAATTGATAGCATAACGGATCAATATAATGCCTGTCGACAGTCTGAATACGAGTAGACTCAATGACGGCTCTCGATATAACGAGATATGTGAATGACTGGAGCAAGCTGAGTTGAGGTAGCATTTTGGACGCTAGGGACAGTCACGCTAGCCCAAGTTAGGCAAATAAAAAAACAGTTCATTCATAAGAGTGAGTCTCGGTTCTTCTCCCATCCTGTTGACAGAGACCTAGAGACCACTTATCGTGTATTGTTTTACCCTATCGCTTTCTCTCAAAGGGGACTGTTGACTTAAGGCACAACACAATCAATGTTATTTTGCTGTGTCATTCTTTGTGAACTTTAACACAAAGGACGGCTGGCCACTCCTCCTCTAAGATTCAGCTGTTGATCGCCCCCAATTCAAAACCGCAGAAAGACCACTACTTACCCCATCCTCAGCCAGCGTACGACAACCATCAACCAATCATGTCAGTCCTTGGAGTCCACCTTAGCCCCGTACATGGCTTCTCCAAGACTTCTCAACCCTCCATCACGCTCCTGAAGGGCCTTGGCGTCAAAGGCGATTGCCATCTTGGCAAAACCACTCAGCATCTCTGGCGATTGAAGTCTCACGCATCAGAACCCAACCTACGCTAGGTGCACCTGATCCAGTCAGAGCTATTCGAAGAGCCAGACTTCCATGGAGAAGATGGGGTCCGCATCCAGCCTGGACAAATGGGCGAAAACGTTACCACTACCGGGATCGATCTCCTAGCATTGAGCAATGGCACAAAGCTTCATTTCGTGGAGAAGAAGCATACGCAGGCTGATTTCGACGGCCAAAAATCGCGCAGCTTCCAGGAGTTCAAATCTTTCTTCTTCGTATACCTCGTCAACAGCTTATTGATGGAGGTTCTATTCACGACCATAGGTAACCGAACATCCTGGTATCGAATAACTCAAATTATCAGCGACTCTCTGCAAGAGTCTTTCTTTGTCTTTATGGTTGGTTCTTGGCCTGTCACTGTCTTGGGGGCCTTCTTGTTGCCTCTAGGCTTAATGATCGGCCTACGTTCGATAGTGTCGCGTACTATAACCTGCCTCAACCTCGTCTTGCTAAGCTTCCGGTGGTATACGAAGATGGACTACCTCGGAGAGCACGCAATCGTTACAGTCACAGGTTTGAGACATCCTTGCAAGAAGGTGGAGGCGTTCCGGCCAGGTTTGCAGGGGAAGTGCGTTGTGCGCGGCGGCGAAAATAATCGCATTCTGAAGAGGAAAGCCGGGGTGATGGCTGTAGTGACAAGAGCGGGTACTGTTACACCGGACATGACAATCATAATTGAGCCGCCTCTGTGGTTCAAGGAGATGCCGGTTCTGCATTGAGCGTGGATATCTGGTCTTTGGTGGAGGATACCAGAAGGGTAGTCCTCAAAGAGAGGAAGAGAAGAGAGCAGTGAGAGCCTTGGCAAAATTCGTGAGTCAAATGATAAGAGATAATTGTCAAAGCAATGGTCGGACATGGGACTTGTCTCTTACATGATATGTGTTATTTTCGATAGTACCACCAAGAGTGTCTTCGTTCTCCCCGTCTTGTTCGGTCTTGGAAGTTGATGCGCATTCTTCCGGGGCCCACTGTCCTTGCTCTGAGATTTCAAGTAACCGTCCGAAAGGGTTGACTGCGACGTTTAGAGGCTCGGTAATATCAACATCCGCGGCGTCTACCCGTATAGAACCCAAGCCTTTGGCCTTGAGAATCTGTAATTTATTGACTTTGTGAATCTTCAACATGCACACGCGCCGGTTGATTCGGACTACACGTTCTGGACCGAAGACCATTTCATAGCGTATAGACAGAGAAACATGGCATGCATTGGAAGGAAGATTTGGAGTGATAAGCCTAAAGAAAAGCGAGGCACGTCAAGCCGGCAGGATATCGCAGCCGTTGACATTTATTGGACGATCAGTTCTTTATGTCGGTACAGTAGAGTCAGGGAAGAAGAAGCCAAATACATGATGCAAGGGTTGATTGATTCGCGGAATTGGAAAGGAAGTGAATGCTTTACGCGGCTTCCTCGGCTTCCACGGCTGCTTTGAAAAGGCTCTCACGGTCCTGGTAAGCCGGACCTTGTAGAATAAGTGCATACATGCACCATGATATTCTACAGCAGCAGTCAGTAGCTTGATACTTTTCCATATTCTATAAGGAGCATCAAGGTTTATAGCGCTGACACTCTGCGTTGGAATGATGATGTTTCTCCCTTGATCGAAGGATTTTTTTTAGCGTCACCAGCCTCCCGCATTTTAGCCGGCCACCTCATTGACGCACCAGACGGCTACACAACCTTGCTGCCCAATTCCCAGCAATTCCCATCATGCTGTTACACCTTTTGTCCAATTCACCATCTGATTCTTCATGTACAATTCTACCTTCTATTTCACGTTGCTCACTTGAATTCCAGTCGTCACGTAAATAAGTGTTTATGTCATTTGCGCGGTTACTCGGTCTTGACAGCAAGCGCTTCCTCAAGGCACGGTTGTTGCACGCAGAAGGGACCTGCAGTTTGCAGCTCAGCTCTTTACCTCCTCACCTCTCTTGACCTTAGGCACCATGCCTCCCGTCCAACCATCATCCGCAGCACCACTATCGCTACTACGACATCCTCTCGAACTCCGCTCTCTTTTATCACCACTCCACCACCTTGCCCCACGCCTCCCATCACCAGACACCCCTCTCCTACCGACCGCGACGACACCACTATCTCGTACACTCGCATCTCTACTCCGACGGCAGACCACAGTCACGACGACTGCCAACCCTATCATTCCAGCCACCTACAGCGGACTCAACTCCGGTCCCGCACCGGGCTCGATAGTCGGCATCGTTTTCGGCTCCGTAGGTGCCTTCCTGCTCATCCTCTGGCTCATATACACATGCTTCGGCCTAGGCGGCGGTGCTCAAGGTCGTTCGTCGATCATAGAAGAAGAAGTGATTCGCCGGCGTTCCCGGTCGCCTCCCCGCAGAGCGCCCTCAGCACGACGGTCCTCTCTACGGAGAACAGCATCCAGTGTTTCACAAAGTGAAGTCGTCATGGAAGAGGTTCGGCGAGGACGTACGCCAACGCCGCCGCCGCCGCGGAGAAGTTCAAGTCGGAGGGAAACCGTTATTGTGGAAGAAACCATAAGGAGAGCGCCTCCTCCAGCACCGAGAGAAGATGAATTTGTGGAGGTCATTGAAGAACATGATGAGCCATCGCCGCGGAGGAGTAAGAAGTCTACAGAATTTAGGCATATCGACCCGCTCTCTTTCGGTGGCGGAGATTCGAAAGTGAGAAGGGTGTCTAGGAGATGAAAAGGTCAGATGTTTGCGGGGAACAAAGAATACAATCATCACGCCTCTAAAGATACTCTACGAAGACTCGGGGCGACGGCGCGTCTCTACGACTTGCAATACAGCGCTTCGCCCAGACTCAAGATTTAGGGAAAAGCCATACCCGGATCTTGAGACACGGCCACCGTAAGTCAGGGGCAGACTGGTTGGATGACAGCTTCGGGGCAGTGAATTGAAGGAAACAAGATGCAAACAGGGAGATCTCCCAGGCGTTCAAGATATCCAAATGCACAATAGTGGACCGGATATGGCTTGTGTCATGATTCCAGCGATGCTTTAGCGACATTTGTCTTCGTCTTGTTACATTGAAGCACAGAGGAACTGATTCTACTCGAATGGTCAAGCAGATTCTCAAGAGTCATTGGTCGATGTTTGTAGAATTCTTTTCATAGAATTGCTTGATTCACCAACTCTGCTTAATCGGAGCGAATGAAGCAGTCGAATGCTCAACCTTAGCCAAAGTACAAAAGTACTGTTTAAGTTATGTTCAAACGAAAGTAATTCTCATTCCTGATGTTCAAATAGATCTTCGCATCAAAAGCGTTCATCGTTCTGGCGCCTTCTCCGCCACCCGCCTGCCGGATACCGAGAGCTCCGCCACAACCACAGATCAACTGACGCGGCTGTGAGATTCTACACTTTTCACCGAACAGCTTCACTTTTCCTTCAACCACTTTCCTTTTTTCCTAAACACCCAGTCCATCTCCTTCTACCGATTACACAAATCTCTTCCGCGAACGCTCACTTCCCATCTACAACCTCGCTCCGAATACCCCGCATCGCCACCTTGTACCCTCCTCTCGTCGAAGACATCCCAAACCCAACACCAACCTCCAACCCTCCCACTCCCAAAAACAATACGATGTCGAACAAATACCCCCCGCCCGCCTACCCTCCGCCCGCCCACACAGACGCGGGCCCCTACCCGCCTTCCCAGCCACAGCAGCAACAAGACTACTTCGGCGCCCCCGTCCCCTACCAATACAACAACGGCGCCCCGCCGAACCAAGTCGGATACGCCAACCAAGACCGCGGCTACGGCGGCGGCCCACCGCAAGGCTACGGCTACCCTCCGCAGCAGCAGGGCGGCTACGGATACGGGGGCGGATACCCGCCGCAAGGTGGGGGGGGAGGGATGTACTACCAGCAGGCGGGGGCGCCGCAGGGGTACTACGCGGACGGGAGGGGGGGCAGGTCCGGGGCCGGGGAGGGCATCTGCGCGGCGGTGATGGCGAGTTTGGCGTGTTGTTGCTGTTTGGACTTTTTGATCTAGGTGGTTGGTTGATGATTGGAGGGGGAGGGGGGGGTTTTCGCGAGAGGCGGACGAGAAAAGAGGGACGAGAAAAGAGAGAGAGAGAGAGAGAGAGAGAGAGAAAGAATGGGAAGGATTGGTACGAGTTGGGTTTGGATGTCATGATTACAATGAAAGTATGCATCGGAAAGGGCGTCTGGTGGCAATGTTTTTTAATCCGAACTCTGTATTTTTGTTTAATATAGGGATAAGCCTCTAGTCTGACAGCCATCCACCCTTACAGAAAGTGAACATGCCCACTCAATGGCGGTGCAGTATGATTCTCTAGATTCAGCAGAATCTATATATGAATTTCAATTAGAAGGAAAATATATTTCAATCACTCTCCCTTATCCTCAAGAGAAGCCTTCTAGAGGTCCTCGGTTACATCCGCGGCAGCGTCTTTCTCTTACGCGAGCTCTGTCTCAGTAGATGCGGTACCATTGACCGACTGATTGGCTGTGGCAGGCTTCTTTGCCGTATCATGGGTTCGTCTGCTGGAATTCGAGGGTTGGGGTTCTTTGGCCTCAGCTTCGAGACGGTCGATCTCCTTCTGAGCCTTTTCGATATTCTATCATATGTCAGCTCAGCGCAACTATACGCGTCAGATGAAGACGTACCTCCTTGGTCTTCTTTTCTTGGTCTTTCTTCCATTGGTCCCGTTTCTCCTTGAGCTTCTCAACGACAGAAGGAACACCAGCCTGACTCATTGGCGGCTCCACATTGACCTTGGCGAGCTCTTCGATGATGCCAATGCTCAAATTGAATCTACCCTCAGTAGGGGTCCCAGGTGCAGGCGAGCCAGCAGCGCTCCCCTTCTTCCCTTTCTTGCCTTTTTTGCCCCCAGTGCCCATGAAGTAGGTATCCTCGCGATCCTCCTTTTTGGATACTTTCATCCCCTTGAAATCAGAGTTCGCATCCACACTTCTTTGCGCCTCGGCCGCAAACCCGCTGGGACCCCGTAGAGATTTCGATGCTTCAGGTGATGATGGGTCGAAGTACCGGATCAGACCCTCCGCTGTTAGTATGTCATCCATATAGGCAGGCTCACTGGCCTCTTCCAATTTCTTGTCCGCGATCTTTCTCCGCTTTTCTTTGTGGTAAGCATCCTGCTCAGCCTTCTGTTTTTCCAGTCTCAGTTTGTACTGCTCTTGATCCCAAGCTCGATATGCCCTGTTCGCTTTGAAATACTGGTCCTTGATGTTTTTCATAGCAGCCCATTTCTCTTGCTGGTCGGCATATGCCTTACTTCGTTCATCCCGAAGCGAGTGCAAACCCTTGTACGCTTCGTCTTGCTCAGCTTTCAGAGCCTTTAGCTCCCGGTCTGCCTTGTCGAATCTCTCACTTAATGCTTTGGCCTCCGGGTTGTCCAGCTGTTTCCGCAACTCTGCAATGTCGGCCTTGACTTTGTCTATGCCTCTTTGAGCTTCATCAAAACCACCAAAGGCTTTCTTCTGCTTCCTAAGGCTCGAGATCTCTGCTATGGCTTTCTTCTGGTCGACCAGCGTTGCATTGCTTGACTCCGCTACCTTTTCCTGCCGTTGTATTTCTTGATCGATGTCTCCAGTGGTTTTCCACGAGACTTGGCTACGCTTCGTCTTCTGTTCTGCAATCTGGGACTTCAATCGAGCATCAAGGCCTGCAATCTTCTCTTGTATAACACCGCGAGAATTCTTGAAGGTGGATTGTTCGTGTCGTATGTGTTGCAACTCAGTCTTGAGCTCTTGCTGCCTTTTGCCCGAGGGGGAGTCTTTGTTCTGAGGTTGAGCGAGATCAATCTTGGCCTTGATGGCATCCTACGTACTGTCAGCCGATTGGATTGCAACTGTGGGTGGGGTACTCTCGGGTTTGACAAACGTACCACTCTTTCTTGTGCAGCTGCATGCTCCCTCTGTGCCTTTCCGAGATTTTCCTTATATTTTTGTTCGTCTGGCTTCTCCGGCTTCGTCTTCTGAGGCTTCTGCGATGGCTCTGAGCCTGCATCTATTGTAGACATGGTGGCAGCGGAAGGTGTTGCGATGTCTGCCATTATGGCGGTGAGAAGTGCAGCGATGCAAGCACCCGGGCGCAGGTTACTGCATCAAGTATAGCAAGGTAAGTGGGTCGAAGATCAGATAGAAATGCAAGCGACGGTGTAAGTCAAGCATGCATTCTCGGTGTTATGCTTTCGCTGTGACTTGCGCAAGTGACACAAATTTGTTCGTCGGCTTTTCGCAGCGAACAATTTCAAAAATGTGGAGAGCGATTATGCAGTGCATAAGAGTAAGATACACTAGAGTGGTTCAGGCTAGCGGTCTTTATGCAACGATGCATAATACTGTACTGAGTAAAAGCCGAATCCCTTGTGTCCCAACTCCCAATATCTCCTTGAAGCGACGCCAATAATGCCTACGATAGGTCGGCAAGCATTCCCACAGCGATAAGCAGCACTTCTAGCCTTGGCACGATCACCCGGAACGGCACCAACGGTAGGTGCCTCATGCAGTACAGGATTTACTGGCAGTGCAGAAATAGTATCACAAGGGAATCTGCCTGGAATGGCACCGGCAGTGCCAATGCGGATTCGCCACTGTTATCGTTGTTAGGGATCCGGCGGTCTATCAGTCTGTGAGTGCCAAATGGCCTTAGGGTCTTGACAAAAGCTGATGTCTGTAGTAAATAGATCTCGATGCTGTCAGCGTTAGCGGTGCCATTGTCTCTTGGCTCTTCACAGATCTTGACTATATCGACGGGGGACGAAATTCATCTAAAAGTTGCTTCCATGAGCGAGAAAGGGAGCGACGGACAGTCAGAGGACAAAGTCAATTTCGACGCCTCATCCTGTGGCATCCTGATATGTCTCTTATGGTGTATAATTCACAACATTTCAGTCAATCTATATCCTTAAATCATACCATCCCTTTTCGCCACTCCACATGCTCTTACACGCGTCCAACCCGTTTAATCCGTTCCGGCCCATATACCCTCGTCGAACCCCCCACCGCCCGCACCTCCAAACCCTCCAGCACCACCATCCATCCCACCTTCTCCACTAGCCTGTGGTCCGAAAAAAAAGCCCCCGAACAAATCGGGCAATTGTACCCCACCTTCGGCCCAATCATGCTGTCCATCGAACCCTAAATTGGCACCAACGTCGCCGCTAAACACGGCAGCGGTATCGGTGGTGTCGTTGTTCATGAGGAAGTCGAAATCGTAGTTATCGTAAGCGGCGGGGCCGCTATTGATGTTGTTACTGGGTGGGAAAGAGCTGGGGAGAAGGGAGGAGTCGAAAGGCTGGTTTGGAGGTGCCATTTGGGCTTGTTGGGAGTTGGATGTGGTGGTGGAGAGAGTGGAGAGCGCCGGGGTGGTTGATGTGTCGGGAGGCGTATAAGCGTACGTGGATGCTTGGTTTGGAGCGATGCTTAGCAGGGGTGCTTGGCAGCTTTGGGATGGGCGATGGAACATCCTGCCATTTTGGGCATCGTCTGAGAAGAGGTTTCTGAGATCGTAGTCGAATTGTGGTGGCGGTCGGGAGTTTATGGATGCGAAACGTGAGGAAGCTGGGATGCGCTGGTCGAAAGTGTGCGGCTGTAGGATTGGAGAGTCATCATCCTGTCTTTGCTTGGTGAATTTGACTTGAGAGCCGAAGCCGGTGGTCGAGACGCACATCTTGACGGTCGCTTTGCTCATGCGCTCAAAGGCGTCGCGGCAGGCTTCCGCTGGTGGACATTTGTCGATGAGGTCACCTAGGACGGAGGTAGCTGCGAGGACGGTGAAGTCGACGTCATCAAGAGTCTGTCGGCTGTCAGCTGAAATAGTATAGTGGTGCTTAGGTAGCTTACTAGACGGCTGCGGACAGTTGGCGAATGCCAGATAGAGTAGAGAAACGCAATGCCAGCCATGAACAGGTGTACGGTTGCGAGATAGGTATAATTAACCAGACGCACTCGATGTAGCTGACGGTAGAGCTTTAAGACTCTTTGACCAGCTTCAGCAACTTTAAGGAAGATTTCGTCCTCATCTTCATAAGAGTCCGCGTTCGGTGTCAAAGGGCTTTCCACATCATTATGAGGGCCAACCTCTCCAGCAAGGGTGTGTGGTACGCTAAGAGACTGCCTGTACAGCATGATTACAGCTTGCCAATAATTCAACTCCAAGAACTTGATGGAAAATCGGACGGTAGTATCCTCCTGGAGGGGGGCGCTCTCTTTCCATTCCCATAGCCGTCGATCAATGTCTGTTCGCCATGCGTGGAAAGATTCGAATGGCTGTAGGAACGAGCACGAGAGTTTGGTGTGCATGAATGGGCTTTTGCGCTCTCCATCCTTGGCGTGCACCCGTTGGGCTTGCCGATATTGCAACACTTGCAAAATCTCCGATTGGAGGAGCCGAAGACGGAAATAGTGATGTGCGACTCGCTTGTAGCTGGGTCCACTAAAGCCGTGGGATGGTATCAGAAAACCGGTTGGAGTAATGTCTTTATCATCGAGAACGCTAGGCCAGTCTGTCGTGATCACCGCGTCCGAGATACCAAATGGGCGACCCACACACGTACTCACAAGGCGATCAAATGAGTACACACACCACCAGAGTCGACGCCGCAGGTCTCGGACCCATTCCCGCCTGCCCCGTTCTTTCGGGTCGAGACCAACAGGTGCAGAATTTGACTGATCACCGCCCGTGGAGGTGCCTTGTCCTCTTGCAACGCCATCGCTGTCTTCAGCGGCATCGACGCCTGCACCATCCTCGTAATGAAGGCCGAGATCAACACCCAAGCGCGTGGCAACACCAGTGATATACCACAAACCCGGCGCTACAGGCCTTAGCAGGGCAAACCCTGCTAGCAGTAAAACTGCCTGCAACTGCTCCAATCCACCACCGCAACCCTCAGGCCGATCAGCTGCAGACGTCGACCCAAGAAAAGATTCCAGGTGCATCATCGCCGACGCGTGATACTCTTCAGCCTGCCTCTGTTGGCTCGACAATTTTTGTTTTTTCGGGTTCGGGGAAGCGGGTTCTTGCTTTAAACCCGGCGGTGTCGATCCTTTGATTCCAGAACTTGATGAGCGCTTCGCAGCCGGATCTTCCAGAATAATGCCTGCGCCAATTGCGAAGACAATGTTCAACAGATAAGATTCCCGTGCTGATCTTCGCCGCTCTTTCGCTGCGTAAGCTCTCCCAAACAGTGTCATGAATTCGCCACGATGCAAGATGGGTATCTGCGGGTTCGCATGCTCGAAGTAGAGGTCCACCAATCGCAATCCTAGCTCTCTGTCTGGGAATGGTGCCGGTTTAATGGTTGGCTTGGTCTGTAAACCGAAAAACGAATCTCGCATGCTTGTACCATTTGTAGCAGCAGCAGAGCCCACTGAACTTTGCTTGCTTCCACGACCGCTCCTGTCACCGCCCGGCACCGAGCTCTTGACCGCTGCAAAGACCACTCTTGCGAACGATATACCGCTAGTAGAACCTAGGAATCGTGGGTCTGAAGCTCCTTGTACCGAGACCATGCCAATGTTCGAGACCAATTTGTTCAGCTTATCCGACTCCTCTTTCTGCTCCCATTCCGATCCCGAATCACTCCCTGTGTTTGCCCTTGTCCGTTTGATGACATTTTCCTTCCCACTCGACCGTTCCGATAGCGGTGACTGAACTGTAGGTTCCTCCTTCAGAGGCTTCGAGCCAAGATCGAAGTCATTTGAAGGTCTGAAGGGAATTTTCTGGTCGGTGAGAAGCTCTTCAAGGTATCGCACCCGACTTTCGAGATAGTAGACATATGTGCGAGGGATCTCTCGTTTGGTGATAGGGTCGAATCCGACGCATTTGACGCCGGCCTTCTCGCATGATGTACAAGCTGGGAGATTCTGGTCGCAACGATTCTTCCGCAGTCTGCATCGGTTGCAAGCTGATACGTTGCGAAAGGAGGAACTCGCGCCGGGATTGGCAGGGGCGGAGGTGGCAGTGAAAGTCGAGCTGCTGGAGACCAAAGACGGATGGGGAGGGAGATTGTAGGGTTCGTCGGCCCGGGGGCGTTTAGTGCCGGCGTTCATGATAAAGTAACAACATTAACAGCGCGTAATTTGCATTTCTGGGCAGTCGTATGAGTGAAAGGTGATGCAAGGCAAGGGACATACTGGTGGGATCATGTTAATCAGGCTGGATCAACTACTGGAAATAAAGCGAAAGATATCAGGGTCTGAGGCGTTCTAGTTGCAGCGTCTCGGTCGAGATTCTAGTAACTAAGCTTCTAATGTACCTGCCAGCATTTGTTTTGGAAGGAAGCCGGGCTAATAGATAGTATGTAAAGGCGATCACTGATCAGCCCTGCCTTATCATTTCGCCCTATCAGCCCGCTAATCTGTGACAAATATACCCTGAGATACCTGAAGCATTGGTACCGTGACTCCCAATAATGAATCCCAGTCAGTACCCAGCCTGCATAGCATATTCTAGAGTTTATAGCGTGTGACAGATCTGGTATTCAGCAGCTTCTCATACTATGACGCCGATCTATGGGGGTATACGGATGTCAAACGAATGCAATGCACACAAAAACAAGCAGTACTCGCTCGGCCAGGGAATGTCCACGCTCCAGGCTGCCCACGCATCCAAGTGCTCCACTTCGGGCTGCCCTTTCTCACACGCTTCGCCGAACCAGGCCCATAATCTCCCATATACATCTCTTTCGACCAAATTAGTAGTCCCCTATCGAGCTGAACTCCCGCGACCGTGTGGCCATGGACACGGCTATGAACAGAAGCGATTTTAGGTCTCGCTCCTTGCTGCCGAACGAGGCCATTGATTTGTATGTTAGAGGAGATTGAGCTTTGAATCCGATTTGCGTATTTGGACATCGCCATGTTCGAGATGTTGTGGGAGATCCCCTGCGGCGTTGATGGCAGCATCGATGGCAAGAGGATCAATCAGAGCCTCATCTGCGAGACGGTCGTCATCCTCCACGTCGTCATGTTCCGTCCGGCTATCCACATCTTCGACATAGAGGTTTACAAGCGCTCCTGCAACGCTGACGACACCACATGCCCACCATGCCAAGCCAGTGGAGCCAATATCTAGACTCCAAGAGTGGATCAAACCAGTCACGAGTGGACCGAGAGTCCGGCCCAGACTGGCGGTGGATCCTGCAACGCCATTGATAAATCCTGAAACCCTTAGGGAAGGGACTGAGTCATTGATAAGGCGAAGGTTCGACGTAAAGGCAAAAGTTTGAGCCGTTATCTTCCAGAGGAGGCATAGGTAGACTCCGGGCATCTGAAGTCGTTGCGGGAGAAGTACCAAGTAAGGTACCAGAAGGTATAGTAATGGCCATGTCATTTGGACGACGCGAAAAGTCTTCAGGGTACCAAAGTGGCTTGCAGCGACGGGGTACACGATTAAAATGAGAACAGAATAGACGCCTTGCACAGATAGCATGAAACCTATTGTCTTTGACGAGAGGCCAAAACCACTACTGAATCGGAAAGGCAGAGATATTGGCTGTGTCGATACAGGCTCGCTCAAAAATACTGGCATTAGCTGATCGAAGGATATTGAGTGACTACATCGGCGTCAGCATAAGAGCAGGCACTAGGCATAAGGATGAGCTCACTATGCAAGAAGTCCATAGCTCGCAATGTTTAGGATCACTTGCGTCGTAAAGGCTTTTCTGACTCCTCGCTCCTTGCTCTTCGGTTTTCGTCTGCGTTTCAATTTTGCATCCGCAGGTAGAGCATTTGGAGACTGAGAAGGGGTTGAAGGTTGGCAAGGTGAGCCTTCGGTCGTTCTGTACCCTGGAGGTTCTTCATCTCCTAGAAGTGCAAATTGCTCCTGGAGATTAGCCTCACCAGCTTTATCCACAATGATTGAATTTGTCGGTTTGGTCTGCACATGGCCCAAGAGCCACCTTCCGGCGTCGATACCAAAATCACGGCGACCCTTCAGCTCCTCATGCGTTTCCTCTAAAAATAATATGCCTACTAAGACCCCGAATGCAAGGACGATAGCGCAGACAAGGTTGGGTAGCAGAAACGGATATTGGTCAAAGAGCGTTCCACGGGCGAAGAATGTAGGAAACGATTGACAAGGTTGAGCCAAGGCTCCGCCAAGCGCAGGGCCCAGAACCGAACTTCAATAAAATGCCTTAGTAAATGCGATATCAGAGGCGAGAACGACTTACCCAAGGCACCAGACGAGTGGCATGATAGTGTAGCCCCGAGCTATTCGACGTAAGCTACGGTGCTCGTTCCCATGTTGACCCTCGCTTACCTTTATGCTCCTCGACCGTGACAATTTCGGCAACTGTGGTTGCGATCACTCCTATATTCCTAGCACCTCACGTAAGCTACGAATCTAGCCAGAAAGCGCAGGCTTCATGGGTACCTACCCATTGAGCAGTCCTCCTAGGGCTCGCGCTAGTAGTGCGACTGGCAGACTAGGTGCAAATCCGAAGACCAGCACACTGAGCGCTGTTCCTGCGAGTCCAGCAAGAAGGACCGGCTTCCTCCCCACCCTGTCGCTGATCCGACCCCAAGCGAAGCCCGACAAGAACTCTGCGAAGGTAAATGCGGAGGTGACCATGCCAGCGTAGATAGCAATTTGGCGGCTGTCGGAGGTGATATCGAAGGACACGATCATGTAGTAGACGTAGGGGAAGATGGACATGAAGGCGATTGGCTCAGAGATGCGGACTAAGGCTAATGGAGAGGGTTCTTGTTAGCCAGTCCGTGGGTTGTAGTGCTAATGGAAGATGATGGAGCAATGAGCTTGAGTGTCGACAAGTAACGGTATTCAATTCAGACCAGCTCTGTACTGCATTCTGCCAGGGAGAGAGAGAGACGTACCAAGGATAAAGAGTTGCTTCCACGGGAATTTGACCGTTTGGGCATTTCCGACATGCTGCAGCTGGCAAGCTGATCTAGCTGAAGTCATATTGACTTGAGATGAATGCTTCGACAGCAGAACAGAGCTGTGCAAAGCACGCAGGTTGTATGTGTTTGGGATATGCTAAGAAAGAAGAGTGAACCCAGCGGGGAGGCTTAGCCACGACGCAGGGACGTTGATGGTGAAAGTCAGGGTCGGAAGACAGGACGTTAGAAGGTTCTAGGGGGAAATTGATTGTTCAATAATGTTAATTGATTGGTATCGTAAGGGAAGAGCAGTAGGTAGTTCGATCGCTAGCAGGGCGAACTAGTAGAAGAAAGATGAGATCTTAAGTTGTCACAGCCACCTCACGTGGAAAGGCGTAAGTTAACCAAAAGCTTTTTTTATGCCTTTCACATTTGACAAAAGTTTGATGGGAAATATGGGAAAAGGTGGCCATACGGACTTGATATATATAAGCGATTGTAGGGAAAGGGAAGGGGAAGGGGGAAGAAGACGGCTTCATCGTGATTATGATTATGGTCATGATTGAAGACGGATGAAGACCCGGAACCTTATTGCCCTTGTTCTCTTGTGTGCGGTTCTGCGATGATGCTGCGGTGAGCTTGCTCTACCGCTATTCCACTGGACCTTGTAAGCTCCATTCCCATTGGCGCAAAGAAGATGAAGTAGCGGTGGAAAGGCATTCGCTTGGCCTTGTTACCGTCCGTTTGCTCATTAGTGTCAAAGTGAAGTAATCAGGTCTCATGATCGCTTTAGCTACAGATCATCAAGCTCGAGTTAGGCGATTCCAGGCGAGAGGGAAGTCAGGAAAGGGATGGATGGTATTCCATGTCAAGTTTATGGGTACCCTATTATTCGGGCCTTGTTTCGTGAGAGAAAAGGAAAGGAACTTTAAGAACAAGGGGTGGTGGGAAAGAGAGCAGGATCCCTCCCCAGTACCCAAGTTACTCTAGTTAGTTCCCCCTCAATTATTATTAACTCGAGTAGTTACGGTATTTCACACCAAAGGAAAGGGGATTCACGTTGGAAGAAGCATCGCTGCGTCCGGCACTTGGAAAGTGCTAAGCGAAGCTAGAAGGCATGCTGGTCATTACCCCCGGTTTAGCGGCTGGATTTAGTGCGAAACGGATCCCCGGGTCCTTTTCCAGGGACCGTCGCTGCATCGCTGCCTTGCATTTGACAGGTACTGTGAGGTACCCAGACACTAAATGGGGCTTAAATATACCTTAGATAGATGAGAATGGGGACCCTAAATCGTATAAAACGTGGCCCTGGAACCTTTCCCGGGGGAGTCGGATACATATACTATATAGCCTTAAGCTGGGGGATTTAACGGCTTCTCAAACCTTGTTTGCTCTACGCCAGTTACCAGTGCCAAAAAAAAAACAAAAATCAATCAATCAAAATTTAAAACATGAAATTAAGATTGAGACATCTAACTCCATGAAGAAAAAAGGAAAAAGGGTAAACATAGGGGTCGGTGGCAACACCGAGTTCCCTTTGACGCTTGACCGCAGACTCACCGAAAAAACAAAAGTACCTATGAATATTGATCCAAGATCGTGATGCCATCATTTCTATACCGATATTCGTATTCCCGTACAGCGCTTTGACCGTACCGTCAGTTTTCAATCGTTCATTGTTCTGGAAGACGCGCCTTAGTAGTATGATTCTACGGCATACTGTTGCGATTGGATAGGGTCAAAGAGCGGTCAAGGAAGGAAGATCAGGCTGGACCGTTGTGTCAGCGTGAGAGCTTGAATTTCCAACGCCTTTCTATGCGGTTAGTGACCGCTTGCCAATGGAACTAGGTAATCGAGTCCCCTTGAGGCTGGGGATCGCTTGGGTGATGTCCGGGGGCGGGCAGGTCCCATTGGTCAGTGGTTTCGATGGAGATTAAGGACAGTTCGAAGAGGAAAAGGACTACCCTCACACGGAAGCCACCCTGCCTGCATCCGTCATATGAATGGCGTGCCCTACATTCATTCCCTTGAGCCGATGGCCAAATCTCAGCTCTGTGCTTCTTGCTGATCAGTCCAGGCCTGCCATCGACTCGCCAATGGTTGCTCCTGGATGCGTCGGATTGCCGAGAGTCTTCTGCACAACTTTCGACCTGGTACGAACTCCTGGGCCGTCGTTGCGATCGAATGTCTCAAGTTGCCATGGATCCTATCCCAGCGCATGCCTGTCATGCATAAACCACGCGGCAAACGACAGGGATCACAGCCACAGCACTGCAGCTAGAGAAAGGAAGTTAGGGACCACCTCGGGAGGCGACATTACGCCATATTTTGTTATTCTCTCACGCACCCGAGCCACCCTCTTGCAGCATAGGGCCGTACTCAACTCTGAGGCCGGTCAAGCCAAGAAAACCTGGGTGTGCTGTCATGCCCGACCTGACTTACTCCTCCGCTAGGCTCAGAACGCAACTATTGCTGCCACTGCTGGGTGCCAGAGGATTCGAGCTAGCCAACCTTGTCCTTCAGCCCTACTCAAAGCTCAATTCACCTTTTGAGGGATGCTTTGCGACAGGACTTACTGGGAGATGCGATAAACCGCCATCACTTTCAGTTTCAAAAAAGCTCACCGCATCGCTTGGGTGCCGATGGCTGTTTGGTTCTCCGGTACCTCTTCTAACTGACTGGTGGTAAGGCTACGGATCGGTTATGCAATGGTCCCTAAAAAGCCAATCAAAATCGGAAGTGCTCTCTTCATACCCATCCACATCCGTGAATTTTCTGCATGTTGCCGGCATATATCGAGCGAGAGACGTTCTGGGTAGACTGGTAGAGTCAACTACGGTTTAGCCCATCTCGCAATGCATTTCCGGAAAGACAATTGTTTCAAACCGGACTCAAGCGGTGGAACAAAGTGCAGAGGAAGCGAGAAATACGGGCGATGATTCTCGGCTCACAAGGGCCAAGCGCTTGATCTACCGCTACGCCGGAAATCAATTTGCTGCAACATCGTGATCCCCTACCACAACGGCAGACTTCATTGGTTGATAAGGTTGAGCATGGATGTTTCATGGATGGGAAATGCGCTCGTGCTATCGAGGCTATGCTGCTGCACCTGAAAAACTGACGAGCGGTCGTTCGCCTCCGCAGACCCAGGATCAGAGGTAGCTCTGCACTGTCTTCAATAAATAATGAAAGTGGCACGCGTTAAGAACAAGCGTGTGGATCATTGCCAGTCCGCAATTGCTCTACGGTTCACAATTCATGAGACATGTAGGTACGGGTTACTATGACTTGTGACTTGGGACTCGATCGCCAGCATGTTTAAAGTTCCAAGGACTTTTGGAGGTTAGTAGTTAGTACTTTAGTAAGGTACTTATAAGTTAGGAGAAAGATATGCTACCTATTCTTTTGTTTCCAGCCCAGATTTTAACTCATCTTCCGGGGCACTAGACGATCGTTGACAGCTCATAAATTGATGAAAATCGATTAAAAATCGATTAAAATGATTTTAAATTCATAGAAATCATACCTAAAAACATATCCGCCCAGGCTCAGCAAGCCCTCCCGGACAATTAGCCCAAGCCACCAAATGGTTAAAAAGAGTCTTTTTTTTTTTGACTTTTTGACTTTTTGTGGGAATTGTGGAGCTGAGGCAGCGACGGCTATCTTCCCAAATTTGCATGCATCATCTCTCATGCAACTCTTATGCAACTCTCATGCAACCCTTATGCACCCAAACCCTGTTCTCCTCCACCTTCCCAACTCCTCACCACCATTCCTCTTTTCTTACTATTCCCAGCTTTCCCACTTGTCCCTCGCTATGCCACCCTTCTTCCGACATCCATGCCAACCACACTGGTTAATTCGTCACGAGAAAACATCTGAGAGCGTCAATTCGGTTGCCTCGCTGCTCCAGTGCGCCTGGTTTTGCCTCGCCTGCCTCGCGGTCCATTCTCCCATAAAATGGCGAGATTGGCATATGCCTATTGGTTTTTTGCCCCCGCCTGACATCGGTACCGAGATCCAAACCTGTCATGTCCAAAGCGCACTCGGTCCTGTTACCGATTTTCATCAATTGATCTTCCCGCAACCAGCCGAGCTTCCCAGCTCCTTCACGGTCCGTATCGAGAGATCACACGTGCGCGAAAAAGCGTGAGCCCGCATGCACTTGGGCAGAATGTGAGTCCATTGGCCGGGGAGTTGGGACGCCCGAGAAAGACCGTGCTACTCTCGGAGACTTTCCACAACGTACGCTACGCCCCGTGCCTCTGGGGTAGTGGGAGCTCCTACACCGAACAATCGCGATCCGACGAAGTTATCGAAGCTCCTGGTGTCACGTGTGATAGGAGAACCTCTCGCGTGCTGGAACACGGGGCACTAGCAGCAGCTGACAAGACCCAAGGAAACGGATGGAGAGACGAGATTAATCCGGGACGGCGAACCCCGCCTTGTCTGAAACCTCTTTGGAAATGGTTATTGAGCTTGCTGGATCCTTCCTTGTTGTTCCGAAATTGGCCGAATCTATCCTCCAGCCTCCTTTGGGCAAGCGACGAAGAACCGAGGCCAGCATTTCCCCGTCCTCCGACACCAAGAGGCTGGACGCTTGGGCATCATGGCCTGTACGGCCGGCTCGAGATACCATTCATTGGCAGCATAAACAAGCCGAGATGCGTTTCAAGCGAATACGCTGTGCCGTGAAATCGACCTTCTCGTCCAACAAGAGTATCTAGGACCGCACTCAAGGTTCAACCCTGCTGGTGCTCGTTTCACACTCTCACAACCCTCGGTACCGAAGCTCTTCTCTCCCTTTCCTCTCTTATTGTCCTCCATGAACGGCCACGTTAACAAAGATGTGAGAACGCAAGTCATGACAATCCCCAATACATGCCACTAACCTGTCAGTACTAGGTACATACAGCATGGATGCTGAAGCCCCCACTTCTTCCCACAGCTCCTCACCACCGGCAGTACAGCTTGCTGGCGGCCGGCTTGCTCATACACACTATACATCTGACAACAAATAATGTGTAATATGGTGAGGTAGACTGGGATGTCGAAATTTGAAAGAAATGGGTTCCCGAGCCATACACGCCCGTCCCTTCTGACCAGTTCCGATCTCTCATCAATCAGGAAACAAATAGCGATGTGTTCATAACGAGTTGTATGAGCTGGATTGGGCATTTGAAATGGAGTTAGAAAAGACATGGGCCGTGGTCTCCTCTCCAAACCTTGAACAAAGCAAGGGTGCTTTGGCGTACACTGGTCATAAGCGGCCCGATTTTGAATGGATTAGTGGGGTCAGGGTACGGTGGCAGCATCGAGATCGACGATGAGCCTACAGGCCGAGGGACCCTTCTAAAAGCCTTTGACTTGACAAATCCGCCGGCCATGCAAGCGCCTATACCACCCCATCGTCCACCTCCTCTTTTAAGGCACTAGGCAGCACGTCATGCTCACTCTCCCCGTCCCCGGCTCCGTTCCTTAACCTCTCCGCATCCCCGCCTAATCCCGCAGCCACGACCTTCCCTTCTTCAGCGTCTTCCTTGACAGCCATATCGTCTTCGACGTCGGCATCCATATCTTCTTCGTCTTTAATTTCGTCCAGCTCGTCTTTAGCATTAGCGTTAGGTTGAGGGTTGGAGTTGTTGTGGAAGCGATCTTTTGAATGGTCCATAAGTGGTGTGTCCTCGTTGTAAAGACGCAGTAGCATGGCCTTGCGGTCTTCTTTTGGAAGCATCAGATTGAGCGAGTGGAGGCTGCGCCAGAGGGGCAGAACCATGCGCTCGCTGTGAACGCGTTGTCAGCGTGATTAGGAGAGTGAGGAGGTGGTCTTACCTGAAGCTATCCGCCCCTTCTCCCTTCTCAATCCTCAGCACACAACACCCCATCCCCACATCCCTAACCCTCTTGCCAATCTCCCCCAACCCCATCCAACCGTCCCCGTCCACCTTCGGGAACATCTCCACCAAGAGTGCCCTCAGCGTATTTCTGCTCCATAATCGTACAACCCTCTTTTCACCCACCCACGCTTCCAGCACAGGCAAGCCTTCACTTTGGATTCTCCATCGACAGACCTCGGCAGACTGTACGTCTTGCTTGACGAACATCTTGACACCGCAATGTACAAATTTGATACCAGAGTTTGCGTTGGCGGTGAGAATCGATCGGGCGAGGGCGGAGGTATAGTAGATTGTTTTAGAGGGGTGGCCCTGGGCGTTGCGGACCATGAATCTATTGCGGGGAAAGATCGGCGAGAGATCGTAGAAGTCGTATATCGACTGCAAGTCTTCTTGGTTAGGATCAATATATATGAAAGGTTCTTCGTAAGCTTGTTTGTTCTTGTTCAATTGTTTCTGGTTGTTGCCGAGCGGCGGAGCTGGAGGAGGGAGGGATGTCTGTGTCTCAGGACGACTTGCGTCGAGCTGAGCGGCTGGTGGTGGTGGCCAGTGTACTTGACGATCTTCGTCGCCTTGAATTGCTGGATCTTCGACTTCTTGTACGTCTCTGGTCTTGAGCCGTTTGGTCGACATTGCGGCGTCAGTCTCGGCGTCTTGTTCGCGTTTGACGGCCGTGGTGTTGGCGCTGGGAGCGTTCTCTTTATTTTGGCGGGCTGCTGCTGATACGCCTTCTGCGTAGTCATTGGGTTGTGGCGGGACAATGTCATCGGCGGCTTCGACTTTTTGAAGTGGATCGCCGTCTGCGGGCTGTGCTTCGATCTCTTTGACTACGTCCATGATAGAAGTAGGCTCTGGCTCGGTTTTCTTGGGTTCAGCTTCTGGTCTTGTCTTGATCTCGCTTTTCTTCTCCAGAACGGCGATGAAAAATGCACCCGTGTCCTGCAAGTGCCCATAGACGCGCATACACCGATCAAGCGAGACTGCTTCTTCTCTTCTCGCTGATGGAAACATGAATTCGGATAACTTTCCAAGACCTTCCTCGCCGTTCTTGGCTTTTTCTTCTTCCAGTGCTTGCCAGGATGGCCAGATCCTGCCTTGCTTGTCCATCACTTTCCAGTCGCTTAAGCCTTGACGCCGCTTCAGATTAAGCAGAGCGTTGCTGCAATCAATTACGTCAACTTTCGATGTGCCACCACATCGATCCATAGCAGTTGCTACGACTGCCTCGTTCTCCACAGGATTCATGCTACAAGTTGAATAAACGACTCTCCCTCCGACTTTCAGCATTTGCAGTGCTCGGACCAGAATACGGACTTGTGTAGAGAATAGCCCAAGTGCATTCCCGGGACTCCAGTCTTTCCAAACATTGACATTCTTCCGACAGGTTCCATCACCTGAGCATGGCACATCGGCTAGTATGCGATCAAACTTGAGATATTTATTTCTTGTCTCGCCGCCCTCTCGGATGGTTTCGGATGGAAGCTTTATGGATGGATACATTGTTGCATCGTGATTTGTTACGATCAGATTGGGGGAATTCAGTCTTTTCATCTGGTGTACGAGCATGTGTGCGCGCTTATAGTCGGCATCATTGGCGATGAGCAACCCGGTGGTTCTACCATTGTCCGACCAATCGCCGATCTGTTCTTCCTCTTCCATTTGCTCTTCGGTTAGTTGACCGTCAGGGCTCACTTCTCGTCCTTGATTCATCTTCATCTTGCGGACTACTTTTCGCGTTCGTGCCTCCTCCCCACCATGTACCATTTCGATCAGTTGGGCCGCTTTGCTACCAGGCGCCGCACATAAGTCCAAGACGGTCATGCCTGGTTTGACGTCCATGAGAAGCGGCGGGATCATGCTGACCACCTCCTGCCGACTTATATTTCCGACACTCGTCTCTGAAACCAAGAACTTCTGGAACGAAGCAAACGGTGGAAACTTGCGCACGACGCTCTTAGGTGTTGTCATCTGCCATGCCAATTGGTCTGGGAACCAGGGTATAGCATTTGGCGGATTGACGAGCTCACCATTATGCTCTATGGAGGTGATCTCCGGTATGTAGCGGTCCTTCAACAGCTGCTGCACCGGTAGAGCTTGCCTACAGAACCCAAGCAATCAGTATGCGCCCATGAAGTTGGTATGAGCCTGAGTACCCTTTCGACCCTGTGAAACGAAAGCTATTTGGGAGGTCTCTTCGCAACGCATTCCAGAACTCCTCTCTTTCAGCCTCGTCGACTAAGCCCAACTCATTGTAATATTTCTCGTACTGCGCATTTGCTTTGGGCACTTCCGAATAGTCTGTGCGGATTGATCGCTGACCACCCGGACGACCACCCCCTCTACCGCCACCGCGACCCTGCAGTAAGGATTGTCAGCTCTTTGCTTTGGGTGGTCATGCATCGGACGTACTGACTCTTTTGCCCCCACGTTTACCCATGCTCGAGTAGCTTCACAGGACCAGACGCTGTGGTTGGCTGAGTGAGAAATCTTAAGAGAATTTTATATGATTTTCTCCGACGTGGTACGGGTCACTAAGCGGAGAGTACGCTACGGGCGGCTATAAAGCTGTCTGATGCAAGTCCTTTCCTTCCCCTGATTTCATCAACTTCAATTTCACCATTCACTTCAATCTGAAGTTCAGGTCTAAGTTATGTATCTAAGCATCCTCATCCTCGCCTCTCTCCGGCTTCGGTGCGCGGTCAGCGAATTTTCACTGTCTAAAGGAAAGAGCTACACATAGAATCGTTCAACACCTGCCTACACGAAAATAAGTGGACGGTGACGGACGAGCTAAAATGTTTCTTGAATCTAACGCAACTTGGGATTTGATGCTATTCTTCCTTGTCGCTATCTCCTGTACTCGTACTTGAACTTTTAAGTTGCGCTTCGAGGGTCTCTCGGTCTCAGCATTGCTTGTAAGATCCTTCTCAGCTTTGGGCTACACCCGATTTCAGGCTTCTGAACTACCTAGGAAGAGAATTTCAGGCATTTGCATTTCCGCTGAATGCTTTTGATCTCATCAATATCCAGGTTCTGCTTCCTTCTGGTCATCAATGATGCATCTTTCCGTGTACATAAGAGGGGAATGCCGAGCTAGCGTTTCTTTCCTTAGAGTCATGTCATCCGGCCCTCTCATATGTTAGTCAACTGTACCTTATGCACTCTCTCATCACTCTCACTCCGTACACTTAACTGATCAGGCAGTCGGATCCGATTTCTGTATCGAAGGAAATGCTTTCGAATTGCTTCACATTTCTTCTGTTATTGGCCTGAGAGTACCTTAGACCTCGGCTCATTCTCCGCTGAACTAAAAGACCCCGCCTCGTGGCAAAAGACTTACGCAGTCTCTACTCGCTACAACTTTTTCCTTCCTCGCACTCGCTTTGAACTCACACCACAATGGCACCACCATCAGCAACGACCGCTGAAAGCGAATCAATTGGCTCCTATCCCTCAAGCAAAGCGCCCCATGAGCCTGGCCTGAGCGAGTCCCGAGCTAAGGCGCAGAAGTTAAAGTTCCCCGGCCCTCCCACGTTCACTGATAAATATGAAGAACGCGAATACCTCAAAGGCAGACTCGCGGCAGCCTTTCGTATATTCGGGAAGTACGGCTTCGACGAAGGAGTAGCCGGACACATCACCCTTCGAGATCCGGTGGACCCGACTACATTCTGGGTGAACCCTTTTGGCATGGCGTTTTCATTGATTAAGAGGAGTGATTTGATACAAGTGGACCACACTGGAAATATTATTGATGGAGGAAAGGTCAGGCTGCTGAATACGGCTGCGTTTATGATACATAGCGCAGTGCATGAGGCGAGGCCGGATGTGATGTGTGCTGCACACAGCCATAGCATCTATGGGCGATCATTTTGTACCCTTGGCCGGAAGCTTGACATCATAACGCAAGACTCTTGTTCATTTCATAACGTGCGGATGGCTTTGTCTACGAGTCCAGATAGAATTACTGACGATCCCGATAGGATCACGTCCTCTACTCATCATTCAATGGCATCGTCCTCGTCGATAAAGAAGGCAAGGAGATCGCACAGGCCCTGGGTGACAAAAAGGCCGCTCTCCTTCAGAATCATGGCCTCCTGACCGTAGGTGGAACCATTGAAGCCACAGTGTTCTGGTTCATCAGCCTCGAAAAGTGTTGTCACGCGCAGCTAATGGCGGATGCCGCTGCTGGAGGCCGTGGTCACGAAACAGTAAAGATCAATGACGAGGATGCAGCATTCACATATCAGGCCATTGGAACGCCAGTAGCCGGCTGGTTCAGTGCGAAGCCGATGTTTGATGTCATTGAGAAGGAGTGTGCTGCAGACTATCTGCAGTAGGCAGCAGGAGCCAGTGTCTCTATGTATTTTGGAGCTTGGAGGTAGTCATTGCTCAGCAACGCTCGTCTGCATTGATTTGGCGACGTATATAAATAGCCCCAACTATATAACACCATGTTCATATTCAACCAATCCCTTTGACTTCATCAGACCACATTATCAGGGAAATAGTTTCCAACAATCGACCACCAGCCCGTGGCACTTGACAATGGAAAAACATTTAGGCTACCATTCGTCCTTGTTCTGGAGCAAAGAGGGACCGAAACCGTAAATTTGAAAGTGCCCTCACAATGGCGTTCTGCCTTTTGCTGATCTCGAGAAATATCGATAGCAGTCTGGTAAAAGCTGGCCAAAACTGGGACTATTCACATTTGCGGGTCATGATGGTATCTCTTGATTATATTTTCTGCTAGTCATCACGGTTCGCTGCTCGAAGTCCTTGCTGCTGCACTCTCGAATTCCTGTCCTTCTCGACACGTGAGTCCGGGCAAAGCACCTAAATTCACATCTGCGCTCAATCGTTCATTACCACCTCCTTGTACTGACGAGCCAATCCTCATGCGACCACTGTTGAGGCCCTTCATGGACTCGCCCCCAACTCCCCCTCCACCATCCCTCCAAGATCCCAGGCATATCTGACCAAATCCTCACTCCCACTTCCTTCCTCCCTAGCCCATCGATAAACGGCAGCAACCTCTTCTCCCACATTCCAATCCGAAAAAATCCCGTCTGGATCGTAGAGGCCTATCTTTGACAGAGCGAGATGCGTCAAATTCGGGAGGTATTCGATGCATTTGGTCGCTACCCCTGTAACCGCAACTTGACCGGGCGCCCCAGGGAAGACGGCCCTGTGTAGCTCAAGGTTTTGGAGCGTCTGCTGGTGCATTGCGGAAAGGTAGAGCAGTCCGTCTTCTCGGAGGGGACAGTTGATCAGGGTCAGCGATCCGAGGTGTGGGGAGGTGCAGGCGTTGATCACGCCGGCTTCGCTGGTGCCTTCTTGCTTTCGATACTCGAGCTCATCGATGAGAGTCTCGAGACGATCCTCGCTGAGCTCGGTACCGGTGAGCAGGTCATCCATATACAAAACGGGTCCGCCCATTCCGAACCACTCGTCCTCGTTGGGGTGCAATCCCCCGGTTGACAAACTGAGCCGGAGGGTCCTGAGATGCTTCAAGGTCGCGAACTGTTTCCGCCAATCCTGCACAGCGAAGCACATATGTACCGGGTCCCTGAGAACGCCCCAGTCTTGACCAATCTTAAGCTCGATTTCGAGATGTTTGACTTGCTCTGGTATGCGCCAATGGTACAACCAGTTCTGGAACGGTACCTCGCGGAGCCTCAAGCTGGTGATGTTGTTGGCCAAGGAGGTCATGAGGTACGAGACCCCCGCTGATAAAGTCTCGCTTTGATCATACGCCGGAGTAGGAAAGTACGAAGACACGTCAATGCCGATCTCATCCCAGACCTGTTGGTAAGCCATTGCCAATCGCTCGGTTTCGTGTGTAGAAATTGCATTTTCGACATGGTAGAGCCTGGGTAAGACCGCCATCGTTTCACGCATAATTTTTCTGACCGTCTGAAGGACTTTTGTCAGGTGTTCTGTCCCATTACCAATGGACCAGGGGAATATCTTACGTCAAAATTGTGGACGTCATTCTCCCACTGAGCTTCCAAAGGTGCTATAATCAGCTCTTGAATCCTAGCAAATTGATGCTGGTTCAGTTGGAATCTTGATGAGAGTCCATTTTCGTACAAGTGGCGTAGATACGCGGCAAGCGAAGAGACTGGATACGTGACATGACCCCAGTAAGGAGTAGTCGTGGCCGGGGTTCTCAATTGGAGACGATGAACGTGTATTGCCAGCTCAGGCTTTGCTCTGGCAAAGCGCATGACCCTGGGTGAATGGTTTTAGCCCACGATCTTCTCCTCCCTTTTCTTCCTGTTATAGAAGAAACAAACCTTTTCATATCGTCGAGCTTCCAGAAGCTGAAGTCAAGCACCATGTTCTCAAATAGACTAGGAGTGGCCGCGTCATTAAACTATGAGTACGCATTTGTCAAACTCGTGGTTCCAGCTCAAAGGGGAATCTAGTAGCGAGAATGAGCCAAGTTGTCTTACCTTTTGAGCCACAAGTCTCAAGCTTTGCAGGTCCTTGATTGCAACTGGATCAAAGTGCTCGATCCTTCGGGCAACCAGGAATCTAACGATCATGACGAACAGCTCGTTTGGTAGCTCTCGAAGCAATGCCATTGTGATGATACCCAATTGCAGATGAAAGTAAAACCTTCGACCAAAAACTGATCCTATCCCAAGCACCGAGCAGTGTGCTTGCTTTGTATAGGACCAAGGCTTGAGATCAATGGAGAGCTTCAGAGTAGGCTTGAAGGAGATTGAGCACGATGGGTGCGAAGATACGTGCGAGCTCCCAATGGCGTGCTTGCCTCGTAGAACACACAGGCTGCGTACCAGTGGATGGCTTCAAGAGTTGGGTTGAAGGAAGTTGAGAACCGTGCAAAGCTCCAAAGTACCAAGGGTGTGTAGGATGAAAGAGAAGGTGCGTGAGCTTCGGACTTTAAGCTGCCAAAACAGACGCCACAACCGCCTGCTTCACATTGTTGAAGACTTCACGGTATATATATATAAGTGTCCTGGATTCATCTCGTAGTCCCGACATCGAAATGCCAAAATAGACGCCCTAAGCGCCTGATTCACGTTTCTGGAGGATTCACGGTATATATATATATGCATGAATCTCCCGGACTGAAGATTCATTTCGGTGTCCAAGTATATTCGAATTAGCCGCGTTATTCACTCGGATTCTCACAGCTTTTGGACAGCTGTGAATCAGCCACTGATGCCTCCATCTTCACTTCTAGTTGTAGCTGAATTCCTTATCACTTTGGTCGCTTCTGCATCGGATGAGTAAAACAGAGCGCATGAAGCCAGAAAATGGGGACCTGGCTAAAATTAACACTTTTGTCAATCACTTGAGAAGTGTACTTCACAACAATTCTTGTGCCTCCACAAAGGAGAGAATGAAGCAAGGCATATGTTTAGACAGAGGCAAGTGGTGCTCAAACATTCACTTCGTTTGTAGATGCTCTCTGTCTGCACACACCACTCAAAGGGCTTCTCGTTTTGGCAACCTCGGGATAACATTTCCTTGCACGCTCACACAATTTACAAAGATGAAGCTGCAGGATACTTTACATTAGTTCTTGTAGGCGGGATAGCATTCAAACAGTACTTGACGAAATTGCTATTCGCGTTGAGACACAAGAAGAAGACACAACAGTTTGAACATGCATCTGCACCATAGCTGAGGCTGTTAAGAGTAGGCTGGAGATGAGCATGCCTTACTGAGAACATTCCACCGACATAAGGTACCAAATTGACATCGGCTTCCGAAGCAGGATTCGGTCCACTTTTAGTCTCAAGCGAATTGATTGTTTGCACCAGATGTGAGAAATACGGTACTATAGTGTTTCTCTTAAGGAAAGCTATCTGGTCGTCTATGGTACGTAGGAACGTAAACCCAATAGAAGAGAGGTCCATATGTGCAAGACCAATCAATCTGAGATATCATTGTCTCGTGGAATAGGTCGTCTGATCCGTCTACGAGGTGCAGTTGCTGGATTTGGGTCAAGAAGAGCCGTACACACCAAGAGAAGTCTTCACGTACCAGTGGTGGCAGAATTGTTCTTGTTAGCATCCTCAGCACTTTTACGAGCATCCTCCATTTCGGCTCGGAGATTCTTGACCTGCTTGCTGATGACTTGCCAGAGCAAGAGGGGATCAAGCTCATGGGTTTCTCCCCCAGCCTCAGTCAAGCCATCGATTGCTTTGCTCGTCCCTCTTTGAGACCCGACGATCATGAGAAGTGAAGTGATGAACGTCTCCTTGAGGTAAGCGAAGCTGAAGCCTTCGGTGATCTCTGCAATAGCTTCGGAGAGTTTGGGTGGAAAGTCGACGGTCTTGTTACTGGAGAGCTTACCTCTCCAATAGTCGCAATATCTCGCCCGCTCGGGGAAAGCAGGAAGGACAAAATGGTACTTGCGATCAAATCGACCTGGGCGTTTAGAGATACCCGCGTCCAGCCTCTCGAGATAGTTGGTACTTCCAAGCATCATGAGTCCCTCGTTTGATTCCAAGCCATCGACTTCGTTGAGAAAGAAACTCTTGACGTTGTCTGTGATCAAGCTGTCCAGATCCTCAAAAATCAAGAGACATGGGGTAGACTGTCTAGCTTTGACAAAGATTTCTCGGATAGCGTACTCAGGGCCATGACTGTGAATTGAGTTAGCTATAGCCGAAGAGATTCGCAAGTTGTTGCTTACCATCCAGCAAGAGATTTAACATAGAGCGTCGGAATAGGTTCTGGACGCTTGTAAAGAGCATGCATGAGAGCCTTGATTGAGATGGTCTTGCCATTTCCAGGCAAACCATGGAATATGATTCCCCTTTTCCAAGGTACCGCAAACTCTTTATAATCGTCTCTGCAGTCGAAAAAGCCTTCGACGTCGGTGACTAGCGTTTCTTTCATGTTCTTGTCCATAATCACATCGTCCCAGCTAGCATTTTGAACGGAAGCCCACAATTCTTTGCTCTTGGTCCAGCGCTCTTGGTCGAAAACCAACACCTCATCATGGACGTTGTTGTTCCATCTCGTAGCTGCAGCAATGAGTTCATCGGTAGCCTTGGAACGCCCATCGACAAGCCCGTGGTCACGCTTGTGCAAGATGTACTCATTCTTGACTTGTCCAAAGCCTTGTTGGAACTTAGCCGAGTATACGATGAAAACTTCGCCGTTCCATTCATAGTCAAATTTCCCAAAGTGGATTTGATCTGTCATTTTGCCCTCCTCCTGGGAGATACGTTGGCTGGGTGGGGTATGCAGGCGCCATGCTGACAATGACTCGGTCTTGGTGTCTAATTCCGCCTTGGCCTGTCCAGCTCGAGCAAAGGCAAGGAGGCCAGTTTGATGAGGCGTGACCGTCACGGTCCAATCTGGATAACGGCCGCGAAGGGAAGAGACGATGGCGGTCTCGCTAGATATTTGGAGGCCAGCATTGTGCTTTTGGTAATCGTCAAAGACGTTGATGGCAGCCTTATCCGTAGCAAAGCCATCCTCCATCTTGTGGGTGTATGAGGCTTCCCCGTTTCTCATAATGTAGTATCTTTCGACAAGCCTGGCTCAGTGTCTTCTTCGAAATGATTACGGCTCTTGTGTGGGGAAATGAATGTTGCAAGAAGCTGCAGGTTGTTCGGCCATGCTAGGTGCGGGGTCCTTATATGTCGACCTGCAAGGCTATGCTTCGTAGGCATCTGCCTTGGTTGGTGACTCCAGGCAGAAGTGTCAGCCGTCATCGTTTCTACGCCTTGAACGTTGCCGCTATTACCGGACCTATGGCCTCAGGACCTCGAGTCCAAGGCACCTCATTTAGAAAGCCTGACGAGTTTTCGCACAAGCAGTTGATGTAGGATGTCTGAGAAATCAGCCTTGAATTGAAGTCGGCGGAGTGGTTTTTAGCCGCGAAGCGCTTTCCAAGCTAACCAAAATCGTCTTTCTTGGAGCAATCTTTCGAACGCGTTCTCACTGCAATATTCAGCTCGACATCATGGATAACCAAGATGCTGAAAGAGCGAAGGTAGTTGCGGATGCCGACAGAGAACTCACCCGACTATGGCGGGCATGGCGAACCGTACATCAAATGTGCCAGGACAGAGTATAAAAAATCCCGCGCCTGTACCTCAATGACACCCCGCTGACGTCCTCCCAAGGGCTACGAGATAGGAGAGGAAGAAGTCAAAATATCTCTTGAAGATTTTCGAATCAATTACGCTGACCCTAGCGGTGCACCCGAGTCAGTCCCCAACCCTGCTTTCATACAACATCTTCATGAATGAGGGAGCGCCAGACTGATACGCCCCCCAGCCGCAAGAAAATGAACACCTCCTTCAGACCCACCGACGCCATGCTTGCAAAATACACGGCAATACCCACCAAAACCGAACCCAACCCTGAGCCCCAAATCGGCACCATCTGGATCGAATTTTCCTCAGACGCCAGCATCGGCATAAAGCAGATGCGCGCTTTCGCCCAGCACGTCAGCCAGCACAAATTCCACACTGGCATTCTAGTCACCCAAGCTTCCATCACGCCCGCCGCGCTCAAAATCATCCCCGTCGTCCTCCCTTCCATCATCGAGACATTCCAAGAGCAGGACTTGTTGGTCAATATTACGCATCACGAGCTAGTGCCCACTCATGAGTTATTAAGTGCAGAGCAGAAAGTAGAATTATTGAAGCGGTATCGGTTGAAGGAAAGTCAATTGCCGAGGATTCAGGTGGGGGATCCGGTGGCGAAGTATTTGGGGCTGCGGAAGGGGCAGGTTGTGAAGATAATTAGGAGAAGTGAGACGGCCGGGAGGTATGCTAGTTATCGGTGGGCGATATGATGGACTGAGGGGCCTCTTGCGGCTTTGTACGGCCTTTGCTTGAGGTGAATCCGGGAAAGTGTGCTGGAATCGCCTTGCATTGGAGCTTGGAAGAGGCGCTCTACTCATACATGCTTCGCGGAATGCTCGTGTCATCTTGCGGTAGAAATGTCTGCACTCAGTATGAAGTGGCTGGTTCACATATCTGAAATAACAGGATACCAGAGCGAAAAGCGCGGAGTTGAGGTGGAGGTAACTATCTACAGAAATACCCAAAAAGCAATGCAATATCTACATTTTCTTTCTCCCTCTCATCGTCCCTGATATTTCCAGGCCTTCCCTGTCTTCCCAGACTGCTACGTACGCAAGTAGTCGGAAGTCAAAAAAGCATGATACGGAGGTTGTTTTTAGGGTAGGTGAGTACATTTCTATTCTTGCTAGCGACTCTTTTGCACTGCGGTGTGACATAACATTGCTCGATATCGCAATCTAAGAAATAACGCTTGTGTTCGCATTTCAGTAGACAATATTACCGACTGCCTATGTACTAGAGGACATATCCTCTTGGTACAGAAAGTGCACAACGAATGCATAATACCAGTAACTTCACCTATAGTTTAGCCTTCTCCTTGACAGTACCTTTGAGCTTCGTGCTCTTGTCTGCCTTGGCTTGATCTCTCAACACTCTCCTCAGTATTTTCCCACTAGCAGATTTTGGTATGGCTCTATGTGATGCCGGTGTCAGCACCTTTTCATCATAACACACTCTGTGTTGAATGATGACTCCAAAAAGCCTACTCATGAGACGTAGATTGCAGGAGCCATTCCAAGGCTGGTAAAGAGGGGCTCACCCAACAAAATCAAGCTCAGTGATCCATTTTGTCCTCGACTTCCTCTCTTGGACATATTTGATCAACTCGTGTCTAAACTTTTGGCTACCCTCGATTCCATCTTTCGGGACAATGTATGCCTTGGGTCTTTCGCCTGTATAGTCATCTGGCACGCTCATTACAGCTACGTCTTCAACATCGGGATGGCCCAGTAGCAGGTCTTCAAGTTCGGCAGGGGCCACACCGATGCCTTTGACCTTGATCATTTCCTTGATGCGGTCAGTGATAGTCAGCATTCCCTCCTCATCAATGATGCCTTGATCTCCAGTGTGTAGCCACCCATCTTTGTCAAAGGTCTCCGCTGTGGCTTTGGGATTGTCGAGGTATCCCATTGTGATTTGCGGACCTTTTGTCAAAATCTATGAAATTCCGTCTTAAATCAGCAAGTCTAATACGAACGACGGGTCGTCGGCTTACCTCTCCAGGCTCATTGAGACCAAGCTCGTTGCCGTCTGGATCGATTACTTTAATTTCCGTGCTTGCGCAGATTGTTCCTACGGTGTGACCGTACTTGTAATCGTACTTCTCCGGTGGGTGAGCTGTAATGCAAGAGCAAGACTCGGTCATACCGTACGCTAGAGCGTATGTAAGTACCAACTAGACGATAGGCAAGATTAGCACTCCTACCTTGCTTAAACTCGGTCTGGGGAAATCTCTTCTTTAAAAGGTGGAGAATCTCTTCCGACAAAGGAGCAGCACCAGTAGAGAAACGGCGTAAGCAGGACAAGTCGTATTTATCGACGAGCGGGTCGCGAACAAGTCTGATGAGAATTGGCGGTACAAGAAGCAACTCTTTGAGCTGATGTTTGACCACTGTATCAAGCAAGTCCTTCATTGTGAAAGCAGGAAGCATGTACACTTCGGCGTTGATGGAAACGGGGAGATGGATTGCGTGGACTAGGCCGGTGACTGGTACCAATGATCATTAGCCATATATCAGCCATCAGCCGTTTATATTAGACATTATATCTAAGTTTGTGGGGAAGTCGCGTTCCCCCGAATATCTAAAAGTGCTATACAGAAAAGCAAACAGCACTTACTGTGAAAGACAGGAAGTACAGCCAGAATCTTTTCCAGATCGGGCGGAGTAATCATTTTTACCTGCAGGACCTGCGCGATTACGTTCTGATGAGCCTAAAATCAAGGGTATCAGAATAGGTACAGCATAGAGACAAAACAGCATCGTATCATACTATCATCACAGCCTTCGGCAACCCAGTCGTGCCTGAACTGAAGCTCAAAAACGCACAAATGTCCCTGTTTGTCTTGCCTTTGGGTATCTTGAAGCTCGAAATCTGGCCGTTTTCCCCAAATGACCTTCCCGTAGCTAGAAGCGTCTGCATGGTTGTGAATGCTTCTAGCTCGCCCTCGAGAAGGAATACCCGCTCTTTTGAAATCCCAGCGTTCTTTGCAGCTGCGGCAGCAACGTTCATTGAGGAAGGTACCGTCATGAGGAACTTAGCGTTGGCCTTTTTGAGCGCATATGTCATCTCTTCGACGTTGTATGCCGGCGACGCCCCAGAGACAGTCCCACCTGTCAATAACACTTCTCATCAACCTTGTAACTTGCAGCCAGGAGACTACAAGGCATACCAGCTCTCAGGGTCCCTAACATAGCCACTGGATACCAGATATTGTTCGGGCTGAACAATGCAACCACTTCCCCCTCTTTCAATCCACATCCTTTGACCAATGCTGTCGAGAGGTAGGTCGTCGCCTCTTGAACCTGAGCGTAATTGATCCGCTCGCCCGTGATGCCATTGCTGTAGCCACGTAGCGCTGTGGGGGGTTTCTGTTTGAGCGAAGAGGAAGAAGAATCGAAGAGCCAGTCCCAGATGGTGACATCGGTCGGCACTACATGCAACCGGACAAGTCAGGATTTTCTTGAAGATCTAAAGCTGAATGACGTACGCTGGATGTCTGGCTGAGTGGACTTGAAAGGCATTCTGCCCGTCAGTGCACTAATCCCTTCTGCGGTGGTAGATGCATATACATGTGTGAGGAGAAGGTAAATTGTGCTTACCGATAGCAAGTCTCCGCCGGTTAATTGGCAAGCTCGAGGTACTACTATTAATTATACTCTACACGCTTTTGAGCGTCTTCGTTGTCTTTGCTGCGGGGATAATTTTGCGGGGAAGAAGGCTACTCTAAGGAGGGGCCTGTTCGGATGCTTTTAAACCTCAGCCAATCCCAAGTAAAATACCATTAGCGTCGAATACAGGTGGCTGAGCAAATTAGGTGGCCGCCACACGTAAATAACGTGA
>NKYR01000038.1:0-11314 GCA_003184365.1 Evernia prunastri
TTCTTCTTCGCGCAATATGTACTTAATCACCTTACATATATAGTTAGTATATATGCCTATTTCTCACCTGTGTCACTACACCTCCAGTCTCTGACATAATAATAGCTATCCGGCTTGGGACCCGGTCGCCCCTGAGCTGTAATAGACCTTAGCCCGGGCCTGCTAATGCCCATGGTCCTTGCCCTGGTTTTGGGGTATGCCAACAACACACTGCACTACCTGTCCTGGTATTGGCTCCGCGGAGCACTGCAACAATACCCTACCTGATGATAATACGACCTCTTGACTGAGCAAGTCGTTCCGGAAGTGAGCCTGCTACAATGGCAATGACAAGAGAAGAGCTGGAGACATGCGCCTGTGACGCATGCAGAACATGATCAGATTCCCACATCTCTCCAGCAACAAGCCTACTATAATGGCATTTAGTGAGCCTGCTACAATGGCAGTCAAGTTCAGAACAACACCGCTCCTAACCTCATTCCACATCACATTATGATTACGAACCTCGAGGCACGTCTACAGCGATCTTCAGCGATCTTCAGCGACCGGATCCGAAGGAGGAAATGGCTTGGGAGGCTTGGAAGGCTTGGTAGGGTGCACGGAGTGCAAAGAGCATGGAATGGAATGGAGGGATTACGGTGTCATGTGACAAGGAGAAGAGCTGGGGAATGCGTCTGTTGCGCAGTGGAAATGTGAGGATTCGTGCCTGTTGCACTATTGGAATCTCAGCCATCCCCAGCAAGTGAGCCTGCTACAAAGGCATTCGATTCCAGCGGCCAATGTGGCCATTTTTTATTCGATTTTACAGCATGAGAAGATCTGGAGAGCACAGGCAAGAGGCACGTCACTACAGTGCACCGTCTCCAGATTCTCGGAGGGCATGAAGGAGGCACGTCATGAGGACATGACGATTTGGAGGAGGGGGTAGTGTCATGGTTCCAGCTCACAACACCATGACTCCTACCACTCGGCCGGATCGGGCCTAGCGCGGCTTGGCCCTGCCCATAAATACCGGCCTTCTGCCACCATTAGATCTCCATAGCTATTATTCCGTTCATACCGGAATCAATGCATTCAGCTACACCTCCAGTCCCTGACACTGGTGGAGAATAATGGCGACGATGACACCTGTTTTGGTGCTGATTTAGCCGTCTTCTCTGTACTATAGCGACGTATTCTCGATGGGGTTTTATTGAATGACCTCGCTGCACATGAAAACATCATATTTGAATAATTTGAATGATTTGGTCCTATATATTTGAATATTTGCTTGGAGATGCCGGCGGGGAAGGTCGCCGGCGACGGCTTTATTTGGGAGAACACTACCGGTAGCTCTACCAAATTGGCCAATCATCTCTAGGCGCTAAGTGGTGCTTACTCAGAATTCTCGAAACCCAGTCATTCTCGAAACCCCGTCTGACACGTTAGCTATTCAAAAAGCCATTACAAGACAGAGGTTCGACTTCAGCTGGACAGGAACAGTATCAGAAGAAATGTCGAGCTCGCGATGCTTCGGAACAGGTAGGTATCTGATAAGATTCCTGCAGGCAAGTCATTCGCCAGTCCCAGGCGCAAGTGTTGGTGCCGGTCGAGAGGTACTCAAAGGAGACAGTCGAAGCGGCGGAGTAAGATTTTCCAGGTCGATCATGGCCTCATTATTACACAAGACCGAGGCTTTTCCCGCCGTAACCCAGCCCCGGCGCTATCCTCGGCCAGCCAACCGAGATGTCAATCAAACACCAGGATCAGCTCAAGGAGGAAGGAGGAATAACGAGGATCCCCGGATGCGACATAATGGATTCCATTGTAGCGCAATTAATTGTGTGGTGTGTAAAGTACCTACATGGAATAATCATAGCCATGCATCCGACCTCTTGCCATGTGGGTATGGGTACTTTTAGCTGCAGGTTCAGGGAACTCTGGGAAGTTACTTTTAAAGTTTAAAAAGAAAAAAATCCATCTCGTAAAGTAAACCTGGTTCGCCTACGAGTAATCTTAATCTTCTTCTCCGTGACGGCGTGACCGTCTGCTGTTGCAACTCGTGGTTGCTTCTACAGTAAGTTAATAATCTCCGCCAAATCAACATTCAATCACGGTGGCAATAAAATAAGATGATCGTGATCATAGAATGGAGCCAACAGCGTTCAATCTCATGCGTGGTAATAATGCTAGTTGGCTAACAATTGGCTCGGAACAACTGGAAATTCGACGAGTACCGTATGATGATCCTTGGCGAATTTGGCCCTCACTGATTATCGAGGTGCTGATTATCAGATCCTGGCATGATGCATCTGAGTAAGTTACTCTAGTGCTCCATCCCTACCTTACCTTAGCACACCTACCAAAATTCCCTCAAGATCATCATTTCATAGCCCTTGTTCTTTGCAAACTTGCAACATACCTACCTACTCTTTTCACATCCCTCAGCGCGTCCCTCTTGTCTACCCAACCTGTTTCATACCACTCTCGAATTGGACGTCAGATCTGTGTATTGTTATTATTGACCTTCTCTTCGTCTCTGCTTTCCTTCTTGATTCTTTCGAGATTTGAAGAGCGGTCTACCAATACATCAAGCGTGAAGCCTGGAACATCACAATATGCACTCTTGATGTTCCATTGATTTCCAACATGTCAATACTGTTCTATAAACGCCCTGAATACGTCCTGCGACACAATGGACCTCTCGCAGAATGCTCACGGAAGGGAGGGACCGCCCAGGATTGTAGCGCTGCTGCCATTCCCCCCGAGCTGTCCTTCGAGAACGTCATATGTAACAAGTGCTTGCCTCCATGCAGCTTGCAAGATTTCCTCGATTACCTTACCTATGTGACACACGACGCGGAAAACCTTCAATTCTACCTGTGGATGGTGGATTATTTCCAACGCTTCCGTAATGCACCAAGGTCAGAAAAAGAGCTCTCACCGCCATGGAAAAACGAACCCTCTCGATCCCAGTGTATGATGAACAACCCGATACCGGTGAAGGGCTCCACTCCGTTGGTCGCAAAGGAGATCGATATGCACAGCGAGGATATATCGAATGGCTCCAGGTGGGACGGAGATCAATCAGAGGAGTTTGAATATACTCAAACACAGGATTCAACAAGGTCTGGCATGGCGCCAATGCGATCGCCAGTGAAGCACAGTCGTGAGAAGTTCGCTCCACAGCAATGGCGGGCATCGCCTCAGGACCAGCCGTTCCGCGCCGAAATCAATAGGATTGTCAACCATTACATCGCTCCAGGCAGTCCGCGCGAGTTGAACCTCTCCCACAACGACCGTGCTACTGTTCTCCGCGCTCTTGAGTGCACCACTCACCCCTCTGCTCTCACCTTGGTCAAGAGAATGCTCGACTCTACATTACGGAATCAGTCTCACCCGAACTTCGTCAGATGGTCTATTTGCAATGGTAACAAACAGTGGACCTTGGCTCTGCGTATCTTCGCTATCACGAACATTGCGATAGGATTCGCCATCGCCATAGTGCTCACCCTTTCCAAGTATTCGCGCTGGTGGCGTATATTTGCTGCTTTCGAATGGTGGTTCGGTACGACCAATATCATAGCAGCCTCTCAAGGACTTTGCGTCCTCCTACACAGAATGCACACTCGACAGTACCACGCTTGGGAAACGAAGGATTACACAAATGATGACGACGAGGCGATGCTCAAGGGCCTGGATATCAATTTCATAAATTACGAAAGCACGAAGTCGAAATGGCCTGTCAAGATGGAGGTTTTTGGACCGGCGAATACTTATAGTGGTGAACCTTGGGTGGACCACTATTCGCGGAAGTCTTGGTGGAGGAAGTTGTTCGAGAGGAGAATTCCGGTGCGAGAAAATGGATTGAAGAGCATACAGAATCGCATGATACGACAAGCGGAGGCATGGGCGCTTCTGATCACTATCCCGCTTACCATCGCGTTCGTTGCGATACCTAAAGGGAATCTATACCCTTCATAACTCCAGTGAAGACGTGAGAGCTGGGCTTTCATGTGTTATTGTTCACGTCTGCATCGTTTGGAGCCAGTCGTGGTCTTTGCTTCAAGAAGTCATAAAGATACCCCATAGATGGAAGCATTTTACTGCCTCGGAATTACAGCCACATCACATAGGACGACATAATGTGAGACGATCATCCGACAGGTAGCTGGACATATGTCAACATAATATTAATGGATCTACATCCATCTTTAGAGAACAACCTGGACGCCGTAAATCTCTGCTTTCTGCTCCCTTCATTGAGTCTCCAATGAGCTTCTCGATTGCCGTCGCTCCTCGCTTCTGAGTGTGCTTCCGAAACCAGAGCCCTGTCAAAGTCGACTCGCCAGAACACAGTCAACACAGCCAACCAAAATCGACTGGAGCAAAGGAGGAGAGGGGCAGATTGGTCATCAGTATCCGGGCTGGGAGAACAGAACGGGAGATCTGGATCAAGAGAAGGGCTTGAGGATCTTTCAGTGCATTATTTGACGTATCACAGGGTCAAATATGCCAAAGGATGCCTCCACAGGTCAGGCTTGTCCTGCGTTCGGCGGTCAGGATTGAGTGGGCGCTTCGAGGCAGTCCACACCAAAGGCAGAACCAATGTTTATAAAGTCTTGATTGTGATTATCACTGTTTCCTACATGCATCTACGTAGATGTAAATCATAATGGCACATGTCACTTGGAGGTGTTTGGTATAATTGCATCTCATCGGAGGAAGGCGACTGTAACCGAGCCTCCGAGCTGCATTGATTAGCGTGTTCTGGGGCAGTTCTGGGCGCTTACTGTATCCTCGTTGTTCGTCATTGTGCTTAGAACTTTGCATCAACCAATGAAACCTCCGCAGTCATCACTTCGGCCGCGCCGTTCCAAGGCCATGCACTTTGGGCCCAGAGCTGAGCGTCAGCGCGTATGCGACAAAGTACGTTATATTAATGTCTCCGAATGGTGGCACTCGCCCGGTAGGATTCTCATTTTCCTTCTCTTTGCGACCGGACGTACCATATCGGTATATTTGACACACATGCCGTTGCATAAGTGTGATGAGTTCGAGAGCAAGCTGCACCTATAGCTCCAATTGACCTGACGAAGCAACATAATCTTGGCACTGGGGAACCGTCCCCCGGGGTGAGAGCGCCATATCTGGACCTTTTCCACGGGCTTTAGGACAGAGAGGACTGGGTTCGCAAAATTTAGCAGCATACACAGACTACTCGAATAGCGAAGCTATCGCAATGGCCTCAGGCACCCAAAAATCATTGGCGCCAGCAGCGCGAGGCAACCAAGCAAGAGCAACTCCACCGCTTCAGACAAGCAACACGGACTCGAATCGCTACTCCTTCATGGACACGCCTGTCGAGATGCAGAGGTCTACGTTCCAGCCATACCACCAATTCTCCAGCCCCACCAACTCTGTGATTGATGAGTCCCCGATCAGCCCGGTGTCCCCAACCAGAGGTCTGCCGGCGTACCAGCAAGGCCCACAGCGAGCTACAATGACTTCGCCTATACCAGATCAAAAGGCTCAGGCGCAGAGTCCGCAGGAGACGCATCCCGCGTTCTTTGCGCCGTATACAGAGGAGGAGCCGGGACAGCAGCAGGCGCAACAACCTCCGGCCACCGCTCCCCGCAGAGAAGAGGCGCCAGCGCAACCGGTTCAACAACCTCAAGTCGCTGTAGAGCCGCAGTCGCCAGGACCTATACCAGTCAAGACACATGACACACCACCACAATTTGCAGCACCTCCAACCAGTAACAGCCCTCCGACGCAATTCCCAACCCCGGCGCCAGACACGAAGCGGGAAACCTACAATCCAGACTCCCTCTCCGGGCCCAACGTCGGACCAGAGAACCACCGCCCGGGCCAAGTCTCGCATCCGAACGCGGCCATAGACCCGCACTGGAAGGCCAACCTGTGCGAGCCCGACACGGTCTGCTGCGTCGGCCTCGTCTGCCCGTGCATGGTCTACGGCAAGACGATGTACCGCCTGTCCCGGCGCGCGCAGAAGCAAGACCCGACGGACCTGCTCGGCTACGAGACCTGCAACGGCTCCTGCGCGCTCATGGCCTTCGCCTGCGGGTTCCAGTCGCTCCTCGCGGCGATCCAGCGGGCCCGCGTCCGGAAGCTGTACCACCTCCAGGGCGGCTTCGGCACCGACTGCCTCAAGGCGTGCTGCTGCTGCTGCTGCGTCATCATGCAGGACGAGCGGGAGGTCCGCGAGCGCGAGGAGCTGATCCGGAGACATGCCGGCCCGGCGACGGGGGCGTACGTGGCTCCCGTGGGGATGACTTATGCGCCGCCTCCTCGGTGAAAGCAAACGAGATTGATCGATGCCGGCAAGACGGCCTTTGGCGATGCAATTTCACGCTAAATTTGATGATCAAAGTCTGCCACTCGGAACCCGAAACCCCCTCTCTCGGGCTCCTCAAGGCGGTCTGATATCACCACCTCGTATCCCGCACCATCCTCTCAGCGAAAGACAAAGCAAACCCTCACACCGCATAGCCGAGCCCACAGGCCCAGAAGCGCCCCTTTTCACCCATCGGCGGTTCCGGACCGCTTTCGAATCCCTTCCAAACGCATCCATCTCTACTTGAGAATAGAAACCAAAAAATCACCCCTTTCCTCCTCCTCCTCCTCCGATGCGTCACGGCGTGGATATATCCGGCACATCACATGACCCCGTCCGCATTCCCAACGGGGCCTTGCCGGTTTTTGTCCCACCTCGGGCTTGCAAATTGCCTGGGATCGTGAAGAGTCGGGGATCGCTCGGCTTGTCTGGTTATTGGTAAATGAGATGAGAGGGGGCTGGTTTGGAAATACAGCATCTGGGAAAACGAGCGGGAGGAGGTTAGGTGGCGATGCGGGTAATGCTTGCATAGGGCGGGGTGTTTGCGTTGGTTGGAGGGGAGTTCTGGGCTTGGGGAGATGGGTTTGGGGAAGATGGGTTGGGAAAAGAGGGATGGGAGGTTTGTGTTGTTGATGGTACGGTTGCTGCTTACATACATACGAATTGTGACAGACGGACAGCATATCAATCCATCCACACGAATCCATTGATTCCAATCACGTGAAGGAGCCTACATCCAAGCTAGGCTGGCTCTCTCTCTCTCTCCCTCTCTCTGATCGAGACATCCAATCGCTCTCTACACCGACTACCCAATCATCCCTTCCCCCCTATGCCCATGTAACACTCTCCCACTCCACAAACCAAAAACCACTTTTCCAAGCTCTCATCGCCCCGTGGCCAACCTCGTCCTCGTGCTGATGCCCAACCCTCCCGCCGCGACCTCCCTCGCCTTTCCCTTCCCCGGCGTCCCCTTGCCCCTCCCCTTCCCGTACCCGACGCCCATCTTCGAATCCACCCTCTCCCGCCACGCCTTGACCGTTTCGTCCTCGTAGCCCAGTTGCGTCAGTTGCAACGGCGGCTCTTCGCGGTCCGGATCGTCTTGGTCCGCGCTCCAGATTGTTTTGAATTCGGCTGCTGCTGCTGCTGCTTTGTTGGTGTTGGTGGTGTTGGTGGTACGATTGATGTGGTTGCCGTTGTTGGTCTGGTTGTTGTCTGATTTGGTCAGGTGGGCGGGCTCGAGCGGGGTGCCCAGACCGTCGGTGTTCATGGTGTCGACGCTGCTGGCGCGCGAGAGGTTGATGCTGTGGGATGAAAGATTGGAGGGCGCGCGGCCGAGGAGCTGCCGCCGGCGGCGGTACGAGCGTGGTGGTTGTTCCGATGAGGAAGAGGCGGATACGCGCTGATGGTGGGCTAGGAGGGATGAAATGGCAGGGCGGAGGGAGGACGAGGTGGAATCCGGTTTCTGGGGCGACGGCATCTGCTCTGCGGAAGCGGGAGGCTGGGGTAATTTCTCCGGCGAGGCGGATCGTTTGGTTTGAGAGTGGTTGGGGGAGATTTCGTGGAGAGGACCCGATGTTGGGCGTAAAGTATGCGAAGACTCATCGTCAAGGTTGGTGTGGGCTGTCGTTGTAATATCGTTTGTCGATTTCAATTCTGGAAGTCGATTTTCATCAACGCCAGATGGCTTTGCAGCAGTGATTGACCAGGGTCCCGGCTCAACAATATGAACCTGTTCACTGGAGCTGGGCGTGCGTTTCTCTAGTTGCGTATCCTTTCCTTTGGGTGGCAAAGCTATCTTGGTAGGTCGGGTCGATACCCTATCCGGCTTTTCTTGACTTTTCTCTGGCTTGCGAGATTTGGCACATGTGTCCTGAGGAGTTGGGGCATCCGAGTTCCTCGATACGCGGTTCGGGTCTCGAAGTGGTTGAATGAGATACGGTGCAAATGGAATAGACTCGCCTCTTCGAATGCAATCCCACAGCCACTCTGGTTTCACTGCGGGAATGCCCCAGATTTGAGCGTAAGGAAGCTTTTCATTTCCAGGAGCTATAACCTTACATAACAAAACGGACGCTTTGGGTGACAAGAATTCATCGTAAGTGGCGCCCATCAATCTCACGGCTTTGGTCATGTGCGGCAGATCTATGCCCTGGAAGCCAGTGGAGCAAATTGTGAGGTCTTCGAAGCCTGCAATAGGGAATTGCCGAAAGGGTGTGTTCGTGACGCTTGTTTGAGGCTCTTCATACTGTTTTCGGTAGAGACACCTCTCAATCCACATATCTGTCACCAGCACTGGCTGGTATTCATTCTCAGATATTGGGGGTGGGTCAGGGTCAGAGTCCGTGTGAGGAATCACAATGTAACCATTTCTAGGAGAACCGTCTTTTGGTGCGGGAGGTAGACCGGAAGCGTCGTCAATGATTTCCGCTCCATGTGAACGCAAGTGCTCCTCGAGCTTGGCGGTCTAGCTCATTATTATCCAACCTTTGCAGTAGATGAATAGTGCATACCTGTTTCCCGTCAAAACCACGAAGCAAGAACGTCTTCGCATGGAACAAGCCTTCCTGCTGTGGAGCCCTGGAAAGACTGGACAAAGGGTTGGCCACAGATTGGCTTCTTTTCAGAAGATGGGAGCCAGCGCCTATTTGGGGACTAACGGACGTCTTTGCTGGCGCAGCGTTCGGAGACTTGCGATGATCGACCACCACTTTCTGGGGTTCATCCCATGCGTCCGCCTTAACCTCTTCAACCTTCAGCTCTCCACTATTGATCTCGCTCCACAATCCATCATTATGACTGCTGAGTCTCGCGCTCGCAGTCCTGCTCAACTTTCTCGCGTTCGGCAGTATAATCTCATCGTCTCGCGCTCGCTTCCCTAACGAAGTTGTTGAAACGGATCTTCGTATCCAAGCATTTCGGCCACGCTCTGAAGGTGGAAGCAGTAGATGGTACAGACTCTCTTCAAGGATCATGCCTCTCTCAAGACTCTGCTCTAACCATTCGATGGAAACAGTCTTGATACTCCACTGAGCAGCGAAATTGTACTTCGCGCCTGACGGCTCCTTCGCAATCAGATGTGTGACGTCTTTTGTAAGATTTCCTCGATAGTCGCCGCCATTGTCGTTGATGAGGTCTCCAAGCTCCTTGCGGTATTCCACTGTAATAGTACTTAGCTTTCGTGCTTTCGCCCATTGCGTAGTCTTCTAACGTACAGTCATCGAACCCAGTAACGCAGACTCTGAGCCCCGTCAAAGTAGGCAGTCTGTGCGCAGTCTCGAGAGCGGCGACATTCGTTTCCCCGCCCTCCATCCACGATGCACGCACAGCCTCAATCCAGCTCGGTAAAAGGCACTTAACGTCAGGCCGTTCCTTCGCAACAAATTTGTACTTTGGCGTATCAGTGTCGCCAACGATCAAGTGAGTCACGTCGGATGTGAGGTCGAGTTTGTGAACGGCGCCCATCTGGGAAGCGATCATCGCAAATTGTGACTATTCGAAAGCGCGAAGCTTCAGCATGATAACCAGCAATGCTTGCTCGAATCATCGGGGGTGCAGCTACAGAGAGGGTGGATTGACTTACGCGCGTCTCTGGTTCAATAGATGTGCAGCATATAATAACCCCAAGTAAGGGCAGCTGAGTATCTGCCATCCTTTGTGAATAGAAATTGAGTGAGGTTATTGTGGTTCCTCCATAGTCGATGAAATTGGGTGGAGCGGAGCGGAGAAGCGCGTTGAAAGTCTACCGAAGTTTACGCGTGAGACCAAGTCACGTGCCATGAGACCTAGGTACCTTAGATTCTCTCTACGATGAATCTAAACTCTAAAGAGTCTAAGTACTTGTACATTCGCAATTTCGCATTGTTCCGGCTATGTTCCGACGCCGGATGATAAAGTGGCACGGCCAGGATGGTAAACGAGACGTAGAGTACAGTATGTCGTCGGAGCGGTGCGCGATCCGAAGCGGAGAAGAAGGAATGCACCTGGCTGAGACCTTTTTCAGTGGTTTTTTCCGTACTGTGGCTCGGTTCGTTATCACAAGAAATGGGAAAGAAAGACATGCCGATGGATATCAAACAATGGCATTGCCTTACTGATATCATCCGCGGTGGGAGTTGGCGGAGGACCAAAGGACGGAGGCGTTCATGACCAGTTGACCATCAAGGAGGACCCTTGGGCTTCAAGTACCGTACATACTACATTACGTTAAGTTAGTTGCATCAAATTGTGTTAAGGGTTTAAGAGCCTCTTCCAATCAAAAGACTTCGTAGACTCGGTAGATAGCTATATCCGCGGGTTCGCGGCTTTCTATTTTTCGACTACGCGTGGCCCATGCTTTGTCCTTGTATTATGGCACTGCCTCAATAGTGCCAATGCCTTTCACTCATCCTCAATCCTCCTTGCTCTGCTCCTGTCGACTCTCATGCACACTTGCGCGTTCTGCAATCCAAGTCTGAAGAATTTGAAGACCACGCATCAGCAGGGAAAATTATTGCGGATAGTAGTGGCAAGGCAACAGGGATAGAGTACATACTCGTAGCGTGTAGAGAAAAATGCGGGGTCCTTCTGCGTGATTGTATGCAGCGTTCTAGGTTGTAGCGGTCATGTTTGGCCTCAAGCTCTGTGGGTATTTGTAGAGACACACTACCATACTACTGAGTCCGAGTAAAAAGTCCATCCTCTTCAAGTATCGAAAACTGCATTTAGGTTGACTGTCTGCCGTGGCTCCCGAAAGCCCTCGTCGGCTGTGACCTCACGTCAAGCAATTCGCAATTCACTACCTACCTACATAACAACCCCATCATCCTTTCTCAAGGCTTCCTTTCTCCTATATAAAACATGAATCAAGTCTGAAATTATTATCCTTCTCCTTCTCCCTCTTCTTCTTCTTCTTCTTCTTCTTCCAAGGAACAGGATTGGCAATTCTAAATTTCTCAGATGCCACCAATGACATTCATCATCCGAATCCATTGATTTCAC